>JAVLVB010000670.1:30360-42290 GCA_032876305.1 Orestias chungarensis | reverse complement strand
ACAATATCCTCATTGAGAGGCTCGAACACACTGTGGGGATCAAGGGAACAGCACTAGGCTGGTTTAAATCGTATTTGTCTGATAGATCCCAGTTTGTTCATCTAAATGACAAATCTTCTCCGCATTGTAAGGTTACTTGTGGAGTACCACAGGGTTCTGTACTTGGCCCAATTCTATCTACTATATACATGCTCCCTATTGGTAAAATCATCAGACAGCATGGTGTTAATTTCCACTGTTATGCTGATGATACACAACTGTATTTATCAATAAATCCTGATGAATCCAGTCAGTTTGGTAGATTACAGGCATGTCTAGATTACATAAAAATGTGGATGACATTAAACTTTCTGCTCTTGAACTCTGAAAAGACAGAAGTTGTTATCTTTGGTCCAGAACCTCTAAAAAAGAAATTGCTTAGTAAGCCACTTGACCTGGATAGAATCAGGTTGGCATCTGGTGACAATGTAAAGAACCTTGGTGTTATTTTTGATCAGTAAATGTCTTTCAAGTCTCATATAAAACAGGTCTCTAGGATTTCCTTTTACCATGAATAAGATATATACAATAAATATTATTGGAATAAAAAAAATCTTTTTCTTTAAGATACATATTTTATAGTTAAATATGAGTAACCATATTTTGTTCATCAACATTGACTGGTGACGTATTTCTGCCCTGGACCTCCTGCACTCAGAGCTGAATGCAGTATGATTTTTAAACCACTACCATCAGGCCAATATTGGAGCTGATCTGAAAGCCACCTGTTGTAAAGACCAACGAATAGAGACGTGAAATGGAAAAAAAAGCTAAAACATTAAGTTAAGTCGCCTACAACAGTAAGAAGAATATAACAGGAGCTCAGACCTGATAAGCCAAACATCACAATTAAACAGCATGTAATTCATGCTAACTGCATGTAGCCAGGCTAATGCTTCATTTTGCTTTTTCTTGCCTCCAAACATCATAATCTGACCCAACATGGATTAGGACCAATATGACAGATGAGAAAAGGCAACGAAGCCTTAATCTAGTATCCACCTGAATATATACTTCTGTCACAGATAGAAGGGCAAAATCATACAAAACCTAGAACACTACATGACATAATGTGTATTTTAGAGTTATAGTCTAAACCTCACCAGCTTTTTCATAGAACTGTAACTGATTACACTGAATTTGGACTTTTTCAGAGGTTCCAGTTCCAGTTTAACTGTGTGTGTTTTGTGAGAGCCTTTTTCTTACCTCAGTGACCTTTTTGCATACTTTAGTTATGTCATTTTTAGAGGATGCCTAAAGAAAGAACACAAATCAATATGGAAAATGTGCTGAGGTACATCTAAAATCTGTGAACAATTAAATGAGCAGTTAAAAAAATACTGAAATGAAAAAAAGAGATTGAATATCTCACCTGTTTGCATTCTCTACGACATTCACCTGCGATGGCCAGCTCACAGCAACCCAGCCCAACCCAACCATCAGACTTCTTGGAAACACCTGAGAACAAATCAATCAGGAATATAAGACCAACTCTGCAAAAATATTCTAGCCAATAAGAAACGTTTAATCTGACATCACAGGTTTATCTACTTTTTGATTTTTGGAGAAACTATTGAAGAGAACTGTGTGAAACTTTGAGTCCGTTTAAAACAACAGAATAAATTAGCAGAAGCTGCTGGAACCTAGTAGGAATTAAAGAATGGATCATATCTAAGACTCAAAGGATATGAAGAAGCCATTTCCATTGTTTGAATATTCTTAGGAGAGTTAAGCCGGTAGAATAGGAAAGAATAACGGCTCTCCTGTCTGTAGACCACCAGAACATTTTTTAACTTTGATTAGTTGGGTCTGTTTTCTGTTTAGCAGGTCTTTGCCCCGTTTAGTTTCTTTGGAACCACCAGCTACCATTTAGTGCAGTCCAAGTGGACAAAGACAAAAGATACCTGGATCTACTGGATTTATAGAGTCTTAAAGAGGCTCTATAAATGTTTTATATGTATTTAATCATAAGAAGCATGGCTGGGTGTGTAAGTTACATAGTTAAGCGAGCAGCAGAATTGAGCAGGCTGGTGTTTTATTAAAGCAGTTTTAATCAAAACTGTCATGAATAGGCTGATCAAGCTACATCAAACTATATGAAAGCCGAAGAACCAATCAGTATCACAATTTATTCAAAAACCGTGTGGTTCACCGGAGCCTTAGCTTAGGACAGACAGACTGCAGAGCATCATTGTGATAAGGTGATCGGCTGTGACCTCTGACCTCTCCCTGGAACTCCACCCCTCTAGAACTTCAGCCCCCATCTTCTTCACCTCAGCCATCAGGCTCATGAACAACAGATGAACAACTCTGGTATAACCACAGTATGCACCCTTTTGTGTAATCCTCTGTTTCTCTTTTATTTAATCCTAGTTTATTTATTAAAATTCAACATTACATGAGATTTACTTCCTAGTCTGTGATCCTGAT
Organism: Orestias chungarensis; assembly: GCA_032876305.1. Taxonomy (NCBI): domain Eukaryota; kingdom Metazoa; phylum Chordata; class Actinopteri; order Cyprinodontiformes; family Cyprinodontidae; genus Orestias; species Orestias chungarensis. The sequence continues at coordinate 39,821 of JAVLVB010000670.1, read as the reverse complement.
TTTACTGGAATATTAATAATACGATTCTGATTCTGATTAAGAGTTGACAAGGATAATTAATAGTCACTTCAATCTCAGATTATTAGCAGGAATAAGAACTAGTAATCAGGAATGAAGTGGATCCTGAGCCAGTTGGTGACGAGTTTCCGGTTCCTGGCACTGTTAAAAGTTTCCATTTGTGTCTGGTTGAATATTGGGTCCTTTTTAGGGTCGTAACAGTTTGTTAGAGTTGAGATCCGGGTGAGCGTCTGAGAGATTCATGCGCACACGCTTCAAATTATTGTTCCTTCATTTAGATCTTAGCTCTCAAATAGTTACCGCTATTTCAACCTTGTTAACCTTTTGTTTTCTCTTAGTGTTCTTCTCTCCACAGTAACCACACCTGGCCTGGCGTTCTGTTAGCTGAGACAGCTTCTTGGATGAGAACATGGGCTGAGATGCTTCCAGTGACGTTCTACAACTGCTGCTATAAACTCTATTATTTCAGTATCCTGTGCTTCTAATTTAGCTTTCTGTCTTTTCAAACCTCCAGTCGGTCGTGGCAGAGGGCTGCTTGTACTGAGCCTGGTTCTGCTGGAGGTTTCTTCCTGTTAAAGGGGAGTTTTTCCTCTCCACTGTCGCTACATGCATGCTCAGTATGAGGGATTGCTGTAAAGTCAACGACAACACAAGCCATTGTTTCTGTCTGCTGATTCCAGAGGAGTGAATGCTGCAAGTCAATGACTCCATGAATCTGTTGGGGTTCCTTAGATTGGAAACTTTAAAATTGATTTGTTTATGATGTATCTTTGATTTTAATTGATTTTCTGTGAAGTGCCTTGAGACGACACCTGTTGTAAATTGGCGCTATAGAAATAAACTGATTCGTGATTCTTCTTGAAATCAGTATCAATGCACATTCAACCTGGTGGTTCAAAAATTACGGCATAGAAATGATCCGACATGTCAATCTAATGGAGCGCTAACCAAAGTTGCAAAACAACCTTTTTACATAGTTCTGAACTCAGTGCACACATAAAGCGCACCAGATTAGAAGGCGCACTGTTGATTTTTGAGAAACTTTAAGGCTTCTAAGTGCGCCTCAGACTATAAAATACAGTAGGTGTTCAGGTGATCAACTCATGTTTAAAGTTTTTACGTGTCTTTTTATTTAACCTAAAGTTTATACTCAGGAATGTACTTTAAGATGTAACTGGACTGGATTAAATGATACATTTCACCTGGCTTAATTCTATACCCTAAAGGAATAGTTCATTTTCTCTTTTGTAGCGTATAACATGACTAACATCGTTTCTGACAACGATTCTACACAGAGGATTCACATTTACGGTTTAATAAAGTTTCAACTAATCATGCAATATGCAAATCAACAAGTTGACTAAATTATATTCCAGTCATATTTGAATGTGTTGGGGGGCGATTGAGGTTATTCTTTAATCAGACCAATTGTTAGGTAAGGGTTCTGAACAAAACTAATTCCCGTGTGTCTGTGCTTACCCGGGAGTGTAGAGTTGATGCACACCCAAAGCTCATTCTGCAGAGATAAAAAAAACAGTTATTTATTTTAGTCTTGTGTTTCTTTCAGCTTAGGGAAGAAGCCAGAACTGTGGCTGGACGTGAGCGGTCATGAATGTATTGAACATCCAGCTGTAGTTCCTACACTGCCAAAGGAAGTTTCCACTCATCACATTTGGAGCTTAGAGTAGAAAAATCCTTTATCACTCCACAGTGGCTGACCTAAATTGTACCAGCAGCCTCTTAAAAATAAATGCTAGGATGCAGATTCAAGCTACGGCAACATTTACACATTTAAAATAAAACTATATACACAAAAGTAACATCCTCTTAGAATGATAGTAAAAAGACGGCGCAGACGATGTGCACAGATATTTCTGCATAAAGTAAAAGATGAATGATAATTCATCCCTGAATAGCCGAGTTTTAATTTGGTCCCAGCAGCGGGGTGATGACATCACTGCGTCAGCGCGTCGGCCATCTTGGATGAGTCAGATCCGTAAACTAATAAAACCAAATGGACTGAATTTGATCCAGCGTCTTACTACAGGAGCTTTAAGTTAGTAACAACTGGCTTTGTTCTTAGATTCTGGATTTCAGAACTAAGCAATGTTCATATTTATCTCATACTACGTTATTGATTAGTTATTAGATTAGAAATAGTTTCTGATTTAGTTGACAGTTTTAAAGAGAGAAAATGATCTAAAGTGATAATGTAACCAGGAAGGGATTAGGAGAATTAAAGAAAAACTAAAATCATCGGTTTTCTACACCTGAGTTAGAGGTACAGAAGTGGTTTTCCTGGTTCTCCTGACACTGCGATATGATCAATACTGGTTGTTCAAACTCAGAACGTCTTGCTCATTCATCTTCTGCAAAGAATAGAAAAATCTTCTTTGGTAATATTTTTGCAGCTGAGATGCCAGGAACAGCAAAAGCATCTCAACTCTGTGGGTTCCAGTGCAAACGTCTGTAGAAGGGCTAAAAACGAAGGAAGCCTGAATACCCACAAGATGGGTTTCAGAAAACAAATCCCAAAATGGTGTTGTAATTCACTGCAGTACCAGCACTGAACAGCAGAGGCAGCAACGGGAGTAAACATCACCAAAGGAGGGCAGCAGCAACAACGATGGCACCTCCAGCATCAGCAGGTCTGGAACATTCTGCTGCTCAGCAGCTGATAAACTGGAATTAGCCACGGTAAGTGTTGTTTTCTGGGTAAGTGTTGTTTTCTGTCAGTAGTTGAGGACAAAGGCACACTAGAGAACCACCACCGTCAGAGAGGAAAATGTAAAAACCCACCAAGTCTATCAACACTGGAACGTCTCAGCAGATACTGCCAACCAGCACAAATCAGCAAACACACCGGGAATAACTGTCCTCTGTGAGACCTGGACTGTTTCTTCAATGAACTTTTATGTGGATTTTTTCCTGGGGTTTTTCCATTAGTACAGAAAATAAACACAGGACATATCTGAACTAAATCAACTTAAAATGTCTTACTATTAATCATTTCTTGAGCTTTGGGAATGGTTGAAGGAAACAGAACGGTCTGTCAATGTTAGAAGATGCTGGGAAGAGGCAAACGTACTCACCACAGACTCAGGACAGTAACTGGGTAATCTCTGGAGGAGATGTTTTAGACGGGACTCACTCTTGATGGTCGCAAGCTGCGGGACAAAAGTACCAGACAAAACATTCACTAAAGCATAATAAACCCCACAACATCTGAAAAGTATCCAAGAAAACGTTCTATTTAATTTTCTTTTTAAAAAACTGCTATTATAGTTTTGAACTAATGATTATAACGCTCAAAGACAAAAGACAAATAAAGCAAAACAAATAATCTACCAATCTAGAGTCCTATGAGATTTGCTAAGCTAAACTATTGTTGGGGTTTTATTAGTTTTACAATTTATTTCACTGCTGGTTTCAGCAACAAATATCCATATCTTTAAGACAATGATTAAATCATCTAATGTAATATTTGGGGTTCTCCAAACTTGATCAAGTGGTATTGTTAAAGTCAAGTAAATCAAAAACTACACAGCTTTTCTCTCATCCTCACATCCATTACTCAATATTAGATTAGCAGTACTTGTTTATGTTCCAAAATGATATTCATAAAGTAATCAGTACTAAGATAGGGTCATGCATCTCTCTAGAGATAAAAACCAAGAAGTTCCCCTTTTAATTTTTTATGACAGAATAAAAGCTGTGATTTGTGGACAGATATTAGGTTAAACTTCAAATTTGAAAATGAAACTAAATAATGGGGCTCTCAGCAAAAAGAAATTCTGGAAAATGTTCACAGAACTTCCACTACAAAGTTCTTAAAAAATGTAATTACTAACAAGAGTTTTGAGTGATACAAAGAGAACAATGACTTGTTCAGAGCAAAAGTATTACAAGGCAAGCGTAAAAGTAGTCGGATTATTAGTTTATGAACTGAAAAAAAACAACAATTTTTGAAAAAGGGAACCTCAAACACTTTGGTTTCTACATAGAAAATATCTAAGAAACATTTTTAATCGTTTCATAAGCTATTATATAATTGAATATGAATGACTTACCCAAATAACTAAAGATTAAAATAAAGGTCTTACACCAAAAATCGACCACGCAATCAAAAAAGCCATTTCTGAATTCAGAACTACATAAACACCAGGACCAGACAGCTTTCCATCAGAGTGGTATTAAAAGACGCAGCTATGACCAAAGGCAAGCATGGGCATCTCAGTGGGGAAGTGGCTGTTCAAATAGTCCGAATATCTGTACTGTCTGTAATTAAACTACCAATTAAACTACAGAACACAAGTAATGAACTACATAAGGAACGCTGACAATGATGAATTCATAAACTACAATACACAAGCAAAGTCAAAACTGTCATGAAAGCCTTGTCAAAGCTTGAGATATTGTTTTGGACCTAATCTTGATTTAAACTTTTCCAGTTATTTTCCTGTCTGCTAGTTCCTTGATCTCTCTACAAAACCTCTGAGTTCTTCACAGAACAGCTGCATTTACACTGATGTTTAAATGAAGACAGATGTTTCTTTCAAAGGCAGCTGTGGGATCTGGATTTGGTCTAAAGGTATGGAATGTGAAATGAATATAAAAACTGCACCTTTCAGATTTTCAATTTAAACAAAATCATAAAATCAATTATCAAATGAATTATTATTATGGTATGTCACAAAATGTCATGGAATGTGTGGAGGTTTGTGGTTGTTTTATGAAGAAATATCAGTAAAACTTTAGGTTTAAATATTTTTAAAGATGGTCAGCAACCGGACCATCTGTGTCAAAACTTTGTCCAACTTTCAGGCCATTTATCTTAGCGAACTTGTTTGAAGAATGTCCACATTCAAATGTCCTTTTTTTTCTATTTTTCTCCATTGCCGTGTTTGACATCATTGGAAATCCACAATTTCAGAATCAATAAATGAAGTCAAAATGTCCCCAGGGAGACCTGTTGGTTTTGTTCTGACTGTCACATATTTCCCCCAGCAGAGGAGCTTATTGGCACAGTTTCTGCACAAGTCCTATAAATGTCTCTTCACAGGCTCGGTCCATGACAATAAGAAGACAGAATGGTTGGACTGAGCAACAGATTGTATGTTTTCATTTCAATTTAGTTTATTCCTAAAGCTCCAATATACAAACCATGTTGTCTCAAGGCACTTTATAACAAAGATGTTGGAAGATCAGGCCACATTGGAAGATCAGGCCTTACCATTGGAAAATGTTCAATGGTAAGGCCTGATCTTCCAATGTGAGTGGAGCTCTTCAGCTCATGCACCTTTTGGTCATGGCAATACATTACAACCACTGAAATCTAGAATCGATTGCCATGTTGCTTTAGCGGCACCAGATTAAGGAAAATGTCCTTGAGAATACGTTTTTCAAACAACTCAAATCCCCATGCCATTGTTAACATTAGTGCCCAACAGTAGCAGGAAGCAATCTTGACGATTTGAAAATACAACGTTGCTTTTACTTTTAAGTTACAGCCAAATGGTCCCGATCATAAACCGATTTTAATGGAATACAAAGATAATTTGAAATATGGGATAGTGCATTTTTGAAATTTTGTTTGCTGGTCAATTCTTTAGTCAAGAGAAAATAGTTAACAAGCCAATCTTGCCCCATCTGGTAAATATACCCCACTGTTGTTAAAATGTGAATGAATTCCCTTAGAAGGAATGGTGAAAGTGGAATATATGACATTACATGTAATTATGTATTTAGATTCTGTTTGTAAAGTGCCTTGAATTGATATTTGTAGTAAAATGTAACTAATTGGAAAAAAGCCATTTGTATTCTGAAAGGTTTTGAGCATACAGATAATCAAGAGTATATTTGATACATCGCCCAAGTCTCTAAGAGTTGGGAACATGGTCAAGATGATGTTGATGTAAGAGTTGAGGGGGATTTGTGCTTCCTATGGTGTCCACGTGGGGGCGCCAGGCTTCCAGGTTGGAGCCTTCCTGGCACCTTTACTGTGGCACAATCAGCAGAGCTGCTCAAAAGGAGTGGAGGACCAAACACACTCTGCCTGACTGTAAGTTGCAATTGGTAACGTGGCCCATCAGTGCCAGGTTCTACTGAAGATCCTCTCGTTGTTCCCTGTGTATTCTCTGTGTTGCCTCATTGTGAAATTTACCTCTTTGTGTGCTCAACTTAGGCTGAACCTTGGAGGTCCCTCCAGAACACCTCTGCTCTCAAGTCTCCACTATTGTCTCTAATGCCTTTGGTTTACATCTGCTCCCGCCTCTGGACAACCATTCAGTCTCCCTTGGCCCAAACACCTCTCCCTGGTGGATCAATGCTCTCCACCATGTAAGAACCACTCCAGGTATTTCTACTCTCCTCCTGCTCTAACTCACCCACTCTGTCCCATTTTCTAAAGCTCCCGGATCCCAGTGCCGTTCCTGCTGTTCCAGTCCTTCATAATCCTGTCCAACAGTCATGTAAACAAACAACATTTATCTGATTCCTGATCTCCTGAGAATTTCCTGTTTATGTGGGTGAGAAGGCTAAAAACTATCATGATAGTCGACAGCTGATGAACCCTCCAGCAAGGGTGCCATGACAGTCTGGTGACCTGCAGTGTGGCAGCAGGACTGCAATATTGAAAGTCAGGATGCTGACATGAGTGGAAGCAAAGAAACCAACCAATGTGAGAACCATGAGGGAGACCTTACTGGAACAAGAACATGAAGACGTAACTGTTTAAAACAACATAGAGTAGGCTATGGAACGCCGTGAAGTAAGCTGTAGATCTGTAACTGGTTTTTCCAAAGGACTGAGAAATTAACACAGTGGCTGTGGTAGAGATTGCCCGTTAAAAAGTTATTCAAAAGCTATGTGGCTATTTCACACATCCTCTTCAAACAGCATTAAGCCAGATGAGAAGTGATATGCATGCAGGTTTGATTGTACCTGGTCACATGCTTCTTTGCAGGGTGATAATTCAGCAGCATATTGGCAACAGGAGGGATCTGTAAGCACACAAACACACAATTAAAAGAACATCCGCATGATGTAGCCATTTAAGGTAGAAATCTTAAAAATAAAATGGCCAGAAATTCTGTAAATAAAGCCATTCTTTACTGACCAGGGAGATTTTGGAATCACATGTACATTTCAGAATAAAAGTGATTCTCGGTTCTGCTTATTTTGTGCAGTGTGATGCCTGAAGAGTTTAGATACATCTTCATTGTCACTGACTTACATTTACATTGGTGCATTTAGCAGATGCTTTTAGCCAAAGCGACTTACAAAAAAGGGTTCAACATTGAGCCACAAACATTTAACAGATCAGAAGTTACCTGCAGGATCCTGGAAGAGCCTTTAACATTACCTACAGCATAGGTGTCAAACTGCAGTCCTCGAAGGATGGTGTCCTGCAAGTTTTAGAGTTTAAAGTTTTTGTGTCTCTGCTTCAACACACCTGGGTCAAATAATCAGGTCATTAGCAGGACTCTAGAGAACCTGATTGCTACTCAGCAGGGGATTCAACAATTTGACTCAAATGTGTTGGACCAGGGCGAGATTTAAGAGTTGTAGAACACGGACCCTTGAAGACTGGAGTTTAACACCTATGACCGACAGCATTCAATTAAAACACAGTTTACAAAAGTGCCAAACACTGAGTGCTACAGGGAAACACAAGGTAATAGGTGCATTCAGAGCTTTCAGGGCAAAAGATACTCTCAAAAGAGCGGGGTCTTCAAAGATTTCTTGAAGGTGGACAGTGAATCTGATGCTCTGATTTTAGATTGTTTAACCAGAGAGGGAAAGGAGCTCTATTGATGTTTGCGGGGCGGTGGCCGTGTTAGTTGGCGCTACTTGGAGAAACAGAGTGTGCGGGAGTTGACATAAGGAGGGTGTTGAGGTAGATGGGCGCTGATCTAATGACAGATTTCATAGCAACTGGTCAGTAATCATTGACAAGGCTAATGAGACAAATGCTAGGACTGGGACAGTGATTCATTCATGTTGTCACAATCAACTTTTCTTAAGGTATGAAAACTCAAAGAAATGCTTTTAAACCATTATTTAAAGAAAACTAAAGAAAACTCCTTACCTATTTTAAGGTTTATTTAATAGAAAATCAAATGCAATCCTACCAAAATTTATTGATAGTCAGATAATATTCTATATAAGACAAGGAACAACTTTCCCCCAGTTTAAAGGTGTAGCTGACCGTCAAATCACTGCAGCCTGGTTCGGTCCTTCAGTCCTGTTTCTTTGATTTGATTTTTAATTCATACATTCATGTCGTACAGACTGGCTTTGGGAAATAAAGAGGTGTGTTTCATCTGTGATTTTTTAGACGTTTTCATTAAATAAATTTGTTGTACTGATACCTTAAATGGTTTTATCCTCCATATAAAATCTTAACAACTACCAGATTATTATTTTCCTGGTGTTTTTCTTTGGAACTAGTTCGTGGGGCTCCATCTAATTTCCCGCTCTCCAGTTGTCGCCATATTATTTATTGCTCGAGTCTCTCTGCATGTGCTCAGTGCTGGTAGTCAAACAGAATGTTTATAGGGAGGGGGTACATTTGTATCGTGTGGGATAAATAAAACTCGTGGCAAATGAGATGCGGAAAGCTTAATACTTGATGGTTGCAGTAGAGCCTTTTTAACCTTCGTCGGTTAAGAAAAAAAATTGATACGTTGAGTTTATTTGATACATCGCCCAGGCCTAATTCAAGCCACCTCTAACTTTGCCATGATTTGATAATGGACCAGATCTAAAAGCAGTATCATGTTACTTAGCAGAGCCTGGACAATGATCAATTGTAATGAATGTATGATTGGAATGAAATGATCTTTCTTGTGTTGTAACATGTAGTAATTAGGCGCTAAATTAATAAAGTGAATTGAATAAGACCTCTTGTTATATAGGGTTTCTAGAATAAATCTGGACATTTTTAGCCAAAGTGATATTGTCAACACAATATTTGGCATAACACTGATATACTGTGATCCCAACAGGTCTGGATGCTCACTGAAAGTGTCTGGATGCTCAAACACATGCAGTTCTCAAACGAGTCCACCAGCTGATGTAACACATCCTAACGGATGTTTGTGAGCATAAAGGGAATTTATTTGATCTGAGCATGCAAGATCCATCCCGGGAGAGCAGTCTTTTTCTCAAAATATCCCCTTCAGTGCTTTTTAAATATTGAACCTGCAACCTACTAATTGAAATACAACCGCGCTACCCATTGTTCACAACATCTCCTCCCCCACCATCACCCTCAGCACTGGCTCCCCTCAGGGCTGTGTGCTGAGCCCCCTCCTGTTCACACTGCTAACATATGACTGCTCGCCTATCCATCCAGGCTGTCATATTGTGAAGTTTGCAGACGACACAGCAGTGGTTGGATGCATCCGAAACCGTGATGAGTCCAGCTACAGGCAGGAGGT
>JAVLVB010000670.1:9326-22343 GCA_032876305.1 Orestias chungarensis | reverse complement strand
AGACGGTTCTCCTTTGCTCTACCTTCTTCATGTCTCACTCTATAAGGTTAAGTTATTTAAGTTTTTCTATAGTTATGCTGCTATAGGCTTAGACTGCTGGAGGACAATCTGACCACTTCTCTCTCTGCTACTTTCTTCCTTTGTCCAATCTACTTAGTTACCGTTATTTCAACCTTGTTAACCTTTTGTTTTCTCTTAGAGTTCTTCTCTCCACAGTAACCACACCTGGCCTGGCGTTCTGTTAGCTGAGACAGCTTCTTGGATAGAACATGGGCTGAGATGCTTCCAGTGACGTTCTACAACTGCTGCTATAAACTCTATTATTTCAGTATCCTCTGCTTCTAATTTAGTTTTCTGTCTCTTCAAACCTCCAGTCGGTCGTGGCAAATGGCTGCTTGTACTGAGCCTGGTTCTGCTGGAGGTTTCTTCCTGTTAAAGGGGACTTTTTCCTCTCCACTGTCGCTACATGCATGCTCAGTATGAGGGATTGCTGTAAAGTCAACGACAACACAAGCCATTGTTTCTGTCTGCTGATTCCAGAGGAGTGAATGCTGCAAGTCAATGACTCGATGCAATCCGCTGGGGTTCCTTAGATTGGAAACTTTTTAAATTGATTTGTTTATGATGTATCTTTAATTTTAATTGATTTTCTGTGAAGTGCCTTGAGACGACACCTGTTGTAAATTGGCGCTATATAAATAAACTGACACTGAAACATCTCATAAAGGTCTGAAGATTAGATTTGCATTATTAGAAATCATATTTTCTATGTAAATAAAGTTTTTATATTTGAAATATCAAAACTATTCACACAACATAAAAGGGCTAGTTCAGCAGAAAAAGTGTCAAAAACTAATAATCTGTTAGTAGTTTAGATTTTTATATGGAGGATTTAGAACAAAATGAGGTGATTTGAACAACACCTGTGCCAGTAAAGGTAGCTGTACAACACATTTACTTTACCACCAGAGATGTGATCCACTGTAAAAATAGAGGTAAACTCTATGTTATCGTCTCCCCACACCAAAGAAAACATCTAATAAGTCACAGATGAACATCACTGCTTCCATTACCAAACCCAAATATAGTAAAAATCAAACCAAAGAAACGAGACTGAAGGACTGAAGCAGGCTGCAGGGATTGGCCGTCAGCTGCACCTTTAATCTGGTAAAGTTCCCTTTATTTAGAATATAATCTGATTATTAGTACTGTAGATTTTGGAAGGATTGCATTTCATTGCCTGTTAAATAAACCTAAAAAAAAGGATCATTTTTTATTTTGTTTTGTTGAAAATAATAATTTAAAAGCATATCTCTGAGTTTTCATACCTCCAGAAAACTTACAGGTGAGATTTTTATCCTTTTTATTTGTGTTATGAATCTGAATCTGGTTTGTTGTTAAAAACTTTACAGAAGCTCTGATACCTGCGAATATTCTGGGTCACTTCATTTTATATTCAATAATTAAACTGTCATTTTTCTAATCTGGAATCAACAGATTAATTTATATTTTTGCTGCCATTAAAGGTCTAGTGTTGACCATAAAATTGTTTTACTAGTGAAAAACATTTACGTGAAACTAATGCTTACAATAAAATGTTTCATTTTATTCAGATTTTGTCTTCAGATAAAACGTATGTATACATATATGAGTAACATTGGAAGCTATTGAAAGTGTATTTTGATATAGAAAAATATTATGGGGATATTTGATTTTAAGCCCTTCATAACAGCAGAAATGAAAAACCATCTCAAACATGTTTAGAACATTAACAGTTTCACCTAAACTAATCAACTACATGATCTAGTTTTAGGTCCAGCACCAAAAGCTCTACTACTGAAAACTGTTATGGGTCGTTTTGAAGTGACCTTATAATAGTCGTTTATCATCAGTAAATGTGATGATAAACTCACTTTCTATTACTGAGCAGCAAAACTGGCATTCATTTGACAGACATCAGCTTAGACACCCTAAAGTTAACTAGGTTTTCTTTTTCCAACCCAGATTCCCTCCAAAAACAGGAAATATTAGAGTTTACCAAAAGTGGGCAGTGAAGGAGAAAAGCGCTCCCGACCTCATTGATCTGGAGAGCGGAGTAGCGGCATGTGACTACATCCAGATGTGGGAGCTGATAGACTCCAACCCAGCATATTGAGCTGAGGTAAAGGCCTTTAGGATCCTGAGGGATTACATTAATCTGCCAGAACCATGAACCAGCCATCCAAGCAAAGCGTTACTCTTAGTTACATTCTTAAGAACGTGTGCAAACACTGGGGGTAGAATGTCAGGAAAGGAGGTCAAAGGTCACTTCCTGGGCACTCCTCAAGTTATGCTTGCTATAAAGCTGGGCTTTGTAAAATATCACTGAAATATCTCTAGTCACTGAAATAAGCAAAACATACAAAGCAAAAACACCAAATCTTGCTTTTTCTTTGTAGTTGGGGCAAAAAATCTTAGATCACTTAAAAATATCTTAGATCACATGACTAACTTATAAGCTAGAGCCGTTTTTGGATATAAGAGACCACTTTAGGAATCAAAGTGTAAGTTCCTTATTGACACTTATTGAATGAAGAGGAGCAACCATAAACCAACTCCCAAACACTTTCTAGTAGTTTGCTTCTCTTATTTTCATGTGTTTATGTAAAAGAGAGCAACTGTTTAAAAACATATAAAACTCCATAGATTATCATCTAGTTTATAATAATTTAAACGTAATAACAGAGTAAAAGTCTTTTTTACTGAGGCAACAACTTTATCATCAAACTGTATGATCTTTCTATCCCTAATCTATCAAGCATCAACATATTTTTGTAAGGTGATAGAGAGCAGAGAGGCTGGAGGAGGTGAACCTGAAAGAGAGGCTGGAGTTAAATAATGCTGGATATGTTAGTCATGTATGTATAAAGCGCCTTTCATGCAAGCAGCGACACAAAGTGCTTTAAGAAAAAAACTGGTTCAACATCAGAATAAAACACGCCTCACAAAGAATATAACATACTAGTGAATAGAAATGTTAGTATGATGATGATCTGAATAACAACAGTTCAACCATGTGGCTTTAAAATGGGAGCCTTATTTCAACTCTGGTGTTCTAAGAGATCTCATCATGTATTACTAGTGTGTAATACTAGTCTCTGTTTTAAGATAAAGACAAAATTAACCCATTGACGCTTTTCTAACCATGAACTTGTATCGTGTCTTTCCCTTTACTCTTGAATTATGAGTTCCTTATATATGAACCCTACATTTGTGGGAAGCACTGGCTGTTCTAGATTAACTTTAATTCAGTCATTATCCTGTTTTTCATGAGCCACTTTAGAACCCTACTACCTAACAAATATGCTCTCTGCAGTTGGAGGATCTGCTCACCATCAGTCTCACAACAGCCAGCCAGCTGCAGCCTATTCAATTTAAAAGGACAACAGAGCAGTCTTGTAAAGAATAAGTGGATTTCAATATAGGAAACTCTCAGGAAGTTGGTTATAATGGGTAAATAAACTGACTCATTATATGTAATGATAATAAATAATTGTTTTAGGGAGAGGTTTGAAAATAAGCAGAAATTCCAACTATTGTAAAAAATGACTTGATTTGTTTTCAGCACGATTCAAGAAATAGAAAATACACAAACTTTCAATAGTATGCACATGCCTGAATAATAACATCTTCAAAATTAACTACAGATTTATTAACAAAATACTGTAAGTATTTTATAAGTATTTGATTTTCTGTAATTTCTAGCTGAATGTGTAATAAACTTTATTTAATTTAGGAAAATAATATTGTTGAATTAATCTTTACCAAAACGATGAAACAAGTTACTTTAATTCCTTTTGAAACTATTCTACCGTAGTAAGCAAACAGCATAGGGAGTTCATTCTTGCAACATAATCATTAACGAAATCGCAGTCCTAAGAAAGTTCAGCTTTAAAGGGTAAAGTATATTCAAACATGCCAAATACATGAGACTAGTAAAAACATTAGGAATCTCAGAAATGAACCAGGCAGATTGTGGAAAATACTTAGAAGTTCTTTGGTGGATAAGACTAGCTTAGTTAGCTTAGCTAGCTTAGCTTTAGAGATGCCATTTCAACTCCTTCCACCTCTCCTGGTTCCTGCACTGTGTCATATGTTTAGCTACGTCTCTGCCTTCTTTAGCCATTTTGCTACGTGTAATAAATGTAGCATTTCTTTACAAGAACATGCGGCCTTGCAGTCCTCCAGCATACCCTAAACACCAGGGACTCCAGTCCAGCTGGGTAGTACAGCACATGGAAATCATAGTGCTAGAACTAAGGTAACTGGTAGCTTCACCGTCTGAAACCTGGCATTAGAAAAACCAGTGACCGTAGTCAAATGATTGCCAGGTGCCAGAGCAGACGTCATCAAATCCTGCCTTAAACTTCTGGATGAGGATAAACATAAACACAATGAGATTGTTATTCATAAGACAAGATTTTTATTTGTAATTTCTTTCTAGAACATAACAAAATTGCACAGTTACTCTCATTAAGTAACTAAAATAATAATGTTTATCTATGTTACTGAATCTCAATTTGTCCTAAAGGTGCAACGATTGAGTATAAGTGTGTTTCCAGGGGAGTAGAGGGGATGGAAGGTGGTCAGATGGATTTAACAACTCCAGGGAAAAAGAACATATCATTTCTCAGACGACAATGGTACAAAACGTTTGTGACCTTGGTGGGTGGGACCAGCAGCAATACAACTGGTCTTCCTTTTTAGTTGGCAAGCGTAAATTAAGTCCTGGTTTGGTAATTGACACCCCACAATCCACTGGACAGTTTTCAACATTCGGGCTAAGTCATTTCTGTTCTGGACTGTGCAGTTGCCTCAACACACACTCATACTGAGGCAGCGGGGGCTCTTAATCATAGCCTTATAGAAAGTTTTGAGCAAATGAGCAGGAAGTCCAACCCTTTCCTGTTACCTAATGAAGAAGAGTCTTCCTCATCAGAAAAGGGGTGTTCAGTGACCAGTGTGTGCACCATCTTCCTGGACCTCATTGGTCTTACTGGTGTTGAGCACCAGGTTGTTAAATGAACACCACTGGGACAGGTGAAGGTCTCGTCATTGTTCATTATCAGACCCAGTACGTTGGTATCATCAGCAAACTTAAGTACCCTGTTAGAGGAGTGGATGGCTGCATAGTTGTGGTGAACGGGGAATTGGACTAAGCACACAACCTTGTGATGTGCAGCTCCCTATTCTCACCACCTGAGGTCGGTAGGTGATAAAGTCCCAGATCCAGAGGCACATTGATGTTGAAAGTCCCAGGTTGTGTATCTTCACTATCAGCTTCTCCAGAATGATTGTATTAAATACTGAACTGAAGTTGACGAATAAGATAATAACAGAAGTGTCAAAATGCTACAGGTGTGTCAGGGTTGTGTGTGGTCCAACGGAGACAGCATTCTCTGTGTACCAGTTCCTCCAATAGGAAAACTGATGCTTGTCCTGGCCAGCAGATAGCCTATTCTTGATGTGATGCAGCTTCTATACTGCTACCCACCCATTATCCTATTGAGACAGTGTCTTGCTCATGGCCAAAACCAAATAGAATAGAATTATCTCTGATAAGCAAATCTTGAAAATCGGATAATAACAACTTAGTTTGAACAATAATTACAACAGCTACTGAAAGTAATTTATACAAGATAAGAACTATCTGTTTAAAGACTTAATGACTTGATTTGTAAAAATTAGATGGATTTGTTTTGTTTTGCACAAACATGGCTAGAGGATAATGTCGGTATTAATGAGTCAACTCCTAATAAATAAAAATGTCCCTTGCCTTGAAGTACTGGGAGAAGTGGAGGACTAGCACCTACTTCTTTAATTCAAATATACTAATTAATCCCAGGCCTTTTAACAGCCATAGTTACTTTGAACTTGTAATTCTTAGTCTTTCTCATCTTAAAATACTTCTGTGTGTTGGTTTATCCTCCTCCAGGCTCTTACTCTAAATTTGTAGATCAGATCTCAGATTTGATCCGATTTAGTGTTTAACACTGATGAGATCAAATTAGTGGTATATTTTAACATTCATGTTGACCCAGAAAATATAGCCTTTACTCTTTAGATTCAATTTGCTTCGCTCATAAAAAAAATTATCTGGCAGTGACCGTAATTCCCCATAACCCTCTCTTGTCTTATCATTTTTAATAAGTTTTGAGTTTATTTTTACCAAGTACCCGAGTCTGAGGAAAAATCCATCATAGTAGGCGTCTATCAGACAATGTTGTCCCAACTCTCACAAAATCTGTTTAGTCTTTAATTTCTTCAGTATCTCAGAGAAACGCAGTGGAGGGCAGGAATTTAATCCCATGCCCTACACAAATTGATGTGTACCGTTTAAAAGCATCCTCTGCCAAGATAAATCTATTTTTCATTATTAATAGAGGACAATAAAGATAAGGGTTAGGTTTCTTTTTAGTACAGTGGCAAAACTTACAAGAATTTAAACTTGAATTAAACCTTCAGTTGCGCTAATCTTAAAAGTGTGCACATGAATCTCACACATGCATGCAGGCAGTGTTTTATTCGTTTTTATTATAGAATTATACTTTTAATCATTGAAATCAGTTTTACGTTTTTTCACGTTTAAATCTACACTAACCCTTTTAGAAAAACTGTCACACGATCACAACATCATTCCAGGTATGTCATCTCCAAAATGGTCTTTATATGTATGGTTTACTTGTAAAAGCTTCAGTTGTTTTCCCCATTCTTAACCTGAAGGCTGCTACTATTTTCTGGCCTTAAGTATGTCATGTTAGAACAGTTTGTCAAAAGCTCAAATATAAGATGCATGATTTGCTGGTTTTAATATCATTAGCAGGTCTTAAAATTAGGTTTTTAAAGAGTTTTCTTTGCTAATATCAGTTCTATCTCTTACTAGAGGATATACTGAGAGGAAAACTTATGGAGGGACTTCTTACTAGAGTTTTTGACTCATTGTGATTTAAACATATTTGGCTCTTGCTCTGAGAAAATAGCTGGAATGTCTGATATCTTTTGATCTTCTGGTTATGATTGGCTGTTTTTTATTAAAAGGACATCCTTAGATAGAATTCAAAAGGCCAGGCTGTGATTGATTAGAGGTGTGGAACAGTTTGGGTTTGGCATAAAGGTTTGGGTTCCGAGCAAGTGAAGAAGCTTTAGAGTCGGATCTTTGTTCGGACTGTTTTGATCCAGTTCAGCTTCTGAGCTATGAAAAACACTGACTTCATCTAAAGCTGATATGATTACTTTCTCATTAATGAATAGATATGTACGACAGGCTTTTATGGTAGCTGTTACTAAAACCTTACTTAAGAAAACTTGTCTTCACCAAGAAGAATTAAAAATTTTAGACCAACAGCTAATCTTTCTTTTTTATTTAAATTTATCCTTGAAATAAATGTCGCTAACTAAATTAGCGAGCATGTAAGCAATAATGAGCTGTTTGAGGAATTTCCATCAAGTTTCAGACAATCAACAAGTATCAATAATCACATTTTATAGCACCAATTAACATATTTGGCCTCAAAGCACTTTACAAGACAATCATTTCATTCAAATGATAAAATAGTTACCAATCTAAGTTAACCCATTACATTACATTACTCCTTCAGAATACACACAGCAAAATTATAAATTACAGACCCATATCTAATCTTCCTTTTTTATCTAAAATCCTTGAAAAAATTGTTGCTAATCAACTGAGAGAGCATTTGATGAATAATGACCTATTTGAAGAATTTCAGTCAGGTTTCAGAGCTCATCATAGCACAGAGACAGCTCTCCTTAAAGTTACTAATGATATTCTCATGGCATCAGACAATGGGCTCGTGTCTATTCTAGTTCTGTTAGATCCCAGTTTGTTCATCTAAATGACAAATCTTCTCCGCATTGGTACCTTATGTATTGTAGGTTTTATGCAGAAACTGTCTTCTTCCATTAAAAGCAAAGGCAGACAGATGATAGTGAGGCTGTAAAACATTTCAATGAAGTGTGTTCTGGGTCTCCCAGACTGATCACCTCCATAGACCCATTAGATTTAAATGCATCAGTGGTGTCACTTGTGATTTGAATCTTAAGCTGCCATAGTTAAATATTTAAGAGGACAAAATGTGGGAATTCGATTTGAAATGGCTTTAAGAAGTGCTCCACCCAAACCTTCAGCTGGGTACGCCACACTTTAATCTTGTGTTCAGCTCTCTATAATTAGGTTTGTGGTACTGAGGGCCTTGTCTGCTGCAGTGGACATGGAAATCTCCCCTCTCCTTCTGCTCTGCACTTAAATTGGTTCCAGATGCATTTTGTTGCCGGATAGACTCACGGAACGGACCGTACCATGAAACCAAGTAAAAAGAAAACATGCAATACGACTGCCTGAGTCAAATACGTGGAATTTAAGCAAAGAATGGAGGAAAAAACTGAAAACAAAGTTATTCTACCACCATATACAGGCTAAGCAGATCATCATATGTCTGCAGACATTTTTATGACTGATTAAAGCCTCTTGGAGACAAAGTTCGGCCCAACTGAAGATCTGAGGGTTCTGCTGCTTCCATGTTTGGTACAGATGTGTGAGAGAGGGAAAACAACATGGGATGGACAAAGCGATATTTAATCAGAGCAAACATGCTGAACTCGTGCACTTGACTTCAAAGACCAGCGAGGAGAATGTTCCAGCACTTCTAACTGTGTCCAGACGCTTTAGATGGAGTGCTCAGTAATACCGAGCCAAGCTGTCAGCAGCTGAAGCTCAACTAAAGCGGCTCAAAATACAAAAGGAAAGACACAGTAAACAGCTCCAGCTCCTTTACTACACTGGTGTTACTTATTCATTCATTACCTGCAGTACAGATTTTCAGACCTGAAAACGTGGATCTATGTTGTTTCCAGTTGTTTCCCTTTGAAACATAAAATACTTCTTTCTTTTTGACAATGTCTGCTGGAAACATGGGAGGAACTTACCCAAAACCTCACCAGGGGTTTAGGGGTAAACGTTTGGTGAACAGAAGATCCAGACAAATTAGTAACAATCAACCAAAGAGTGAAAGTTTGCTTCCAAGTAACAATGACTAAACCAGCTTATTACCACAGTCAAGTTATTCAGGCATTCAGTGTATTAGTCAGTCACTCCAGAGGAACCCACAAAATCAAGGAAAGGGTGCAGAGTATGCGGGGGTGAGCATGATTATTAAAAAGCTGCATATTCACAGCATAAATAGCATCTAAGCTTAGAAATCTCAGAATTATACAGATTCTCCTGATTTTATTGTTAGTTTTTTTCATAAATGTGAAATAATTGATTATTTTGTTACTCTGACTGACACTAAACTAATCAAAGTAAATGGACTGAAGTTGATCCTGCGTCTTACTACAGGAGCTTTAAGTTAGTAACAACTGGCTTTGTTCTTAGATTCTGGATTTCAGAACTAAGCAATGTTCATATTTAGCTCATACTACGTTATAGATGACCTTAAATGGTACAAGACTCTAAGTTAGCATAACGGGACTAAATAACTGGCTCAGCTATGCTGCTATGTTATGTCATGTTTGCTGTTTACTAGATGAGGGAGAAGCAGGTTTATTCTCCTACATTTGGAAACTACTATTCTCTAGTTTTTCACACTTTCCACATTTAATCACAGAAAACAGGAAGAATGCTGCAAATTTCACCTCAGGATCAAGGATTGTTGCTGCATTTTTCTGGGGGGACTGATTAGAGTTTCCTAACATCAGCCCCTCAAAATCCTGCCACAAACATACGACACGCTGTCTGAAACTGATCAATCGATATACCATCCCTTCATGAAATAAGAAGCTGCTTTATCATTGAACTGTGACCAACATCTCTGATCTCAGAAATCCAAAAAGTTTACTGTATAGGTCTGTGTGTCGTCCTCGCTCCAGGCAAACTAGAAACGGTATTAAGACAGCAGCCGCCTTAAATGACTAGTCTCACAAACGAACTAATAGTTTTAATGTGTTACACATTTTTAGATGAGGCCTTTGAAAATGTTGAATTGTAGATTGTTTGCAGCTGATTTCTATGTAGTTCTGAAACTTTATCAGAGATCTATTTATATATCACCTTTATTAATGGTCTGGTGATGTGGGCGCAGGTAACATAAACTACAGATCCCACAAAGATTTGATTCGTTATATTTCCAGGTTTTGTTATGCAGCATCTTCATATTTTATATTTGTATAATTTTAACAGGATATATTTTTATTGAGGGTAAATTCTTTTGGGATTTTTATTCTCTATTATTTATTTTATTTCTATTATTTTTTAACTTTTACTTTTGTTTCTAACTTGTATAATTTAGGTTGGATATATGTTTATATTGAGAGCATATTATTATCAGTTATTTAAGGTTTAAATTGATTTATTCCAGATTTAAAGTCCTGCCTGTTTTTATTAATATTAAAGTTACTTTGAAAGTTTTAGTGAGTTTAATAAATGTTTCTCCTGTTTAGTCACGATGTGTTGTGGGAGGGTAATGAAATTCATCCACATGGACGAACGCTGAAGCAGAGCTCATGTTTTTATAGGTACTCATCTGAGAAGGATGTTAACCAGCTAAACAGCAGCTGCAATTTTACTCTGAGCATCAAACACAATAGAAAATAGACTATCTCACATAACTGAGGCTAAATTACGAGTTATACTTCAGCATTAATGTAAAACACAGGAGGAGAATCACTGAGGTAATTATGCAAAAACACAAACCAAACATTAAATCATTACAATAAACTACTCATTTCCTATCATTTACATGTTTACTAGACTTTTAAAGATCACCAAAGGTCACCAGAGGTTAAAGTGCATATATAATGAATGCAGAGCAATTTAAATGTTTCCTAAATGTCAAAGATGACATCATAAAACACGCAAATAAAAGCTCAACAGGTCAAAGAAAAAGCGCTCTAAGAGAATCTTAATATTTACACCACAGCATTTTAATTTAAGGTGAGGGGAAAAAAATCGAGGAGTTAAAACCAGTTCAGATTATAACCAGTTGAGTTTATAACCAGTTCAGATTATAATCAGTTCAGATTATAACCAGTTCAGTTTATAACCAGTTCATATTATAACCAGTTCAGATTATAACCAGTTCAAATGAGATTATAACCAGTTCAGATTATAAGCAGTTCAGATTATAACCAGTTCAGTTTATAACCAGTTCAGTTTATAACCAGTTCAGTTTATAACCAGTTCAGATTATAACCAGTTCAGATTATAACCAGTTCATAACCAGTTCAGTTTATAACCAGTTCAGTTTATAACCAGTTCAGATTATAACCAGTTCAGATTATAACCAGTTCATAACCAGTTCAGTTTATAACCAGTTCAGATTATAACCAGTTCAGTTTATAACCAGTTCAGATTATAACCAGTTCAGATTATAACCAGTTCAGTTTATAACCAGTTCAGATTATAACCAGTTCAGTTTATAACCAGTTCAGTTTATAACCAGTTCAGATTATAAGCAGTTCAGTTTATAACCAGTTCAGATGAGATTATAACCAGTTCAGTTTATAACCAGTTCAGATGAGATTATCACCAGTTCAGTTTATAACCAGTTCAGATTATAACCAGTTCAGATTATAACCAGTTCAGATTATAACCAGTTCAGTTTATAACCAGTTCAGTTTATAACCAGTTCAGATTATAACCAGTTCAGTTTATAACCAGTTCAGATGAGATTATAACCAGTTCAGTTTATAACCAGTTCAGATTATAACCAGTTCAGATTATAACCAGTTCAGTTTATAACCAGTTCAGTTTATAACCAGTTCAGATTATAACTAGTTCAGTTTATAACCAGTTCAGTTTATAACCAGTTCAGATTATAACCAGTTCAGATTATAACCAGTTCAGTTTATAACCAGTTCAGATGAGATTATAACCAGTTCAGTTTATAACCAGTTCAGATTATAACCAGTTCAGATTATAACCAGTTCAGTTTATAACCAGTTCAGTTTATAACCAGTTCAGATTATAACCAGTTCAGTTTATAACCAGTTTTGATGAGATTATAACCAGTTCAGTTTATAACCAGTTCAGATGAGATTATCACCAGTTCAGTTTATAACCAGTTCAGATTATAACCAGTTCAGATTATAACCAGTTCAGTTTATAACCAGTTCAGATTATCACCAGTTCAGTTTATAACCAGTTCAGATTATAACCAGTTCAGTTTATAACCAGTTCAGATGAGATTATAACCAGTTCAGTTTATAACCAGTTCAGATTATAACCAGTTCAGATTATAACCAGTTCAGTTTATAACCAGTTCAGTTTATAACCAGTTCAGATTATAACCAGTTCAGTTTATAACCAGTTCAGATGAGATTATAACCAGTTCAGATTATAACCAGTTCAGATTATAACCAGTTCAGTTTATAACCAGTTCAGTTTATAACCAGTTCAGATTATAACCAGTTCAGTTTATAACCAGTTCAGTTTATAACCAGTTCAGATTATAACCAGTTCAGTTTAATAACCAGTTCAGTTTATAACCAGTTCAGATTATAACCAGTTCAGATTATAACCAGTTCAGTTTATAACCAGTTCAGTTTATAACCAGTTCAGATTATAACCAGTTCAGTTTATAACCAGTTCAGTTTATAACCAGTTCAGATTATAACCAGTTCAGTTTATAACCAGTTCAGATTATAACCAGTTCAGTTTATAAGCAGTTCAGATTGTAACCAGTTCAGATTATAACCTGTTCAGTTTATAACCAGTTCAGATGAGATTATAACCAGTTCAGTTTATAACCAGTTCAGATTATAACCAGTTCAGATTATCACCAGTTCAGATTATAACCAGTTCAGTTTATAACCAGTTCAGTTTATAACCAGTTCAGATTATAACCAGTTCAGATTATCACCAGTTCAGATTATAACCAGTTCAGTTTATAACCAGTTCAGATTATAACCAGTTCAGATTATAACCAGTTCAGTTTATAACCAGTTCAGTTTATAAACAGT
>JAVLVB010000669.1:3865364-3894645 GCA_032876305.1 Orestias chungarensis | reverse complement strand
CAACGTATTTTAAGGAATTAATTTGCCTGGTGATCACCTTTGGTGTTCTGCATCCTAGTTATTCATCCTCTCAGATAATTTGCCATACCTGTCTTCAGCCAGCCACACCTGTGTCTATTTGAAACCAAGTGAAGGGCCAGAGTGCTGTTAAAAGATGTTAGTGTTACAGTAGCCACTGACTAAGTTGTTGCACAGAAATCTCTGAACTGGCTGCTTGGTGTGGCTCCAATCATGAGATTTTTCTTAAGGTAAATTGATGTTTTTTTGTATGTGATTTTTGTACTAAACTGAAAGGTTGATCAGTGGAAATTATACAAACTTGGCTGTTTCTTCCAGGCCGTTTCTGCTTGCTGTTGGAGGCCATCAAGTGAATGGTGAGCTTTTAATAAACAAAGGAAGTACCTGTCATACTTTTCAGGTATCTGACCCACATACACAGAGGACTCTCAGGAGTACAATAATAAAGTTTATTTATATAATTTGGATGTGTCTTGAGTGAGGAAGCAATGGTCACGGCAGGGATATCCAGAACACAGAGGGACGTAGGGAACCCCATACTTCTGGAGGTGAGACGGAGAAGGTGAGTAGTTGAACCAGTGCAGAGATGATTAGAGAAGGAGCTAACTGTTGTTGATTGACGTTGACGCCAGGGAGGGGTGAGTGGAAACACTTTCCAGCTGAGTCCAAGTGGTTGTTATCCAGAGGGGCGTGCGGCAGATGGTGAATGGCTGGACCGGGCAGATTGAACAGGAACCAGAGTGGTATGAAACCCAGGAGATCTTGAACGGAGCTGAAGTGAGGTGAACCTGAAGAGATGAGCATAGAAGAGAATTACTGGTGGCACAGGTGAAACAAAGTAACAAAGAAAAACATCTAATAACACTAGAAACTGGCGCTGGGAACAGGTAACGTTACCAGAAGTAACAAACACTCAGGCGACGAGAAGCTGGATCCCTGCTCCTTATAAACAGCTCAGCCCAATCAGCCCAAATGCATTTCATCTGGAGAGGAGCTCAGGTGAGGAGCAGCTCCAGCCAGATGCTGCTCTGGCGTCCCCTCGTGGATAACCTGTGAAGCTGCTAGAAAGTCTCATTATGACAGTACCATCTTACTTTTGGGGTAATGTAGAATTTTCTAAGAAGGTTTAAAGACTAAATGATGAAATTTGGTAATTATAAAAAATCTTTTCTACTCATGTGCCTTTAGCTTTGCCAAAAAATATGGAGCTGAAGCTACATCACTAGGTGGGTCTAGGCCAGTTCTGGATAAACCTATTCCAGTTGAGCCTTACTTCCCAATTGGTGGTCCAGTGGGTCCTGTATATCTGCTTAGATGGCCCAATATTGCCCAGCAACATCATGGCCACCCACCATTTCAGCATCATGGTATCATCCTGCCTCAGAGCCCCCCGGTTCCTCCTCATCAGCACGGCGGCTTCCCTCCCCAGAGCCCCCCGGTTCCCCCTCAGCAGCACGGCCTCTTCCCTCCCCAGAGACCTCCGGTTCCCCCTCAACAGCACGGCGTCTTCCCTACCCAGAGCCCCCCGGTTCCCCCTCATCAGCATGGCGGCTTCCCTCCCCAGAGCCCCATCGTTTCCCAATGGCCACACCAGCATGGTGCTCATCCTCCCCAGGGAGCCAGGAGGCCTTGGCAATCTCAGAATGACAGCCTGCAACATCTTCCAACTGTATCCTGTTACCCAACTAGGATGCCACAACATTAGGGCCTTCTCCCTCAAGATCCCAAGGAGCAGCACCATCATCATGGATACCCTAGTATACCCAAGCAGCAGAAACGCTACATGGGTAAGCAACGTGGCGACATCTTCAGGTGGCCCCAGAAACCTCATCATATTGCCATCAACCGACCAACTCTATCACAAAAGAGGCACAACTAACTTGAAGCATAATCAGTTGAACACATGTAAAGTTGCTAAATAAAACTTGTAAATTAAATTAGTTTAAGGCTCTATTTTATTTATTTTTGTTTAACTCAATAGGACCACTTAAACTTGCACTAACGGTAATCTAAAACTGCTCGTGGTAATCGGTTTTAAGGGTGGCAGGATGGGTATTGTGAGCTTCTAAGTTTTCTTTTAAAAAAAGCTAATGTTAAGTTTTAGTAATGGAAGTGCTTTAGAGCAGACTAAACAGAAAAGGCCTTTAGCAGTGTTTACAGGTGTGAAGACTTGGTTTAATCTGAGTAACATAGACTAAGGTTTAACTTGAAATGGTCCTTAATATTTGAGGTATCTTGGAAGGACTCTTATGGTGCATTCCCACAAACAATGTTTAGGGCATCTGGTCGAAATGCGACGTCTAAGCTGGCTGTGTTTTTGGTTTTTTTGTCACGTTTTCTGTAATCCAGGTGAGATGAAAATGTGGCTGAAATCAACCCCTTGTCAATGCGCAGCCCCTGGAGTGGGTGAAAATCTCATAAGACCTGTGAATTATCTGGTGGGTCCAGATATGGCACAGATGCAAATACATTTCAATTTAAATGGATGCCTTCTTGACACCTAAACTGCATTACTGCATCTTCTGTATGGGGCTTTTTTGCAGTCTAACATTCTTAAACATTTTGTTGTAAGGGCTCCTCTCAGAACTGTTAGGGATGTACTGTGTTATGACATGGGTTTTTCTAAAAAAAATGTCCTCCCCTAACTAAATATCTCTGCCCTTGTTACTTATCTGTTACACGCTTATAAACACTGTACACATAAAATACAACAATCAAGGATAAACTGATTCAAGAGGATGACGACCATTAGAAAGGTAAACAACAGACATGTATAAAAGCAGGGATTGCAATATGCTCTTGGGTTCTCTCCTGGGGGGCCCAGTGCCATAGGTGAATGTCTCTCTGGATCTGTTCAATTGTATATTTGTAGACTGATTACTCCTATATTAAATCTTGATTTTATACTTAACCATTTCTCATTATATAATAAGGTAAATACTTTGCTTTTTTTTAATTTATGGAATGTTTAAAGAAGGACTTTTGACTAAATGCCAATAAGCCAGCATGCTTCCCAAAGGTGGGAAACTGGACATCTTTCCCAGGATCCCAAGGTGGCGAAGCGGTAGCCTCACCGTAGCTACCCTCCCCAGGACATTAGCATACCCAAGCATCCCTCTGGCTATCCCTTCCAGTTGTCAAAAGCTCCCCAACAGAGATGTTATAAGCAGCATGGTACCATGTTCAAATGGCCACAGAAACCTCATGTTGCCATCAACCGACCAAGTCTGTCCCTAATGCATCACTACTAGCAAAAGCAATCAGTAGAGCAAATGTCAGCCTTTTTGTGGCGTATCAAGTTACAAATAAAACTAAGTAAATGTCTTACTGAGAGTTCTCATAAATCTGCTACTTATAAGTGTTTACATTGAAACGGCAAATTTTGGCAATTGGGTGGTTGTAAAGAGTGTGCCCTTTGGGCCAGAAGTCAGACATGATTAATGTAAACAACACTGCTACTTCTATAGACTAACTCAAATGGCCTCCAGCAGTTAAGACAATTGGTCTTTAGGCAAGAGTTATGTTCTTGGTGTTTTCAGTTATTATATTAGTGTACAATCTTTGATTAATTTACCACAAGGTAAAGGATACTGGAATTTGATTATAGGGCTTAGGTGCTGGATCCAAGCTTATTAATAGAAAATTGAGAAGCAGAAAAGTACAAATGCAAAATGAATAGCTGAGCTCCTTGAGTGAATATTGAAAACTCATTGCAATTTGGTGGTGGTTCAATGTGTGGACCAGAGTATAACTTTTAAGGGCCACCAAACACAGATGTAAGGATATGGACTAATGTTGCCATTCTTTTTGATTAGATAATTTTAATACAGAAATTGACTGAAGAAAAGGTTTAATCATTGGAGTTGTCATTGATTCGGGGTTCTAAATAGATCCATAGTCAGAGCAACCATTTAGCAGAAAATTTTAGAACATCTCCTCCATCCCACATATCTAAGAATTTGATACACTGATCTGTCCTTAACTCCAAGAGTTTCATTTAATTTTTGTGTATAAGTCACCAAAGGATCAAAGATATTCTCCAACATACAGCACCTTCATGTTGGGGTACCAGCATCTTTTGGGCACCTTCTTTTTTGACTTGGGGTTCACCAGCATAAAGGGACAATATATTGCTTTTTGGTGGTTTTTCGGGTGGAATTTTCATAGTAATCTTTTTCTTGCTTGTAGGGTGTAGGCTACATCTGGGAATCATGTCTTTGTTAGTTGTGGGGTTGGATTTATCTCAGAGCATTTCCTGTTTTGTGTGGCTTTTATCTTCGACACAATTTTACACAAGTAAGAGGTGAGCAATTGCGTGGATGACAGACACTGTCAGTTGAATCTTTTTCAAATCTAGGGATGATTTTGATGTAGCAAACATTTGTTTTTCTTTTCTAAAGGATTTCAAAGATTTGACAGATTTAAGCTGTACGGTCTATGTGGCATGCTTACATTTCCCCTTCCTACAATCAAAAGATGTCTGTTGGCATAAACTCATATTTTAATATTTGACATTTAAATAACCTTTTTCAAAATATTTCACTCATATTTGCTTGTTTTTTGTTTACATATTTTATTAGGTTCCTCTTGTGTATGTTTGAGGCAGACATTTACCCAGCAGTGCAGGCATGAAGTAAAGTATTCTTGTCAGGTAAGAATCCACCTTTAATACATAAAACTGATATTTCTTAGAGTGGAAAACTTTTATCATTTTATTTTGAAAGTTGAATTAGCCACTTAAAGCCAAAGCAAAAGAGGTAAATAGACATGGTTGTGTCGGTTAGAATTAATGGGTTAATATTCACCTTTATTTTATTCATTTTTAACCTTCAATATATGCTCCCATTAGAAACTTGAATTTCTAGGAATGTTTTCCCATTCCACTAGGGGACAAAAGCTGTTGTGGCTTATAAACATGCAGCTAAAGCAGAAAACAGAGGTACTGTTCTGCACCAATCACATCACAGACGCGGAGCTCTAAGCCAATCAGAACGACACTTGTGGTTCCAAAGGGAGGGACCGGAAGCTGCCGTTGGTACGCGATTCATTCGCTAGAAAACAGACCCCGCTATGATAGAGATTTATCTGTTGGATTTATTCTGTTTAAGAAGGTTTTTTTACTTTTGTATGTTGTGTATCATCGCTGTTAAGGCGTAGAGTATACTTCTAAAGATTGATTTAGCTTGTATACTATCCGCTACAGGACAACCAACCGGGACGTTTCTGGGTAAAAATGGCGCCTGTCACTCGGGAAGTTTTGTTCGCGTTCACTGTGGCTCTCCGCTGACGTTTTGACCGCCTCGCAGCTCCCCGGCGTTCGCCATGGCTGAGGTGGAGCTCTCCTGCCGGGCCTACGTGAAGATGTACCTGCACTCCTGTCTGTTCCCCCGCTGCGGCGTCAACGGCCTGCTGCTCTCCTCCGGCCCGGCAGGCGGCGCTGTGTGCGTGACCGACTGCGTGCCGTTGCTCCACTCTCGCCTGTCGCTGGCCCCCATCACGCAGCTGGCCCTCACGCAGGTCTGCTAGATATTTCCTTCTAAAAAGTCTTCCAGGGTGTTTTTTTAAACAGTTTTAGTAATTCTGAATGTTATTATAAAACAACAACAAAAACCACCTTGTAGGGCAATAATCAGATCTACCAAAGTCAAAATGATTTATTTATAACAAAAGGAAATTAAAGGATTTTGAGGTAACTCTTTTTAACTGAGGGATAATCATAGGCGGTGATGGATGTAGGCAGGGAAGATCTCCTTTAGCCGTCCATGTTACAACTAAACTGGAGAAGAGCCTGTTGAGCCTTTTTAGGTCCCTTCCACTGATGCTGCTGCACCAACAGATGATGGCAGAGGAGACGACACTCTCAACAACAGACTTATAGAAGAAATGCAACATCCTGCTCAAACCTTGAAGGATTTTAGCTTTCTAAGGAAGTACAGTCAGCTCTGTCCCTTCTTGTAGACTCTTCACTGTTGCGTCTCCAGTCCAGTCTGTTGTCCAGATAATCGCGAGGTATTTCTATTCCTCAATCATCTCTACTTGTGGAAATGGGGGTTGATCCGACCCTGTTTCCCCTGAAATCTACAATCTTCTTCTTTCTTTTGTTCACAGTCATCTGAGTATTTCTGACAGGAGTCTCGACTTCTACTGGAAGTCTGAAGTGTACATAGTGAAAAGGAATGGTGAGAGTACAGTCCCCTGTGGTGCTCCTGTGCTGTTAATTATTGGAAAATTCAGAAATTAAATGAATGAAATAGATTTTTTGGCTTCCTAAAAAAAATAAAAAAGGGCGGGGGGGAGGTTTACAAATGTTTCAAAATGCAATCAATTTGATTTAGTCAGATGTTGACGTTACACCCAGCGGTAATCGGTATGTAGCATAATAAGTTCAATACACCAGAAACTTGTTTGGGGAATGTTTTAATCGCATATTATGTGCATAATGCAGCTGTTTTCCCCCCCAAAAAAGAAAAAATGCAGAAGAAAACATCAAGCAAGTGCAAAATAACTTCTTTTTTTGTGTAATCACTAAGGGTTTTTCCTTATTTTGCTGTTTCCATCAACCTTTCTTGATCTGATCATTCAAATTGCACATTTAAGAGAAACAAAGTTTGCTACTGACACAATTTACAAGAACAAAGAACCACGTTTAGGTTAGTTGTTTTAAAAAAAAAAAAACTTCTCAACAGGGATAATTCAGACATTGAGACGTTTGTGAAGCAAAACCCACTAATTGGTTTGGTGGAGTTTCACAACATGTTATTTCTACAGCGCATAATCCCAACAAACTTCACCAGAATTTATTCAGAGATAATTTTAAGACGTTCTCAATCTAAGAAAGCTCAGCGGATAGCATCGAGGATGTCATTGCCTTTACCCTGCTACTGGGCGTGCATGTGGTGACAGCGGAGAGGAAAACCTGCCCTGTAACTGAACCAGAACCTGGCTCAGTACGAAGCGTCCATCTGCAACGACCAACTGGAGGTCGGAGAAGACGGACAACACGTAAAGAAGCTGAGGAACTAAATGTAAAACGTTCATAGGAGGATAAGTAGATATGAATAGTTTTTTCCCCTTAATCTGACATGAATTATTGTTTCGTATTCATGCCTTTTAAACAAGACACGACGCCCCAGCTGGCGACTATTCAGGTTTGTTTTTGTTTGGGACGATTTAAGGAAATTAGGTTTTAAATAACTCAGTTTTCTCCCATCTGTTTTTACTCAGGTGGATGTTTGGTGCTCTCAGACCCAGCAGAGGATAGTCGGATACTACCAAGCCAACGCCTGCGCATCAGACTCTAGGTGAGTTTGCTTGACCCTGAACTGGTTGATGTTTCAGGATGGATTATTTCAAGTTTGTTCGCAGCCCTACGCCGTCTGCTCTGAAGATAGCCGACAAGATCGCAGAGCAGTTTGAAAATGCTGTCTTGTTAATGGTGAGAACTACAGAAATCAAACTGTTTTTAATGAAGACATTAAATTACAAATACAAATTACTAACTGCAATTTTTATTGGGTTGAGGAGGTTACTGATGTCATAAATTCATTTTGTTTCCGCAGCTCGACGGCAGCAAGATGACCCCAGATTATCGGGTTCCTCCAATCGTCATGTACGAACGCAAAGAGTCCAAATGGGTTTTGAAAGACAAGCACATGTAAGAACAAATGCATGTCACACTTTTCAGATTTGTGAAAACAAGGTAAATTTCCTGCAACCTTACAGATAAAAGTAGCCTGTATTAAATCTTTGAGTTTTTAGTTTAGGCTGTAAAAATGCCTACATTAGCATCGGCTGTAGGCCGTAAATATGAGTCGATTTCACAGACTTTTCATCCGAAACCACAGTGATAGTTTCTATGAAAAGGTCAACAAAGGTGACAAGTTTTCTAACCCCGTCCAGGATCATGCTGCGGCAGTGGGAGGAGACGCGGGCCTTGGCCAGCCAGATGCTCGAGTCTGGCGACCACGCCCTGCTGGTGGACTTTGACGGCCACCTGGACGACATCACGAAGGACTGGACCAATCAGACGCTCAACGCCAAGATAGCGGAGCTCGCCTCGCCGGCCAACGGCAACATCTGAGCCAAAGAGCGGCGGCTTAAACTCTCCATCTTCACCGGTTCCGGTCGGCTACCGACACAAACGAGCAGCCGACAGAGTCCAGGAAAAAGTTTTATTTATGTTTTCCCGACAGAACGAAGACAAACATGCATAAATGTACATATTTACATCTTGGTAGATCTCTCTAACCTTCCCTAACAACTTATCGTGTTTTAACCACAACTAAACCACCTTAAAAATCGTTTTTAACTATAACAAACTCCTGTTTTTGTTTATTTGAACGCCTTTTTTTTTCTTCCTCTGTGGAAAAATGTCCATCCTTGTAGGAATGATGCTTATTTATCCTGAAGCCAGTGATAATTCAATTAACAGAACGCATTAAAGTTGCAAGGATACTTTCTTTTTCTTTAACACTTTTTTCTACTATGATTATTTATATTGGTAAAAATTGTTTTGACCCTTAAAAACTTTTGAATGTTCTGGTAATAAATGATGAACTGATTTTAACTAACTTGGTGTGTAAGACTTTCATGATTAATCCAAGAAAAGTGTATTCCTGCCTCAAATTTAAGCAGAAAAGTGCTTCAAATGCGTAAAAACGACCTTAAATGAATTCTTACAAACATACATTTCCTAAGGTTTAGTGCAATTTTCCCATATTTACATTTTACACCATGGTTTGTATTTAAAACGTCTACGATCTACTTCTGTTTCTGGGTTTCTACACGTTTTTCATTTCATGATTCCAAATTTTTCCCATGTTCAAACTATAATTGCCCGTTTTTTCCTTCAGTTTAAGTTTATATAAACAAAATAATAAATAGTTGAAAGTTGAAAAACGAGAGTATAGAGGCCACTGTAGCTAATGTGGCCTAGATGTGAGTAGATTTGTAGCAAAAAATATATTTTCACATATTTACATGGAAAATTGAGAATATTCTTGAAAGCTAGGAAATCTCTTATTTAAATTGGAAAGAAAAACAAAATATTTCCATGAATGAAGACAAATAGAAAATATTGACAATGATTTATATAATTAAAAAGTCAGAAATTGTTTGTAAACTTAATTGTCTGCGTTTATAAAAATCAGCATCAACATTCAAATAAGTCGATCATTGTAATTTTCCATTTGAATTTACAACTTTTCAAGATCTGATAAATATCATCGGTTTTGTCCTTGTAAATATGTGAAATTAATGACAAAATGTGGTCAAATTATGTTATTTTTCAATCTACGATGGCCCCTAATCGATTTTTAGATGCATTATTTATCAGCTTGGATCATCAGAACAGATCTACTTTTCTCTTTTCAAAAATCAAACATGAAAAGTAAATTTAATTTCAATCTTACTTTTTTAAACCCTAACCAAGAGAAGCTGTTTAAATAAACTTCTAAAACTGTTTTTAATCAACGACATGTGACCTAATGACCTACACCATGCTAAAAACTAAGTGTATGCAAATGCTTTTCGAGTTGCATTTAAAAAATAAATAGAACAGTAATAATTTACCTTCAAATCGGACAAAAGCAATAAAACTGAAAGCAGAATGGTTGGCCACATTTTTCTGACCCTTTTCTAACCCTTTAAGTTAAACTTGCTGTAAATCCGGCATCTTTTCAGATTCTTTAAATTGTTTCTTTTTTTACAAACTCAAGCAGCCCTTCTAAAAAGCCTAATCTCTCAGAGTTTCAGCTTTAAAAGGAGAATAAAATTATTTCCTGTGTGGTCTATATACTGAAAAGGTTATTGATCAAGTATTAGTCCTTATAATTTAGGAATTAATCCTAAATAAGTTGGGAAAAATGTGAAATTCGGAAATGAAAACAAATGTAGGAACGTAGTTTTGCTAGTAAATTCACAGTTACACCATTAAATTCTAGCTAAAAACTCACAATAAAAACAAGTGTTTGTGTTTACAACTGAAACTGTTCCTGTCACACTTGGTCTGAACAGAACAGTATCAACATGTTCACTTAACATCAATAATAATAATCTACGCTAAACGGATTACAGTACAATAAATCTGCAGGTTTTAAACAGCAGATTAACTTCTAACGGTTCCTTTAAAAAGATCAGAAGCACCTAAGCAGAATAAAAGGTAATTATTAGAGAAGCTGATTTTGTTTTCCTGTTATATTTTCCTGTATATTGTTGATTTATTGTTTAGTGTTTGAGATGCACGACCCTCGTTTTTTAGCTCCAAAGTTGAACAGATTCTTCCTTTAAAGTGTTGGAACGTCCGTGTTTTTGTGCAGAAGACGCCATTATGAGTTCTAACCATGATTCCCTGTGGAAGCTTCTGGTTTGTTGGCGTCGGCCTCGTTTTCAGGGCAGGTTTAAATGGGGAATATTTCAGCGTTTGGTGTTGGAGGCGAAACTCTGTCGAGCCTTCTCAGGGGATCTGACAGACCGCCAGCTCGGCGGACGGCGAGGGCACCGAGACGAGGTTCAGGGTGATTTCCCCCAGCGGAGACTGGCTGGCCAACGTCCGGAAGACAGAGATGGTGTTGAAGACGGAGAGCGCGTTCTGCACCTGCTGCTCCGCCCACGGGAGCGAAATCTGCACAGGAGGGGAAGTTCAGGTTACCTTCCTGAAACATTTTATGCTTAAATAACCATATTTTTGAGTTTGAAGTAGAAACATCTTGTAGCTTTTTTAATTGAATTTAAAACTAAAAAGTAGGAACTTTATGTCAAACCATTGATGAAAACTAAACAAAATATTAAATTGTTGGAAAAAATATGCCAGAGGTTTAAGAAATAAGCAGCAAAGATAAAAGAATTGAAATCTGGGTTGAGATTAAAACATAGAAACACAGAATTGTACATGTAAAAGCGTAAGATGTCTTTTTCTTTACTCAAATGTAAATAAATATATTTCACATTATTACAAGAAAATAACTTGTCAAAAAGTTTTATATAAGCAGGGGGAAAAAAGAACATTATCCACAATTAAAACGTACATTTATAATAAAGTCCTCTAACATACGAGTTCAGCTTATGACTGCCAAAATAAAAGTGCCAGAAAGTCATTTTACTCTGAAAAATTTATGATATCATCTTTATTATTGCCTCAATCTTAAAAGACTATCGACTTTATATGTCATAATTAGAATAAAGTAGTGTTTTTCTGTATTCATGGATTCGTAATGAATTTTAAATATATATATTAAATACTCCCACTGGCAGTGTTCTGGTGGATGAAAGCCAAAGTCGGAGCGTTTACCTGAGCGATGATCAGTTTCTGAGACGGATCCTCGGTGTTGCTGAGCTCCTCGCCGAAACACAGAGTGAAGCTACACTGAGGAGCCTCCCCGCCGTTGGCTCGAAAGTCATCCAATTCTGACAAAATGGCAGAACATGACCGGGTTATGTTTTTATTATATAACGCCTGAACGAGGCTCGAGACTTGGATGTTCGTGTTTTTACAAATGAAGAGATTAATGGATGGAAAAAGTTTGGATGGATGTGAATGGATGAGTGCAGATGGATGAAAGTTTAAGGATAGAAGGATAGTTAATGTGTGGATTAACAGATGGATGGATGGATAAATGAAAATATGAAAATAAATATAAATGGGTGGATGAATAGTTGGAAGCATGTATAAATGGATGGATGTAGGGCTGAACGATCTATCGTCTTCAACCGAAAATCGCGATCTCAGACAACACGATTTTGGGATTGTCGAGGCTGTGGTTTTTCTAGGTGCTCAAATTATTTTGTCAATAATATAAATAATAATTTCGACAATAATTTCACATATATGCCCAATGCTGATGTGCGTCAGCTACCAATCAGATATCTGCACCAGGCCACGAGCGCTCCACTCCACTCAGTGTGTCATTCAATTTCTAACATGGCTGAAGAGGGAGCATAAGCGGAGCCAAGGAAATTAATATAAAAAAAGAAAACAGCATTTGATATCTGTTGCCTTGAGCTGACATTCTTACATTATCTTAACGGAATTCATTGAAACTTGATTTAAAAAAAAAAGAAATTGTGATTGAAATCGAAAAACGCAAATCTCTGCCAGAAAAATCACAATTTGGTTAAAATCGTTCAGCCCTAGATGGATGGATCTATGGATGGATGGATGGATGGATGTATGTATAAATGGATGGATGGATGTATGGATGGATGGATGGATGTATGTATAAATGGATGGATGGGTGTATGGATGGATGGATGGACGGATGTATAAATAGATGGATGGATGGATGGGTGTATGGATTTATTAATGGATGGATGGATGGATGTAAAGATGGATGGATGTATAGATGGATGTATAGATGGATGGATGGATGGATGTATAAATGGATGTATGGATGGATGTATGGATGGATGGCTCTATGGATGTATAAATGGATGGATGGATGTATAGATGGATGGATCTATGGATTTATAAATGGATGGATGTATGTATAGATGGGTGGATGTATAGATGGGTGGATGTATAGATGGATGGATGGATGTATGGATGGATGTATAGATGGATGTATGGATGGATGTATGGATGGATGGCTCTATGGATGTATAAATGGATGGATGGATGTATAGATGGATGGATCTATGGATTTATAAATGGATGGATGTATGTATAGATGGGTGGATGTATAGATGGGTGGATGTATAGATGGATGGATGGATGTATGGATGGATGTATAGATGGATGGATGGATGTATAAATGGGTGGATGGATGTATGGATGGACGTATAAATGGATGGATGTATAAATGGGTGGATGGATGTATGTATAGATGGGTGGATGTATAGATGGGTGGATGTATAGATGGAAGGATGGATGTATGGATGGATGGATGGATGGATGGATGGATGGATGGATGGACGGATGTATAAATAGATGGATGGATGGATGGACGGATGTATAAATAGATGGATGGATGGATGGGTGTATGGATGGATGTATAGATGGATGGATCTATGGATTTATTAATGGATGGATGGATGGATGTAAAGATGGATGGATGTATAGATGGATGTATAGATGGATGTATGGATGGATGGCTCTATGGATGTATAAATGGATGGATGGATGTATAGATGGATGGATCTATGGATTTATAAATGGATGGATGTATGGATGGATGTATGTATAGATGGATGGATGGATTCTAGGTATTGCCGTGTCGCCGTTGCTCCACTCACGTTGCCTGAACACGTCCTTGCTGAACAGCAGCACAGACTCCGTGTTCCTCTCCATGCGGTGGAGGCCCGGCGTGGTCGTGTGCGGCCCGGTCCAGAAGATCCGGCCCTGGCAGAACCTGCGGCCGTAAACGCCCTGCGGCGTGGACGTCAGCGCGATCCCCCTCTTCATGAACGGTAGCAGCGTGAACAGCGCCTGCAGCTCCTCGCCGGCCGGCAGCGCCGACGGTGGCTCCGGCAGCAGGATGCGAGGGAAGTGGCTGATGGCCAACGGCGTCGGCGGGACGGAGGAGGAAGGCAGGTAGACGATCCGGACGTCGGGGCCGCAGATCTGACGCTTAAGCACTTCCTGACCCAGATAATGAATCACCACGCTGAATGAGTCCTGGTCTATTAGGGAATAAAAGAAAAAGGGGAGGAGTTAAAGCTGCAGGTGGACCAACGTCTCCTGTCAGCTATAAACTTTCATTACCTCCAAAGTTAGCGTTGACATTCTCCTGGATCCGAACGTCTAACCGGATCTCATCCACCGCTGAAAGAAAGCAGAGAAAGAAAAAAAGCCTCCACTTTAATGTCTCAGAGATATTGCTGCTGTACAGAAATCTCTTTCTGCTTGTTCTAAAAGCCTCATGCTGTAATTTTATTGAAAAATAATGCATAAAAAAGTGTTTAGAAGAGGCCAACATCCAAAACAACACTGATAATATTTTGTGTATATTGTGTATCTGCCTCATCCAATATGGCCGACGTGCTGACGTGCCGCAGCTGCTGGGACCAAAACCATTTCACTTTTGACTGGACCGTTCACTTTTAGCTGGGGGGGGTTATTGTCAGTCAGAAGTAAGAAAATGATCAATTATTTAAAATTTCTGCAGTAAAATCAGGTGAATTTACATAATTCTGCGATTTTTGCGCTTAGATTATCTATGCGGTGAATACAACATTTAATTTTCCCTTGTGAATAATGAAGTATTCCAAATTTAAATTTGAATTGAATCCGCAGCTCTGGAGCCGTGACGAATTTTAATGACTTTGCAAAAACAATTAAAAACCAATGAGTGTTTCTTACATTTATTTCCAAACAAGAATGACACTAAAACTGTCTGTATTTGTTCTTTTGTTTCTAAATCCATCTTATGGCTCCAGCATCTACCAAACAAAATGTTTATCTGTTTATTTCAGAATTGTAAAATCTATTATTACTGGATAGATTTTAATTTATTCAAGGTAAATCATTTTGATTTTTTTTGTACGATTTTTAAGCATTTGTGAAAAAAACAACTCATCATCGGCTAACTCAAATAACTTTTTTAACTTGTTTCACCATTTTTTTTTACAGATATAAATGTTACACTAAACAAGATCTATCCAAATGTTTCCAAAATTTTATTGTTTTAAAGGCTTTGATTTTATCTTAAAAATGATAAATTTCTCATAGTGGATATATTTCTGAAGTTCTTTTAACCAGTGCAGCTTCAAAGGTTTTATTTAGCTGGATTTAGACTTTAAAAAGTATCTTTGGATGGTAACGCCTCCTATAAAGTATCAGGATGTTGAGATGAGATCTTCCTCTACGCTAAGCTGTCAAGCACGGCGGCGGCAGCAGCATGCTGTGCGTCAGAACTCACAAGTGCACTGGGACGGTCCGTCCGACTGGACAGGTTCGCTGTTCTGCAGCAGATCTTTGTCCAGCTGCTGCGAATCGGAGAAATCGAAGTTTACGATACCGTTAAACTGCGAGCAGCCGCGAGAGGAAGCGATGGACTCACCAGCTGAGACGTCGCCTCCTCCTCTCCTGTTTTAAACTGTTTGACCGGACTGTTGCTGTCCCAGCTCCGGTCGCTGCTCGTCCGCTTCAGCTTCTTGCTGCTCGTCTTTATGACGTTCGGTTTGGACATCAGCATACCTGAGCGCACGGAAAGAGGAGAGGTCAGCGATGCGACGCAGCGGCTCAAACGTGCGCCGTGGCTTTAAGAGAACTCATCTATGGTCCCAGATTTATCATTTTTAAACTCCACAATATGCCGTTATGATCCGGTGCCAGATATTAATCCCAAACAAATCTGTTACAAATCAGAAATTATTAATACTAAAGGATGATTTTTCTTACAAGTCCGATTGGCTGAAGGGAAAATATAATGTTAGGAAGAAGGATTCAAAATGTATGCACAAGGCTGCAAGGAAGGAAGGAAAGTCATGAAAGCGAAGACTAGAATGAAATGAAGGGAGGAAGGAAGGAGACAACAAGGAAAAATGCAAGAAGGAAAGTGAGGAAAATGGACACTAGAAAGGAAGGAGGCATGGAACTACAGAAAGGAAAGGGGAGACTAAAAGAAGTGAGGAAGAAAGCTCAAGGAGGAATATAAGGAAAATGCAGAATTTGAAGGAAGGAAGTAACCGAGATAAAAGGATGCTGGAAAGGAAATAAGTAAGGAAAGTTGTAAGGAAGCCTAAAAAGATATATCAAGAAAATGGCCCCTACAAAGGAAGCAAGGAAGGAGCAAACTAGGAAAATAGACACTAGAAAGGAAGGACGCACAAGAAGGAAACCGAGAATAAAGGACCCAAGGAGGAAAGAGGCACATCAAAAACAGTGAGGAAAGGACATCTGAAATGAAACAATGAAGGAAGTTGATCATAATGAAGGAAGCTCTAGAAAATAAAGGAAGAATTATTTTTCAACATTTTATTTTCTGGTTTCCTTTTTATCCAGAGGTGAATCAATTTAAATCAAACAGCATATTTTGCCAACTGGATATGAACAATGGAGATTTTAGGAAGAAATATCTAAAAACGTATTAAAAGTCTGCAGGTTAAAAATATCATGAAAACAAACGGATGGTTTAAATTCAGGCCAGAGGTAAAGCAGAAAAAACAGCGAGTGCAGCTTTACATCCTTATCAGTCCACAGGTAAACAAATATGCTCTTGTTGCCATAATAAAACGTAAACAAACCAGAACCTCTCGCTTGTTTGAAATCATTAACAACACCAAAGTTTTACTCTGCAAAGAACTGAGGTCAGATGAAGCAGAGCATTCAGGTTGAAGTTTCTAATACCAGCTTTAAATGTGGAGGAGTTGTTGTTTTTATGTGCTGCTTTACTGCCGATGTGAAACAGGAAGTTAGATCCTGGATGAACTTTTCAATGTACTGCTCTGCTCTCATCCGTGGCAGTTTAACTGCTTCCTTCTTCCTCTTTTAAAGGGGTTTAGCAGAAGAAACAAAACATTTTATGAACCTCACATATTTTATTTCTTATATATTTCATTTGAATTCATCATTGCTAGTTTGGGAAAAAAATAGAGCTTAAACAACTAATAGATTAAAATCGATTATTAAAATAGTTGACAACTAATTTAGTCGTTGATTATTTGCATTATAATCACGTTTTACTTTAAGCGGTCTGTTTTTACCACAATCTGTTATATCTGCAGTCAATAGGTGGCAGTAATGAGCTACCTAACGCTGTGATCTACCACTGGAGGAGTAGAAGAAGAAATCAGCCAATCGCTGGCCCTGTTTTGCTAGCGCATGACTCGGGTGTAATAAACACATCTGCCCTGAGAAAGATGGCGGATCAGGAAAATGTAGGAAAGTCTTATTTAAGTGAATTTTAGACGAAAACATGTCAGGAGTTGAAGCAGGAGAGGAAGAACCACCTCGGTGAAATAACCTTATAAGAAAATAAAAGTGCTAAATACTGTCAATGAATTTAGTTTATATTAATTTAGAGTTGCAGGTGTGTGCAGAAAAAAAACAAGCAACAATAAACAAACACATGTGGAACGAGGATACTGAGGAACAAGGCCACTAGGGAGGAAGGGTGTAAGGAGAGTCAAGAATATAAGTGCAGAAAAGGGATATAAGGAAAACGAGGGAAAAATAAAACAAGGTAGGAAGGAAGGAGATCAACGAGGAAATGAAGAAAAATGATATAAGGAAGTCCAACACTCACAAACACTGTAAATATATCTCAACTAAATTTGTGGCTTCCTGTAGAAAAACAGGAAGTGGTGTAAACTGGAGAATAAAAGCGTCTCAGTGTAAAATGTGAATGTTCACAACCGTGTTTAAAACCAACGGCACCTTAAAATCCCTCTTCCAGGAAGCCGTAGAGAAAACCTCAGAACACGCCGGGTTGCTCGGTTCCCTCCGTTTATGGCTGCACTAAATCTAAATAAAGACCCAAGTATCTGCACGACTTGCAGCCTTGAAAGTGTGTTAAAGGTCAATCTGATCTGAAGAAGCCACAGCTAGAGTTTACCTGGAGGCGAACCGAGACCGACGATGCTGGACAAACACCAGAAAAGAAACATGTCTGCACTTAAAATGGATGCACTTTCTTATTCCCTGAACTGCCTGACAGTTTACATGAAAAAAAGAAAATACATTCCTAAATTATTACTGATTATTTATTTTCTTCCCTAATTATAATCACTGAACTAAAGAAAAAAAAGAAGAAGCTGCAGGAAATTACTACTTGCGAACTACATCTTGATAGGAGCTCAGAGCACTCTAGATTTCCGTTTCTATATTTCAGTTCTAGGATTTTTCTGTGATGTGCCTTTTTGTTAGCAGCAATCTCTTTCTAGTTGGGATAAAATATGCAGCCAAGAAGTTACCTAAAGATTCGTAAAGGAAAAACAGCAACTAAACAGAATGTTAACGTGGGAAGACTTTAGCATGAGGCTACATTAGATGGGAGCAAACACAACCAACATCTGACTTTCTAACGGCAGTTTGGACGGTCCGATTCTGATCTTTTCGTCACAGCAAAACAACAGATTTGTGCCACCTGAATACGTGATACGAAACCTGATACATGTTTTCGCGGCATCTTCCGTCTGGACGTCCTATCGAATTTTATCCAACTTTTTGGTTATTGACATGAGACTTGTCATAATTCTACTGCAGAAGAAGCCAGGTGTAGTGAAAGTTGACATAAACAATGTCCGAAGCAAGTAGTGCCGAGTTAAGCGTTCTTTTTTCTCAGCTTCCTTCATCTTGTTCTGATCTTTTGACGATACGGTCGGCTCCTATTGCTCAGGAACTTTAATATTCATCCACATACGCCAACGTCCATTGTTACTAACGCGCGTTAGTGAATCAGAATTATATCTAAAAATATAAAGGGGAAGAATTCAGACTTTTTGGGGGGCTAAAAAAAACTTTTAATTGTCTAAAAAAAAGTTGGCTATGGTTCTCATTAGCCTGCTGTTTGGTCGTAGACTTAGACCATCTATGTATGCAGCATTAAAGCTCATTTTTATGAGTTTAAAGTGGCAGAGACTAAATAAGTAATTATAATGTCTAAAAAAGTGCTAATGAACAAACTTAGCATTTTAAATGTTAACATTACTGACAGGACAGTTAGAAACAGAAGACGTGGCAGCAGGACTTAAGTCAGCAACATTCTTTGGATAGGTGAGGCCAAAGTTGAGATGTTTGTACACTAATCCTTAAAACTATCGTGTTTGAAGAAAACTAAACGGAGTATATCAAGTGTAAAGCACAGTGGGGGAAGAGGGGTGATGTGGGATGTAAGAATATCTGTCCAGCAGCTGGAGCTTGACCCAAATCAAGCGGGGGTGCATTTATGGTATGGTTTATCAGTGTTAATTTGTTGCCAGGGTAAGGATTGTCTCAGTTATACATTAAGATTAACAATGTTTGAAAATAACGATAGAAAAATTTCTGTTAATAGAAATCCAGCTTCTATATGTAACTGGTGTCCTAAAGAAGCCGATTTTATGATATCCGAGTCATCATCAAAACAATAAACCAAACAAAATGGAATTGGAGTGGCCTAGTCAAAGGCCAGACCTATGTAACGGGAAGTCTTACCTTGCTCACTGATGGGAACGAGGCGGTACACCTTGTACGGCTCTGAGATGTCCAGCTGGGCTCGCTCCATCACCTCCTTGAACTCGCGACTCTTGTTGAGAGCGCAGC
Source organism: Orestias chungarensis (assembly GCA_032876305.1). Taxonomy (NCBI): domain Eukaryota; kingdom Metazoa; phylum Chordata; class Actinopteri; order Cyprinodontiformes; family Cyprinodontidae; genus Orestias; species Orestias chungarensis. The sequence goes on along the minus strand of JAVLVB010000669.1, from coordinate 3,875,450 downwards.
GAAGCCGGGTCTTCCACTCAGCCGGGTTGTTCTGTCCGCTCGGCAGCTTCCCTTTAAACTCGGCCCAGGCCTGCAAGAACAAAACAGAACCGCATTACAATAAAAGCATGGAGGATCCGTCGATGAAAAGATTGAACTGGATCTGGTTGTGCTTCAAGGATGGATAGATGGATGGATGGATGGATGGATGGATGGATGGATGGATGGATGGAAGGATGGATGGATGGATGGACCAAAATGATGGATGGATGAATGGATGGATGGATGGATGGATGGATAGATGGATGGATGGATGGATGGATGGATGGATGGATGGATGGATGGAAGGATGGATGGATGGATGGACCAAAATGATGGATAGATGAATGGATGGATGGATGGATGGATGGATGGATGGATGGAAGGATGGATGGATGGATGGATGGATGGATGGATGGTTTATGAAGTGAGGGATGGACATATGAATGAATGAACGCTATAAACAGAAGCTAACGAAACATTTGTTTGTCTCATTCGTCTTCAAGCCTCCCCGACAGAAATGACCTCTGACCTTGAAGAGCGCGGCGTCTTCTTCTTCCCGGAAGTCGTGCTTCCCCGCGTGCTTCCATGGGATGCGGAACATGGTTTTGGCCTCGTCTTCCCACATCACGCCCGGATACTTCCCGCTACTGACCTGGGGAGAAGCCACAGACCGGAACATTTGGGTTCCAGGAACCTTTCAACCCCGTCCATAAAAGCTCCGCCCCTCCTGAGCCCTAGAAGTTCCTCTATACTGACGAAAACCAGACGGCTGAGCGCGGTTAATGTCTTTGAAGACAACAAATGAGCCAAATTACAAGAAACAGGTCGAGGCGTGTTCAAACGTCACTAATGAGCCTCGACGTTGGGAGCCAATCAGGAGCAAGAACAGCTACAGCATCGCTGTAATGTGTTTTCATAACCTTTATGAGTTTTAGAGATTATTGCAAATTTCTTAAAAGTAGAAAACAAATCATTTCCATTTCTATAGGCTTTCACAGCCTTTGCCATAAAGCTCAACACTGAGGTGTTTCTACAGCTTATGACGCGTTCAGGTTTTAGCCAGAACTAGGAATTTCCGGCTTCCAAAAAACGGTACGCGTCTCCAAAGTTCCTGGAGTTTTTCTAATGACATATGATCCAATATGGGCGCTCCTCCTATCAACAATAGTTTTTGTATTGCTTTTAGTTTCTCATATTTCATGATTTTAGCAGCTTTCTGCTTCTCTTATGGAAAAATAAGAAAAATTGTTTTCCACAATGCTGTTTCTCAGCAGATAAAATCAATTATTGGATGAGGAGCGCTTGTTTTAGTCTGTTTTCCAGAGGAGCAAACAGAACAACAGAATCTGAATGCCGACATCTTCTCGCAAGACTATTAGCACTGACTGCTACTAAAAGCCGTTACTGTTAAGTTTCCTAAAATACAAACAAACCATGTGAAACAGAAGTTTTAGCTGGTAAAATACAATCAACAAGGTCCCAGGAATACCTAGCTTGTAGCTTCATATTCAAAAAGACGTAAGACGAGAAATCCTGCCAAAAGTAGATAAACAACTTCGTCATGCAAATGTGACTGACATCCGACTTTTCCACGAGTCTGAACGGTCCAATTCCGATTTTGTAACCAAAAACCACATTTTTTTCCATATGTGGCACTAAATAGAAAACGTATCTGATACTTTTTGAAGCAGTCTGAACGTTAATGTCAAATTTTATCTGACTTGACGTCTGGACACCAAAACGATGGCTGATCATTATTTCAATTATTATTTTTTAGTATGACAATTTAATAAAATAGTTTTTAATGTCATGAAAAAAGAAAAGTGGAGCTCCCTTTTTTAAAATCATAAATGTCTAAATGTTGATTTTTTTAATAATTGTGCACATTTTTCTTTACTACATTTTACATTATTAATGAATACACATTTAAAAAACGTCATATTTACTTTTCTTGTTAATATGTCAAATTATAACAATGCATTAAAAAATTACAAATATAAAAGGCGCAGGAAGTTCAAATTAAACAACCTGGGACACACCGATACATCTGTTATGAAACGACAATAGTGGCGCTCACTTCTTTATCCTATGTGTGTAAATATTAATAACTATTAATTTTAATAACTTTGCTAATTTTTTTTTTGCTAAATGTATTTATTTAAAGTAAACTCATTATTAAACGCCACATTTTCTTCATGATGTGGAAGCATATGTAAAATTAACAACATCAACATCTGGTTTTTCATAGGTTTCAGAAGGCGGTACTTTATTTCACGTATTATTTTTAAAAATTACACTTTACATGTTATGAAACAACTAAATGTCTAAATGTTGTTGTTGTTTTTTTAATAGAATTTTCCTGATTACTCCGTCTAAACTTTATATTATTAATGTAAACTCATATAAACGCCATATTTTCTTCATTGTTAATATTTCTAATTGTTAACAGTGAATCAAACTAATTACATACAATCATAAGAGGAGAACCTCAGAGTTATAAAAACTTCACCCAGCAGGAGGTCGTTTATTTCAATGTAGTCTCCATAATAGAAATGTCACTTCCTGTTGATATTTATATGACCTCAAAAGCTTCTTGTTAGTGAGAGTCACTCCTCCATTTGATTTGTTTGTTTGTTTGTTTTGTTTTGTTTTGTTTTTACACACTTTGACACAAACAAACACACACACCTGCTCGACTATCCAGGAGCGTAGTTTGCGGGTGGACCTCATCCTTCCTGCGGCCATGACTCCTTTCTACTGAACGTCTGAAACACGCCAACAACACAAAGTGATAAACAACAACAACCAATGTAAACAATGACGCGAGTAAATATTCTTAGTTATAAACATGAAAATGACCTGAAAAAACATTTACAAAACCACAAAGAATGTTTGAGCTTAAAGACAGAAGTGATCAAAGCTGTTTTTGTCCATAAAAAACACAAATAAATTAGGTAATAATTAATAAAAAGTAGCTTTTCAGGAGTAAAAGCTGCAGCTGCGGTTCTGAGGACTTTATAAAGAAGTCAGAAATAGAAGCTGAAGGAGGAAAGATGAGGAAGTAGGCTTAGGTTTCGTTTACCTGGCTGGTTTCCTCAGTGCGGCTCTGCAGACTGACTGTTTCTCTGAGGAAGTAGATGAGCGCAGCTCTCAGCCCGATTCCTTGAAATCACGTGACTTTGCGGAAACGCGCCCACGCTGACCGCCAGGGGGCGACAGAGGCCATGTTTGTTTCTCCACAGTTTACAAGTGGAAATGTTGTTTATTACACATACTTATACATATATTTGATAACTTTATGTTCATGGATTTAAACTTATTGATAAAAGGAACATTTTAGTTATCTTCATTTTTGAAAGATGTGGAGGTAAATGTAAAATTAACATCCTACCAACAAAGAGCCTGCATGAATATTTTCTGCATGTAAATATTTCCCAATCTGCTTTAGTTGCAGCTATTTCAGCAGGTAACATTTTATTTTCTATCAGTGTTCTTCTCTCCATAGAAGCTTCCCCTGGCCTGTCGTTCTGTGATCTGAGACAGCAACTTTCTACAACTGCTGCTATAAAATGTTTTGGCAACAACTACCAAGAAGCTGAAAAACTAGACCCTGCCACCATATAGTTATAATAGTGCATAGGCCTCCAGCACTATGACCTTCCAATCACAGACCAAATTCAGCACAAGTCAGATGATTGTAACGTTAGCTTCTATTGAGTGACGGTGGAGACAGCAAGCTCTGCACTGGTGGCAACATCATCCCAATTTCTGCAGCAATTTCCAGCCTATGAGCCAACGTTAATTCAAAACAAGCTATTTTCCTTCAGCCGACGATTTCAAACGTGTAAGTTCCCATTTTAACCAGCCTTTGATTGAAACTTTAGCTTTCTAAAGTGGCCGTATCAATCCGACGGGAGGTTTGTGTTCTTGCAAAGACAAAGTTGCAGCTAAAGATTTTTGTACATTTCTTCATCCGTTTGGTTTCCACTCAGACAGGAGAAGCGGCAGGATATTTATAATGACCTCAGCTTCACAAAAGCGGTGCATCACCAGGCAGAAATGCAGTGGGTGGAGATGTAGTTTGGTCATATTCGTCCTGGTGTCTGGCTGAACAGCTTTTAGCTTTAGATAAATCACATCTGAAACACACTGTATATGTTAAATAGTTACTCAGTGGAACTATGTCATTATAGAAATGATAACATTTTGGCACATTTTTGTGATTTTAACAGACCAAAAGGAGGCAGAGCATAACATCCCTAAATAAACTCCACAGCAGACATTAACAAGTCTGTAAGAAGATAGCAATTCCAATCTTTTTATCAAACAAAAAAATCCATATGTGCTAAATCAAATAAATATATCAATAGTTTTAGATTTTTATATCCACAATTCGAGACGTGCGTCACGATTCTGCAGCAGAGGACGCCAGACGTGGTAAATCTGGACGTAGACGGTGTCCGAAGCAAGCAGTGCTGAGTTTGGCATTCTGTTTTTCTCAGCCTCCTTCATCTTGATCTGATTGTGGGACGATACGGTCGACTCTTATTGCTCAACAGCTTTAACATCCCTCCAGTGATGTCCTCATCCGTTGCTCTGATTAGTTACGTCTGCGTTCTTCTTCTCTTGCATGCTGGTCGCTTTGAGGTCGAAATAAAGAAGTTGGATTCCACCAAAAGACTGAACTGAGCTTCACGAACGTAACGTCGGACTCTGGCTGCCTACGCTTTAAAAGCTATTGGATTCGGATAAGATTTATGAATCAAAGTGGCAGAAATGTTTTTTTCTTCTTGAAATGATCAGATTGTGAAGAAAAGGTCACATACATTTCGCATTTGTTTGGTTTGTGAACATAGAGATAACCAACAGAAGAGGCTGAAAGTAGCATTGTAACTCTGGAGGAGCAGCAGATGAGCTACAGATCATCCAGAGATCCATGATCTGGTGGGAGAATGTGTGAAAGAGACATTTGTCCATCATGCATTCCTCAAATTCTGGATTTTATGTTACATTGTGTGGAAGGAAGACAGAAGAAGTCTGGTTTTGCACTTTGCCTCAAAGAACACAGCAAACGTGAAGGAGAAGCTCGGATGAGACGCCATCTTTACAACACTTTGAACGGCAACAATATCAATGGGGGAAAACATGGCGGTGGCGTCATCATGCTGGGGTTTTGTTTATCTTGAGAATTGACGGAAAGAAGGATGAATTTAAATCCAGGACAATCTCAACTAGAGCCCTTAAAACAGGATATTAAAGTTCCTCCAGTGGGACAACAGCTATGATAGAACCCTAAACATGTGTTGGAACGGCCTAGTCAAAGCCTAGACCTCAAACCAATTAACAATCTAAAGCAAAACAGACGTTCTAAATGTAATCAGGCTGAGCTAGAACTTATAGCTGTACAAAGCTGGTATAGTCAAATCACAGAAGGGGGTTCTACCAGATTAGTGCAAATCCACACCGCACTTTTCAGATTTTCTGTCATAAAAAAGCTGAAAACATTTTTTGATTTAAATTCTACTTCAAAATTATAATCCCCTTTTTCATATTCCGTTATAAGATTTAAAAAAGAAAGCAGGAAAAACTAGTTTCACTGTTTTTTTAATCTTTATTTGAAAGAAAAAACCGACGTCAACATAAAAAACCTAAAGAAAACAACATAATTTTGTAGTTTCTCTATTTGTAGTTTCTTTATTGCAGCGCAAGAGATAAAATCAAGCCGATTCCAGCAGAACAATAACACTGGATTATTTCTTGTAAAACTTCAAAGTAAGCCCACTTAAAGGCACAGAAACAGAAATTAAAAGATAGATTTTATTTTAATTAAGAATAAACTAAACCATGCGCTGCCGTTAATTTTAACAGTGATTTCACCAAGGTTAAATATTTCTGATCAAGGGTTTTTGGTTCATTTGTTCCGAGGGACTTTTTCTCCGAGAGGAACCTCCATCAGTTTCTGTGAGGAGAAAACAGAACAATAATCCCGGATTAGAACAGTTTCTCTTTCAGTTTAAGCAAATATCTGAGCTGAATTAATCCAAGCGTTTCGGCGCCGAAACCTTCAGCATGCGAGCGCTGAACGCGTTGTCGTCCTCTCCTTCCACCCTCTTCCAGTCTGTCACGTAGCGCTCGCAGGCGATTTCCAGGTCCGGCAGCAAGTAGAGAACCGCCGGGTCCAGAGAGTGGTCGTTAATCAGACTCACCAGGTACTCCCTGTAGTGTTTCCTGCAGGAACAGGAAGAAGACCCGAACCTGAATCTGAGGTTCATCCTTCATCATCGTCATCATCATCATGTCGCAGTTTAAACTCTTTAATCTCAAATTAAAGTTTTACAATACTGGTGGATAATCTGTGATTTATACGTGGACGGGTGAACGAATGAATGCACGGATGGATGAGTAGATAGAAAAATAGGACCAGATTGAAATCCATCAGAAAAATGACAATGAGGGAGAGAGTGATTGGACTGGACTGAAAAACAGGCTGGATGGTTGGACGGATGAATACATGCAACCAGATTGATGAATGGATTACTGAATGACACCAGATGGATGGATGGATGAATGGGACCAGACTAGTGGATGGATGAAAGGAACTAGAGGGATGGATGAAGTGAACTAAAAGGATGGATGGATAGAAGAAACAACATGGATGGATGAATGAATTGATGAAACCAGATTGATGGATAGATTACTGAATGACACCAGATGAATGGGTGAAAGGAATCAAACCAATGGATGAAAGGATAGAACCAGACGGATGAATAGATGAATTGCACTACAGTACAAGGATGAATGGATGAATGGGACCCTACTAGTGGATGGATGTAAGGAACTAGACAGATGGATGAATTGAACTAAAAGGATGGACGGACAAAAGGAACAAGATGGACGGCTGAATGGGACCAGATTAATGAATTTATTAAAGGAACAAGAAGTATGAATTAATGAATGAATGGATTAAACCAGATGGATGAATGGATTGTACTAGATGGATGGATAAATTAAAGCAGACTGATAGATGGATGAATGGGACTAGATGGATGGATGGATGAATGGATGGAGGAATTGGAACTAGACAGAAGGATGAATCAAAGGAACTTGATGGATGAACTGGATGTGACCAGATCTATGGATGGATGAAATGAACTAGAGGGACAGATGGATGGGTGAAAGGAATCAAACTGATAGATGAATGGGTGGATCCAGATGGATGTTTCAATAGTTTTATTGCGTTTTGACGTCTGAGGTCCGGCGCGTCATCCTGCACCACAATAAAGTGACAATGAGTTCAAACATGCGACCATTTCCTTATCGTTTCATCACTGAGAGGAGAAAACATGTTCGCTTCTTTCAAACCAGCCGCCCCAATACATCGCGGTGAAAAGGAGCCGCCATCTTTCATTCCTAACAGGAAGTCGAGGTGTTTCTGGGGGATTCTGACTGGCTGACTCACATGCAGAGGCCGGCCTGACCCGGCTGGGTCTGGACGCCGCACGGCGAGTCGGCCTGCTGCTCGCCCTCGTCCTTCTGCTCCATCACGCCGCACGCGTCTGCGTCACAGACACAACCCGCGACCCGTTAACAACCCTGACGGGACCGAACCACTTCTGGCCAGCAGAGACCGGGAGACTCACCGGACTGGGTTTCGTTGGACGGTTCCGTGTTGAAGGCGACGCCGCTCCTCTGACGGGAAACAAGGAAGGAGGGAAATGAAACTCAACTCCACCAGGATGAAATGACATTATTAACCTCCACCTGCAGCATCTGTCAGATCAGAGGGAGAACCAGAGTTCTCCAGACGCCTCTGCAGCCACGCAGAAACACAGGCCGGCCTACTGTACCTGCAGCAGAGCTTGCAGCTTTTCTGCATCCCAGTCTCGGAGGTAGAACAGGCAGTCTCGAGGATGATGGGCGTGAAGGCCGGGGAATTGGCACAGAGGAACTTTGCACTCCGTCTGCAGGAGGAAAAAACAAAAACAAAGCAGGTAAGTAAATAAATACATAAATAAAGAAATATAGAAAGAAAGAAAGAAATAACTAAAAGAAAGAAAGAAAAAATTAATAAAGAAAGAAAGAGAAAAATTAATAAAGAAATAAATCATTAAAGAAAGATAAAACTAAAAGAAATAAAGAAAGAGTGAAAAATTAATATATCAATAAATCAATAAAGAAAGAAAGAAAGAATTAATAAAGAAAGAAAGAAAGAAAAAACAAAGAAATAAAGAGAAAAAATTAATAAATCAATAAATCAATAAAGAAAGAAAGAAACAAAGAAAAAATTAATAAATCAATAAAGAAAGAAAGAAACAAAGAAAAAATTAATAAATCAATAAATCAATAAAGAAAGAAAGAAAGAAAAAACTAAAAGAAATAAAGAAAGAGAGAAAAAATTTTTAAATCAATAAACAAAGAAAAAATTAATAAAGAAAGAAAGAGAGAAAAAATTAATAAAGAAATAAATCATTAAAGAAAGAAAGAAAAAACTAGAAGAAATAAAGAGAGAGAAAATTAATAAATCAATAAATCAATAATGAAAGAAAGAAAAAAATAATAAAGAAAGAAAGAAAAAACTAAGAAAGAAAGAAAGAAAGAAAAAATTAAGAAAGAAAGAAAGAGAGAAAAAATTAATAAAGAACGAAATCATTAAAGAAAGAAAGAAAAATCTAAAAGAAATAAAGAGAGAGAAAATTAATAAATCAATAAATCAATAATGAAAGAAAGAAAGAAAAAATTAATGAAGAAAGAAAGAAAAAACTAAAAGAAAGAAAAAGAAAAAATTAATAAAGAAAGAAAGAGAGAAAATATTAATAAATACATAAAGAAAGAAAGGAAGAAAGAAAGAGTTTTAAAATTTTTAATGACCTTTTTTAAAAACTTTAAATATTAATAAAGATCAAAAACTAAAGATTCTTCCACTGAACACGAACGATCATTACTACTCACTTACCTACAGAGACGTTTATATTCTGTCAACTTAAAAAGCTGAAATTACACCATCAACCACCTTGTCTGACATAAAACACGAGCGTCTTCTGTTTGATATCCATTCATTTTTGTTGGCTTTCTTTGACGTCCCAGCAGTGCAATTTTAAAATGATGTGGATACATTTCTTACTTGCGAGATACGATGGAGCACAAATACATAATCAAAAACAAAGTCAGTAAAACCAAAACCATCAAACATCATTCATCTAAAAGAACGACAGGATTCAATCCTAAAGCTTCAATAAAAACTACGATAACTAAGATGCAAACAGTAAGGGCAGCTAACACTTATTTCAGTATCAAGGTGCACCAGATACCTGTTTGTAGCCCCGGCAACAGTCCCACCCACCCATTTCTCAATGGAAACAGGGAAACAACAGGTTTTCTGGCTCGTCATGAATTGATCCACAGCAGGAGAGACAATCAGGGGAAGGAAAACCTACACTCAAACACATTATTGTTGTTTTCCAGATCTTATTGCTCTCAAACATTTCCAAGTAACGCCTGTTTATGCACCTACGCTCTGCAACAGCTCCACAACAGCATGAGTGCCTTCAGCTCACGACTCGACCCGGCCGGCGTTGGAGAGAGGCCGCGGGAACACACCTTATAGTAGGGGTTGTTGCAGCCGCTGCAGAACTGGTGGCGGCACTGGGAGCAAATGAAGTGCATGCAGCCGCCTTTGGTCAGGGCGTACTGGAACTTGCACTCAGGACAGGCTGCAGGAGAGAACAGACACGGATCGAGTCATTGACTTGTAGCATTCACTCCTCTGGAATCAGCAGACCAAAGCAATGACTTCTGTTGTTACTTTACAGCAATCCCTCATACTGAGCATGCATGTAGCGACAGTGGAGAGGAAAAACTCCCCTTTAACAGGAAGAAACCTCCAACAGAACCTGGATAAGTACAAGCAGGCATCTGCCACGACGACTGGAGGTTTGAAGAAACAGAAAACTAAATTAGAAGCACAGGATACTGAAATAATAGTTTATAGCAGCAGTTGTAGAACGTCAGTGGAAGCATCTCAGCCAATGTTCTCATCCAAGAAGCTGTCTCAGCTAACAGAACCAG
>JAVLVB010000669.1:3853411-3865264 GCA_032876305.1 Orestias chungarensis | reverse complement strand
TTTATATGTCAAAAGAAGAATCTTAAAATCTATTCTAAGTTTGACAGGGAGCCAATGAAGGGAAGCTAAAATAGGGGAGATATGATCTCTGCATAATAACAATTTTTGTGTTTTTCATTGAATCACTGACTGCTACTAAAAACCCTAAAGTGCTTTAAAGCTGGAACAGACAGAAGGGTTGTCGGGTAAATACTGATGTTGTCGCCCCCTGCTGACAAGAAGCAGAAACCCTGAACTAAAACAGTTTTTTTTTGGTTGTTTTTTTTCCCTTACTGATGCCGTTGTCCCGCAGATAGCCGGCCAGGCCCTGCCTCTGGTACTCCGGGTCGTTCTCCCGCTTCCACAGCTGGAACTGTTCGCAGGAAACGTCCTGGTGCTGAGGCTCCCACTGGAACAGAAGCAGAGACGCTGAGCGGGGGAGGAGGAGCTTTCTTCAGCCTCAATGACGCCGTTTATCCGTCACAACGGGAACAGAGAACGCGGAGGAATGGCCTGGATCAAGTTAGTCAAAGTGCCCTTGAGGAAAAACAAGGTTTATTCCAAAATAGAGGATTTAAACTCTATTTATTCAACAAAGTAATTAGCAAACATGCTTGAAAAGGGGGCAGAAAGAAGACAAAAATCTTGTCTAAACAATAAATCTGCCACTTTCTCTGTAATCACAAATTAAATATTTATGTCCGTTTACATTGAATTCACTGACATTATAAGTTTTACATAATATCCTCTCCTCATTATTACCATTATTAATTATTATTTATTTAAGATTTCTTTGGTTTTTTCTTTATAAAGTGTTTTGAATTGCTTTTTAATGAACTCTTCCTCCGAATTGTTATAGGCGCAGATTTGTTTTAAAGTTAATTTGGAAATTGTCCTTTCTATCATTTGATCTTAAAACGAACTACAAAAAACAAAGTAAATTAATTGTCAATCATCTCTTTCTTGCTTTAAATTAATCTATTTAAATTAGTTAAAATTAATTAACTAATTTTACTTATTAGTTCTTTCATTTTATGCTTTTAAATGTTTTTTATTAGTCGTTTCTTTATAGTTTTGGGAGACCATTACAAGTCCTGAGTCCTTAATGAGTCGAGGAATAATTGTTTTTAATTAACTTTAACATAAATAACTAGAGATGGACGATTTGGATAACAAATGTAATCATAATATCTTGTTCTAGAAAAACGTAGAAAAATTTAGAAAAAGCTTCTTTATGAAACCAGTTAAGTGAAAAAGGCTATTTTCTTTCACTAACCTGCAAACTATAACTGTATTTAATCAAATTTCTTACGTTTTATCTTCACTCTAATGGAAAAAACAGTTGTAAGTAAGTAAAAATAACAACTCCACACCCATATATGCAAAACTGTTTTTCCAGCAGGCAAAGAAACGATAATATTAATAATAGAAGCAGGAAACTTTCCCATTTTGTTAATATCTATTTTTATATTATATCATGTTAACATAAGTTTCCACCAGCAACGACTTCTAGGCTTGGAAATTCACCCGAAGGTTAAACTCACCGGCTTTTTGCACTGAGCACAGAAACTCTTGCAGCACGACGGGCAGGTGACCTTCAGATGGTTTCCGTCGTTGATGAAGCCAGAGGTGCACTGAGGACGGAGGGAGAGAGGAGTGAACCCTACAGCCAGACTGCTGAGTTTACGATCGTGTCTGATAAACAAGCAGCTCAGACATGTGCAGCCGTTCAGGAGGATTACTGAAGCACCAAGAAATCAGAAAAATCCACTATAAATGGACATAATTGTGTTTGCACTGTTAGAATTAGGTTTCTAAGGTACCTTAAGACAAATATATACATGTTTGTTGTTGTCTAAACTTGTTCATTCTTGAATACCGATCAAAATTGAACGTTCATTTTGGTAGAAACTACGTCATGGCCGCAATGTGCGTGTCTCACTCTGACAAAGCGCCCCTGGTAGTGAGTCACGAGTCAAAGTTTAATCATGTTTTACCTGAGCAGCTAAAGTTAGATTTAAACTTTATGTCAAATGTATGAAGGTTAGCCTCTGCTAACACAGCATTAGTACTGCTAGCATTACTTTAGCACTCAGAAACGTCCCGCCGTTTATCCTCCTCCACACGTCTCATGTCATCACTGGGAGGCCACTTAAAACTTTAATTGACAGAAATACTGTTTTATTTAACGTTATTTTGAAAAACCTATACTAAAACTACTTCCTGTTTGAGACTTAATTCATTTTTAGAGGTGGATAAACTAAACTTAGCTACGTTAGCATAACTTAGGCAGGATTATTTAAAATCGTTTTTATTTTAGGTTAAACAATCAGTGTATAGATTCTAATCAAATTCTGGGGTTTGAAAATTAATCACGCATTAATAAAATAGTTATTTGTTTCTATTTTTGTAACAAAATAGAACAAGAACAAGTTTGGAACTTTTTTTTTTTGGTTTCTCAGAGCTTTCAACAAACTTAAACCGGACATTTCGTGAAGGCAAGCAAGTAAACAACAGGCCGACAGACAAAGAGAAGGAACATTTCATCTCTGAAGCATTTCCAAACTAAAAACTAAAAACTCACATGACAGCACCAGAGGAATTTTGGGTCTTTCATGAGAGCGTGCTCAGTCAGCTTTTTGTGAAACAACTCGTACACTTCATGCTCCAGGCAGTCACGCAGCTGCAGAAAAACAGCAATTAAAACATCAGGTTTTTTATTATTGAGTTAATTCATGAACCTTTGACCTCTTGCTTCCCAGGCTTCCTGAAGGGCCTTGATCCAAAACTCAAATATTATCAGACATGTTTCTATGTTGCATCAATGCTCATACTTTAAACTGATCTCTACAAATAAATAGTAGAACCTTATTTTGATAAAAATGTTGCTAGTTTTCTGGTAAAACCGGGAAAAATGCAATTAATAAACTAATAAATTAATTTTTGTTACTGAAGGGTTTTCTTGCAATCTGACTCAAAAGGTAAAAATCTATTATGATATAATTAGTGGGGGTGGGAAAAAGAATCAATTTACATAATTGTGATTTTTATTTAATTTTAAAACTTCCCAAAAAGGATTTTAAAAAACAAAACAAATTTGATGTGTGTTGAAAAGGGGATAAATACAAAAGCATGCATCAAAAATGATCCCATGTTCAGCCTGTTCCATCTGTATAGCTTCAAAAATGTGGAAGTAAATCTGTTTTTGTTTTTATTTATAAGCAGTGAAATTCCAATTAACATATGTGAATTTTTATAATCTGAAATAAACTCTTACGTTTTTTTAAAGATTATTCTTCACTACTATTTATTCAGTGTTTTAAATTTCATTCCTCAAAATCCAAAGTGAAAAATTTCAAAGAAAAAAAAAATATTATGCCAAATTCAACAAGCTAAAGGTTTGAAGTCTCTGTTTTGTATTTTTTTTTTGTATGTAGAAAAAAATTGAATGTGCTGTAAGTAGCGAAAAATTAGGCGGAATCGCCCTTTAGCAATTTCCCCGAACCAGTAGCGAACTTCAGCTTCGTTGTTCGATGTAAATCTGGATTGACTTGTTATCCCAAAGGACCTGATGTTAAAACTGAATACCGACTTTTAACCACCCAACTAAATTTGGGCATCTGATTTTTTTTCCTTTGAATTTTTTAATTTCCGATTTTCACACTTGAAATAAAAAATACAAAATAAATAGTAGAGAAAAATAATCTTGAAAAATTGAAAAATTCACATATGTTAATTCAGTGCTTAAAATTCAACTGTTTGAAATTCTATGGCTTATAAATTTTAAATTCAGATGGAACAAATTTACTTCCATACAAAAAAAAACATTTGCTCTAAACAAAGTTAAAATCTGGTTCTAGGTTTTATTAAGCTCCTCCCAATCAAAAATGAAACAAAAAAAATTGTGATTTGCGTCCTTAATTATTAGTTTTGACCAATTTTAGACATTTTTTCTAACATATCGGTCCAATAGATAAAATTGGAAAGAAGATTATTCTGTTCACTTTGGGTTTCTATAAGGAACAAAGATGCATCAGTTTTCAAAAACAGCAGCGGTAACGATATCGGCCCTAATTTTCACATCGGTACATCTTTATATTTTAGTTATTATCTTAGGGTGCAGCCATGTTCTCTCTGGGTTCACCTGGATGTCCAAGGTGGAGAAGTAGCTGTCCAGCTGCTCGGGGTCGTTGATGTCCGGCTCACAGCAGGCGGGACACACCATGTCCCTGATGTGCTTGTCCCTGACGGCGATGGTGAAGTGCTGCCGGAAACACTCGTGGCAGACGGAGCACTGGCAGGACGTCAGGGACTGCATCTGCGGCGGAGAGAGAGGGCGAGGAGAAGAAACGAGCGTTACGACGACCTGAGGAGGAGAAAGTGTCCAAATCCAGCGCAGAATACTGCAGCTGACCAGATTATGCAGAGTTGGAAACAGCCGCTGGAGGATTTCATCTTACTTTAGAGCAACAAACATAAGAAGCCAATTTTCTGTCAATTATTTCTTATGTGCAGTTTGAAATGTTGCATGAGAAATGATTACAAATGTTAAAATAACATCGGCAACGTAACAGCTTGCTTAAGATTCTTTTTTTTGCCTTCTTCTTCAAAAAATACAACAAAATAAGAATACCGTAATTCACGGACTATAAGGCGCACTTACATTTTCTCAAAAATCAGCCGTGTGCCCTAAAATACATGTGAGTTAAAAAGAAAGTCTGTAAAATGTTGTGCGACTTTGATAAGCGCTCCATTTGATTGGCTGTCGTTTGTATGACATGAGGTTTTATTGCCAACTCTGACGAACTGCTCGCCCAAAGCGGAGATGGAAGAAAGAAATGTCATGGAGTGGAAATTTTAAAATGTTGCAAAAGAATTAAAAAAAACAGAAAATGCAAGAAAGTAGTTTAATCAGATGCTGGCGTAATGCATGGCTGTGATAAACAGGAACAAGTCAGACGGGCTTGTCAACATTTTCAACATTTCTTAATGTCCAAGTTTTAAGTATTGCGTCACAGAAATTCTGAATAATTTTCGTAGTTTTAAAATTTGCTTGAGGCGGGATTTTAAAAGATTGAATTTGTTATGTGCATCCATGAATAACATCGACATCTGCCTAGTTATTCTTTGTTTAAGATAATTCATTTCAACCAAACGAGTACATGGAACCAAAAATAACTCACTTTAAAAGTTAACTTTAAATTTGACAGACGAAAGCAAAGTTATGATGATTTCCTAAGCGTTTACTTTCCTTTCCTTCTTATTTGAGCTTCCCGTGGTGCTCCAGACACCCAGAAATAAATGAACCTGTAGTTCTAGGGGGCTTTGAGGCCATCTTGGTTATTGTTGTTATACTGTGTGTTGGATATTGTCACCAGACAGAAATAAGAAATAAAATACACAACACTTGCATCACTCTGTGACCTTTAGCCCTTTAAACAAGGTCATTAGCGTTAGCATTAGCATCCTTTGAGTTAAACCAAGTAAACTGACATAAAAATACAAATATTATAAACAGACCAAAGATTATAAAACTCTACACGGACCACCATATATATAGATATAGATATAAATACATGTGCTGCTGTTTCCATGACATGTAAGCCGGATATTGTGTTTTGCATCATTTTTGTCCGTTTTTTTCTTTTAAATAGCCATTCTGATTATCATGTTTGCAGCATTTGCCCTCGTTTAATTTTCAGTATTAAAAACCAGACCGTTGCCGGTCCGATCCCCCACCCCCCCGCCGACTGACCTTGCTGCGCGGGAAGATGCCCAGACAGACGGGACACTCAGTGTTCAGGAGCCGCTTGATGAACTCCCGGTCCTGAGACTCCTTCACAGCCTGCACCACGTCCTCTAGGCAGTAGTTCACATCGGGCTCCTGCAGCAGCGACAGGGCGAGCTCGCAGCGCCCCCAGCTGGGCAGGTCGTACAATGCCAGCAGACGCCTGCACATCCTCTGAAAGGGAAAGAGGTCAGAGATGCAAAACCTCCCAGAGCGACAAACTCGCTCAAAGGCGTCTAACCTGCTTGTCCGGGTCTTTGGGGTTGATGGGAGGCTCGGGCTGGTCGAGCCAGATGCGCTGGTGGAAGGGCTCCATGAGGGGGCGCTGCAGCAGAGAGAGAGCGGCTTTGACGTCGCCGCCGCTCTGCCGCAGCGCCTCCTCGCACTGGGGAACGTCCTGGAAGCCCAGCGAGTTGAGTTCCCTCATCTGGACACGAGACGAGAGGGAAAACCGGATTGGATTTGTTTAAATCACAGGATTAACTTCAACATATCCCAGGATGGACGGATAAGTGGCTGAATGAAAGAGTAGCTGCTTCCACAGCTGGATGGTAAACAAACCGATGGATAGACGAACACATGGTCGGATAAATAAATAAATAGACGGTTGGTTGGAAGGATTGATTATTAGATAAAGGAGCAGACATTTCGATAGAGTGATGACGGAGAGCCAGATGAGGAGGAGGGATGTTGTGTTTGGTGGAGTCTTGTTCCACATGTGTTTTTTTTATTTTAACTGATTCATTAACAGTATTTTGCGCGTTTATTTTCTTATTAGCTTATTTTACCGCGCTGGTTCTTCCTCTCCTGCTACAACTCAGACATGTTTTGGTCTCAGATGTTCACTTAAAGGAGACTTTCCTACATTTACCTGCTCCGCCATCTTGCTCAGGGTAAATGTGTTTATGAGCCATGCGCTAGCAAAACAAGGCTAACGATTGGCTGATTTCTTCTTCTACTGCTCCACTGGTAGATCACAGCGTTAGGTAGCTCATTACAGCCACCTATTGATCGCAGATATAACAGGTTGTGTTCAAAATAGACGCTTACGGTAAAACATGATTATAAAGCAACTACTCAATAGACTAAATTAGTTGACAACTATTTTAATAATAATTTTAATTGATTAAATAGATTAGTTGTTTCAGTTCTACAGATATCCAACATCAGAGCCCAATAATTTACACTGAAAACTCAGAAAAAACTATTTACAAAACAGACGAAAGGCAGCGGACGGTTCAGAGTTTTACGGTGACTGCAAAACAAACGTGTCCATCAGATTAATCTTTTTAGAAAGTAACGTCTTTGAGATGGAAGTTTCTTCGCTTTAGTATAAACATAGAGAATATCTGGCGGCAACAGTTTAGACTTAGTAATGGATGGATAAGTAGACAGTTTAAACAACTTTTAGACTTTGTTCGAACTCTAACTAAGGGAAAACAAAAGATCAATTTAATAAAGTTATTATGCAATATTAAGCTAAAAACCAATCCTAAATTATTTTCAATTATTTGTTATAAATTTAAATATTTAATGTAGATTCAATGTCCATTTAGCATCTATAGTATACCAGACTATATAACCATTTATTTTTAAAGAAGTTAAAATACAACAAAGCAGCTGATTGTACAAATAAGTAAAAACGAAACAGAAAACAAGAATAAAGCGATAAGACGATAAGAAAACTCAAAACATCAAAGATACTAAGCACAATGTTAAAGGTAGCTTACATTTCTTTAAAAGCCAAAGAGAAAATAAACTGGTTTTACAAACAGAAAGAGACGAAGGCCAGCCTGGAGTTTAGCCAGAGATGCTGAGATTCACAAAAGCTAAAGATGATAAAGTGAAGACAAACAAGAAGATCATGAAAAGACTAACAAACAAAAGAACGTAAAAACTGAATCGGCAGCAATAACTGCAGCAGATTATGTCTGAATCCGTCTCGCCGCTCCTACCTTGACCTGTCTGTCCCTCAGCAGCTGTCTCACAGCCTTCTCCTTGTCGCCGCCCGCTTCCAGCCAGGCCAGCTTGGCCTCGGCCCTGGACAGCTTCACGCCGCCGGGCGATGCTCTCTGCCCCGGCGGCGTTCCGTCTCTCTCCACCACGGCGCCGCTGGCCGTCCTGAGGTTGAGCTGGACGGATGCTGCCATGGCGCAGATCTCGTCCAGCAGGTGGGGCAGCTCGGACGTCAGCCAGTCGCAAGGGTTGGCGCTGCCACCGCTGCACATACACAGGGCGGCGTACACCTCCTCTGGGCTGACGCCGCGCTTCTCTGCCTCCTACAAGCCAAACGGGATCATTTACACAAACATCGTCATAATCAGAATGGCTAAAGCTGACAATTAATTAGACTCAGGCTCTTCAAATTTCTCCTTTACCTACTTCAGTTTATTTTAAACGATAAAAATTAATTAAAAATGCAAATAAAAAAGTATTCAGGGATTCTCACAATTCTCTTGTCTTTTCTGTTTTCTTAAGGAAAATTCCTTTTTAGCAGCTTATATGGGAAAGTAAAGGCTAAATAAATTAATAATAAAAAGCAATTCATTGTAAAAATAATCGACAGATTAAACGATTATGAAAATAATCCTATTACTAATTGGATCGCCAATGACGCTTAATAGAAGATTTTTTTTAACAGGATTTGAACCAGGTGAGGCTAAACGTAGAATAGATTTAGAGACAAAGAGCATTATTTATCTTAAATTAAAAATCTATATGTATATTTGTAGTTTTCTGGGTAATTTCTGCTGTAAGTGTGCTGTTGTAGCTAATAATTAACAATTATTCTATTACTAAATGAGATTAACTCAATAATCAGGATTAATCCGATCCGTCCTACTCGTATCTGCTGGATGAGTGCCAGGCCCTCCTCCCTCATCATCTTCTGCCTCTTCAGGTCCAGGCCGGCTCGGGGCTTCGGCTGAGGCTTCCCACCCAGGTCCGGTTGCTCTTTGGTGAAACATGGCGGCTGCTGGAGCGACTGGGCCAAAGAAACGCCGGCCGTGTCTTTGGAGGGAAGGCTGCACATCTCGCACGCCGCCGACGGCTTGGGGTTGACAAAGGTGCAGAAGGCGCAGGTCCACTGGTGGAAACCCAGAGAAGCTGAGATGAGTTTTTTTTACCAAAACACTGGGAGAAACTGGTTTTCTTTCAATTTAGGTTTGACAACTGGAAGGTATTTCTCCAAAAATCAGTTTGTTAAATTCATAAAAAATAGAAAATATGCTTTAAAAACTGCAGATATACTGTAATCTTAGTAAGAAGGAATAAAAATGCTATCGATATAGAAGTTAGATAAAATCTACAAGTTTTCTTTGAGGTCAGAATGAAGTATTTTTACCCTTTTGGATGATTTTTTTGTGAGGTTCTATTAATTGATAACAACGTTAATGCCGATGTTTACCGATATTTTAAATACAGCTGACATTCAACATCATCCCTCTGGGTGACAAGCAACAGCAATCGTCTACTAATAGCTAAAATCCACAAACACCTGACTGGTAAACGCATATTTTTATAGTTCAAACACCAGATTAAGCTAAACGTATTAGATTTGCTCTCGAGGTAAAAGCCAATACCTACAGGAATTCATAAAATATTTTATCAATCTCAAAAGCAAACTAAACCTTGTAGGTCTTTTTTGTTCATCAAAGCTTGTTTGCAGATGCTGACCACTGTGGGCGAGAAGCATCTCCAGTAGCAGTGTGTATCACAGCAGTTCAAACCGGCTTCTGACTGAAGACACTGTTGCTGCAACGTTTTCTCACGAACAGCCTGCGTCCAGGTTTGTCTATAATTTCCTTTGATTTAATGAGGAATATTTCCACAGCCGTCCCCAAAAAACCGCCAAGTTGTGTCTTCAGTCAGAGGCTTTAATTAATATGCTGTGAAACTGACAGGTATTGAAGATATTTCTTGTCCAAAGCCAACAGCATCTAAAAGAAACTTAGGTAGCTCAGAAAATGAGAGTTAAAATCTTAAATTTGGATTAATAAAATAATTTTTTTTAAATCGTTATTAGCCAGATTTTATTGAAAATGCAACAGATTTTATGAGTCAGCTAATTTTTAAAACGTCATTACCAGTATTTTGCAGCATTAAATTGAACAAATCTCTCTTGTAGAGTTTTAACATATATTTTTCTAAATAAAGTAAGATTTTTGTCATTTTTTATGCAAGTACTGCAATTATTTCCTTATAAACCATCCCGTCACTGCTATAAACACAATAAAAGGGTTTTTCTTTCCTCACATGCTAAAAGTTGCACTTTCCACAGACTGGAAATAATGATCGATGCAGAAATACAGTAAACTGAGAGATTAACCTTTGATCCGGACTCTAGGGCTGGGTTTGCAGGCGGGCGAGTGGCCAGGCGGGGGCGCTCGCACACCTCACAGAGGATGCTGCTGCCTTGGTTCACCACCGTGCAGCTCTTACACTCCCACTCTGAGGGGAAGCGAAACACCAACAGGGTCGATTTAATACAATCAAGATCATGAAATCCAATCATTAAGTAGTTTTGATCAGCACAATTCAACAGAAAACCAATTAAATTTAGTTCCTCCTGAATGTAAATTTCACCTAAAGTAAAAATTAGCTGACAAAGCTGTCACAAAGAAGCCTCTGAAGTAACCTAAAGAGGCTTTAAGGAATAACGATGTATACGACAGAATAGAGGCTTTTCTGAGCATCGAAACATTAAAAGTAGAGACAAGCGCGCCGGAATATGCTTTTAAATTGACTTTATTGTTAATTGTGTCTTAATCTTAATGTAACCCACTTATGAATGGTCTTGTAAATGAAGCGCGCTACAAAAATAACAGCCTTGCCTCTAGACGCTGAGTGCTAACTAATATTACCGTACTTTCTGCACTATGAGGCGCATCGGGTTATAGGCCGCATGCTAAAAGACGCCGCTCGCAACTTGGCTTTTGAACGCATGGCGGGATTTTTGTGCCTCCAGGTGGAGCGCGGAGTGACGCAGCACAAGCACGTGTGAGATGATTGTTCGTTCAGATAGACCTGAGCTCTGGCATTACCATCTGGTGGTAGTAAACCTGGGGGCACAAAAACTACGGCAATAAAAACGGTTGGACCGTCAGTCAAACGGAGCACTTATCAAAGTTGCACAACCACACTTTTGCAGATTTGGAAACAGATAAGAGGCACCGGATTATAAGGCGCACGGCCGATTTTTGAGAAAATTTAAGGCATCCAAATGCGCCTTATAGTCCGTGTAATACGGTATTAGCATGACAAACATGAAATGATAATCAGGTTTCTGGTATTTAAGGGTATGCAAACGTTTGCGCTATTTTTATCTGTTTTCTTTAACGTTTCGTGTCCTTGTTACATTAAACTGGGTAAACGTCACAAGATTTGTGTATTAAAAAAAAGTGCATCCACCGGTGTGCTGCGACGTTGGACAGGAACTGTCGGGAGCCGCGATCGCAGGAGTGGCGAGTCGAGGGCGGTCGCACGTCGTGCACAGGACGCCTCGCATCTCGTTCACGGTGGTGCAGTGAGCGCAATCCCAGGTCGACAGAGACGGACTGGGAACACAACAGGAAGCGGTTCAGATGTGGGAGATCGTGCCGGCTGACGCTCTATGCCTTCTCCTCACCTGGACGTCGCGGCGGCGCTGGCGGCGGTCACGTTGCTCCTGCTGTGACCCCTGCGCTCAGGGTGGGAGTGGAACAGCCGGTCGCAGTTCAGACACAACCTTTTGATGCAGGTGGAGCATTGGACGTGGACGGCAGAGATACCGCAGATGCTGCAGATCTCTGAAAAACAAACAAACACGAAATCCAAGAGAATTTAAACCTAAAACAACTAAAAAAAACACAAAAAGAGAAAGTAAGTTGCCGTACCCTGATTGGTTTCCTGGATTTTGTCCCTCTGGTGATTGGCTCTGGACGGGTGGAGGTGATACAGGCCGTCACACTCGGTGCAGAAAGGCTTGTCCTCGCAGGACGGACAGACGAGCGTCGACGCGCCGCCACACAGGTTACACTCCGTGACATCCGGGGGCGCTGAAGACGCTAGAGAAACGGGTTCAGTCAAGGGCGGGGGGGGGGGGGGGC
>JAVLVB010000669.1:3831250-3842239 GCA_032876305.1 Orestias chungarensis | reverse complement strand
TTTATGTCCTTTTTTACTGTTTTTGTCTTATTTTGTCAGGTTTTTTTCACTGTTTTTGTCTTATTTTGTCAGTTTTTTTTCGTTTTTTGTCTTTTTTTGTTAGTTTTTGTATTTTATATCTTTTTTTCTGTTTTTGTCTTATTTTGTCAGTTTTTGTATTTTATGTCTTTTTTTTGTTTTTTGTCTTTTTTTGTCAGTTTTTTTTTAACTGTTTTTGTCTTCTGTTGTTAGTTTTTGTATTTTATGTCTTTTTTTTTTACTGTTTTTGTCTTATTTTGTCAGTTTTTTCACTTTTTTTGTCAGTTTGTTAGTTATTTTCCCACTTGGCATGGAAATAAAACAACAAAACTTGTAAATCTGAATAAATAAAGTCTTTAATGGTGAAATTAAACCACGTTTGTTATAAGTAGTCTTTCTGAATCACAAAAAGTAGACAAAAAGATTTTCATATGCTTGCAATGCACCAAGCATGTGACTTCCTGGTTTTGTCCACTGCGCATGCTCAGTAGCAGGCCGTCGTCTCCGCTCAGGGACTACTTTCCTCGGATGAGGGATACAGCGGGTGGGAGGTGGGACTTTAAATCGAAAGTAAACTGAATGAGGAAATAAAACAACTCACAGCCCAAACAGAGGAGACAAGCCGACCTCCGCTGCAGCTTAAAAACACATTTTATCTGTGGGTGTATTTATTTTAAATATAAATAGTTGTTTTAAAGCGCTGAAGGTTCATCATGTCTAAAGCAGCAGCGCTGAAAGTTAGCAGAGAAAACGCAGTGAAGGTGAGTCCAGTCGCAGCAGGAGGTTCAAAGTTTGATCTAGTCTGTTTAAAAAAAGATGAAACTCTCTGTTTATGCAGCTTTTTGTTCATTTCTGTCGCAAATAAAATGTGAAAAATGTGTTTTTGAGGGTAAAAAACGACGGAAAGTCCCGATTATGAGAGGAAAACGAAAGTAAATCCACAATGTTTTCTGCAAACGTGACTCAGCTGCTTTATTTGTCCAACACAGGTGGAAAACTTCCGCCAGTCTCTTTACCACGAGGTTTGTGTCCTTATATTACCTCAAATAATGGGAATAACCCCCATTTAAATCCTCCTGCAGCCCCTGATTGGGTTTGTTCTGTTTATTCCAGGCTGAGATTCTGTTTTCCAGGTTTATTCCTTTGAAGATAATTCAGATGGACGCTCTGCTCAAGGTTCAGTATTAAAACTCTTCATTTATGATTGCTTTAACCCCCCAGGCTGACTCTTTTGCTCTAGTTTAATGACATTTGTCCATTTTCTGCTGCCAGGATGATGCCCTGAGCATCACAGATATGTCTTCCCTCCGGGCTCCTCTGGATATTCCCATCCCAGATCCTCCTGCTGCAGAAGACGAGGTGATTCGTTAATTATGAATTACTGGAGTATAGAGAGAGATTCAAAATACCCGCCTTGTTCTTGGCGTCCGTTGTGAAAACAAAGTGTATTTACATTTGTTTTATGTCTTGTATGAATAAGGCCGGGACTTTTATTACATTTCTATGTTTTCTTTTGTATTTTAAGCCAATAATAAATAGACCAAAACTTCATTCCAACTTCATCAGCTGCTTCAAATAAAACATTAATACATTTGGGTCAGACAAGGACAGAAGTTTTAAAAGGTTATCATAAACATGCTGACATAAAGAGTTAATAACACATTCTTTACTGCTCCATGTTCGAATCGGCTAATATTTGACTTTTTTGTGGCATTTCTTTTCCCAAAAAGTTTGATTTATGCCACTTTCATACGTGTTACCACTTACGTGGTGTCTGAAGCAAGCAGTGCCGCCCTCAGCTTGGTGTTTTCTTTCTTTACTCCGTCTTGTTATGATCTTTATTTCACACAGAAGTCCAATAATGTCACTATTAGTGTGAGCAACCATGGAAAATTTCATCAAATATGTGTAAACGTAGGATTTGTTGAGTCTTATTCAGTCTGAAATGTCGAGAAAGAGGTTTGGATAAGTCCAGGGTTAGGGTTGGTCTACAACAGCTGTAAGATGCTATCAACAAGCTGACTATTTTGGGGGGGTAAAACATACCATGACCACTGAAGTACGGCGGAAGACCTGTGATGCTGTGGACCTCTGTATATTTGTGGTTTTCTAGCGGGGCGATCATCCGAAACACTTTGTCAAATCTATGAAAGGAGTGTAAGAGCCACAGATTTATTAATATACTTACAGTATAAGATAATCTCTAAAACAGAAATAACTGGATAATTTTTCATATTTAAAAGTGTAAATTTATGATAACAAAACTAATATTCTAATAATTGATGTAAAATGGCCTTAGTACTTAGAACTGGTTTATCAGACATAATCTGCAAAGGCCACATCTGTTTTTGTCAGTTTTCAAAAATATAGTCAGTTTTTTTAAACTGTTTTTGTCTTTTTTGTCAGTTTTTTTTTACTCCTTTAAACTTTTTTGTTAGTCTTTGTTTTTTTTGTCAGTTTTTTTAAGCTGTTTTTGTCGTTTTTTGATTAGTTTTTGTATTTTTATGTCTTTTTTTTTTTTACAGTTTTGTCTTATTTTGTTAGTTTTTTCATTGTTTTTGTCTTTTTTTTGGTTAGTTTTTGTATTTTTTGTTAGTTTTTTATACTCTTTTTGACTTATTTTGTTAGTTTTTGTCTTTTTTTTGTTAGTTTTTCTATTCGGTAGAAAACCTGACAGAAAGAGAATAAATCCTCATAGAGGAATCTGTGGTTGATTTGTATTTATAGGTTTACTTAAAACTACCCTCATAAATCAACGTTATAAATCTGCAATAGCATTCAGTGATCATTTTCACAAACAGAATATTTAGAAAGTTGATTTAAAAAAAAAATAGGCTACATGTGTTGTAAACAAAAACAAAGAGACAAGGCTGACAGCGTTTTCACTTGTCCATCAACATTCTGTGCAAGTTACACTTAGAATATGTTAGTTAGGACATTTTTACTCCTTTAAGGTGTTTGTTTTTTTTGTTGTTGTAGAAAATAAAAAGTTTGATGGTCAGTTACAAATTAGTTGGTACTTAATTTGATACAAAAATTTGTAAACATATTTCTTTAGTCTGTTTGCTGTAATAAAGCTTCTGTTCCCACTAGCTTAATTTTAATTTAGCCTGGCTTCCTAAAGTCCTGCTCAAAGGAATCAAACTGGGAGATTGAACCAAGTTTGGTGCAAAAAGTTTCTGTGAAGCGACATTTTTCTGACACACTTCCGACTCTTCAACGACGTTTATCTTCCAGGAAATGGAGACCGACAAGAACGAGGAGGAAAAGAAGAAGAAGAAAGGTAGGAAGTTTGCAGGGGTTTTGTCTGTGATGGAAACATTTGATTAGGAGGTGAATCTATCCAGCTGTTCTCTCTCTCTGTCTCTGTGTCCCTCAGCTCCAAAATGTGGCTACATCAAGGGAAACGAGAAAATCATGCTGCTTCTGGACAGAGTGAAGCCGGAGATCATGGGGCTCAGAGAAACCATCCTGGAGGTGATCAGTCTATCGATTATCAGCGTCTGGGTTTTATTGGAGCTTCAAATGCACGCCGGTGATCACTGAGTTAATTTTAACCGTTCTTTTCCACAGTTTTTAAATATTTTTTCTGGTTTGCTAAATGTTAGCATTATTAAAAAAAACCTGCAGTGCAGAAAACCTTTTTACGACAATGTTTTTGGTCACATCTTTACGCCATCTTTACAAAAAAATCCAAATCTTGCCTCTTCCATAGATCCATAATTGGCTTTTTACCCAATCAAATCATATCAAAAATACTTTATTTATCCCAAAAGGAAATGAAATAAACTTGATAAAACGTCTCCAGCCTTAACGGCCTCACATTAACTGTGTTAAAAATGACTAATATCGGCGATACCCATGATAATGTCGGTATAGTTGTTTTTCTAATGTTTCCTTTTGATGTCTGCAGGTTTCCTGCTGGATTCAGCATCTCATTCCCAAGATAGAGGATGGAAATGACTTCGGAGTCGCCATCCAGGCACGTCTTGATCAGTCGCTTCACATTTGTTTTTATGAATTTCAGCCGTTTGTATGATTTGATTATATTTTTTCCGTCCTATGTTTTATTTTGAAATCCGTAATGTAACCACAGGAGAAAATCTTGGAGAGAATCGCGGCGGTTAAGACCAAAGTCGATGCTTTTCAGACCAACATCAACAAGTAAGAGGAGGATGACGTTGGTTGCGTCTGGGTCAGATTTGCTGGGTTTTCTGTCTGTCGGCGCTCAGTTGTGTCCGTCTCTGTTCAAACAGATACTTGTCAGAGAGGGGGGACAGCGTCGCCAAAGCCTCTAAAGATACCCACGTGGTAGGAAACGGTTTAAATCCTGTTGGATAAACAAAAGGGAGTTATTTACCGTTTCTTGTTTGCGTCGTCGTTAGAAAAACTTAAATCTTGTTGCTTCCCTCAGATGGACTACCGCACACTCGTCCACGAGAAGGACGAAGCAATCTTCTCCGAGATCCGAGTGATAGTCCTGGACATCCGTGGATTCTATGTAAGTCTCCGAGTTTTTCTTTGAAAACCGCGACTTTATTAACGATGCAGCAAATTAAGAGGTTTTTACGTTACTGTCGTTACATCGGACCTGTGAAACGATGAAGTCATTCTCCTGTAGATCAATTCAAACACTGAAGAAGACGAGTTTAGTGGCTTTAGAGCACAGGAGGAAGATGATAATAGCGACTTTCCTTTGTAGCTTTTAAAAAAAAACTAAGTGGCTGGGTTACGGGTAATGTTGGAAAAAGCATTTATGGTTCGTAATTTAAAATATTACCATGTAACAACAGAGACGCTTTTATATTTGTACACGTTTTTTATTTTAATTCATTAAAGGTAGTTGTTGCGCCTTATTTTGAAGTGCGCTCAGTAATGCAGTAATCAGTCCCGCCAGAAAAATGGGGCAAAAATCCTTGATTTTGCTGTGAATTCTGCGGCATTTCGCCGTGTTTTCTGCAATGAAAATGCGGGAAAGTGCGAAAATATGAAGAAGCGTGGAGACTTTTTAGCCAATCAGGATGCCAAACACTGTTAATTGTGAAGTGTATTTTTTTTTGGTATGTTTTGGGGTAATTTGTGTTGTAATTTAAAGATCCTAACAAAGAAAAAGAACAGAAAGCATGAAAATTGGACCTGCTAATGTTTCAATGTAGCCTCTCTGGTACAAGAAGTCTAAAAAACATCTATAATAGCTTCAGCATAAAAACAAACATTGAAAAGACATTACATTGTTTTTATTCCATGCTTAAAAAATACTGAAGTACATATTTAATTTACTCTGTTACTGTCCAGCACTGATAAAAAGGCTTTAAGTCTTCTTTAATGACAGAAAAATGTCTCCAAATACTGATGCAGATTAAAGTTAAACCTAATTATGTTTCATCAAACGGAGAAACGTTGGCTGCGTTCTCGCAGAACGAAGTAGGATCCTGTTTTATACGTTTTTGTTTTGAGCAAACAGGCAGAACAGGCTGGGAGGGTTTTTATTATCTGTGTAAACTCTCTTTAACTCTATAGTCACCAATACTTTGTTATTCGCAATGGTCTTGTGTTGTCGTTGACTTTACCGCAATCCCTCATACTGAGCATGCATGTAGCGACAGTGGAGAGGAAAAACTCCCCTTTAACAGGAAGAAACCTCCAGCAGAACCTGGCTCAGTACAAGCAGCCGTCTGCCACGACTGGAGGTTTGAAGAGACAGAAAACTAAAATAGATCCAGAGGAAACTGAAATAAAGAGTTTATAGCAGCAGTTGTAGAACATTTCTGGCAGTGTCTCTTCCGACGTCCTCCTCTAAGCTGTCTCAGCTAACAGAATGTTGCTGTTTTTACAGAAAAGGGCAGATTATGCAGAATTTAAGTTACTTTTATCTGTTCTGTAGCTTCGTTTTTACTAAACTTTGCTGTGAACCAGGCATTGGATCCAGAAGCTGATCTCCTCTTCTCTCCATGCCATGCCACATTTAATCAGTGATTCATGCAAAAGTTGCCTCAACCAACTTGAGAAATGTTATCGAGAACCTTTAGTGGCTGGTTTTTCTCTAGCTTTAATCGCTCTTTTCAAGGTTTGCAGTTCAAAACAACTTGATTCGAAAACCAGCTAAAATTGTTGGTTAAAATTTATAGAACAAGTTAAAAAAGTAACATTTTCTCTCTACAAATACTGAATCTTTTAATATCAGTTTGTTTATAAAACCTGATTAAAATTGCTGCAGGCCTAAATTCCAGCTGCATTCTATCACAAATCGAACGTCCTCCCCGGCTGTTTTCCTCAGGCTGAGCTGTACGACATCATCACCAAGAACCTGGAGAAGGTGACCAATCCGAAAGGAGAGGAGAAGCCATCGATGTACTGAAGCTGGCGTCCGCCCGCTTTCTCACTGATCAACCCAGTCTGACAGGAGTTTCTACATTTTTTTCCTCTACAGTCCCAAAAAAACAAAAAACAACCTGGATGTTGGTTTCATTCCTTCCTTCATTTTACTGCAAAACTTCATTTCTGATCCAACATTTGCACTAATTTGAACTTCTGAATAAAGACTTTTTTTTTTTTCAAACTGTGAAATTTTCTTTTATTTGAAACAAACACTTTTCAACATGATGCATCTTTTATTTATGAAACGCAAAAATAAAGAATCTGCACCGGAAGCATTTTCCTGATACAACAAAATAAATCACTGAAATGAAGGAATACTAAGAACTGAAAAACCAAACAAAGCAGGAGCCGGCTGACGGTTTACACATCGGGTCCTTCTCCGCCGGGGATGAGCTGAAGATGAAACATTTTCAGGCTGAGTTATTCTGACAGCTGGAACTGAGCAGGACAGAAAACGGCGTCACTGTCTCCTACCATGGTGATGTTGTTTCCATTCAGGAGGATCTGATCCAGTTTGGTTATCCTCCTGCCTTCTGGGGTGATCTCGCTGCAAACGCAGGTAAGAACCATGAGCCCAACAAAACGAAAACACATCTGGAAAGACCTTTTGTCCATCTGTGAGGTGGTTCAACGAAAACCTGACTGTTTTTATTTGATCCCATTTTGTCTGAGCTGAACTCATAGATCAACATGATGTACATATTTCTTTCGACCATCAATCACAAATCGGTCTAACTCTGAGTTTGTGGCAGAGATAGTCCATATGACTGTAGCACAGGTGTGTTTGATCATTTGAGCTGGAACAACAAATCGATTAAAAAAAGTTGACAACTAATTTAGTCTATTGATTAATTGCTTTATAATCACGTTTTACCATAGGCGTCTATTTTTAAACACAATCTGTCATATCTGCGGCCAATAGGTGGCAGTAATGAGCTACCTAACGCTGTGATCTATCAGTGGAGCAGTAGAAGAAGAAACCAGCCGATTGTTAGCCTTGTTTTGCTAGCGCATGGCTCATATACACATTTGCCCTTAGCAAGATGGCGGGGCAGGAAAATGTAGGAAAGTCTTCTTTATGTGAACATCTGAGACCAAAACATGCCTGAGTTGAATCAGGAGAGGAAGAACCAGCGCCGTAAAATAACCGATAGCTAATAAGAACATAAACATGATAAATACTGTTAATAAATTCAGTTGATACTAATTTAGAGTTGCAGGTGTGCAGAAAAAAAAACTA
Organism: Orestias chungarensis; assembly: GCA_032876305.1. Taxonomy (NCBI): domain Eukaryota; kingdom Metazoa; phylum Chordata; class Actinopteri; order Cyprinodontiformes; family Cyprinodontidae; genus Orestias; species Orestias chungarensis. Next base: position 3,834,603 of record JAVLVB010000669.1, on the reverse strand, counting down.
AAACAATATATGAACACATGTGGAACAAGACGCTCACCCCCAGCAATGTCTACCCATTACTAACTCTGTTCTAAACATGCTGGTAGAGACACAAGTTCAGATTATTAGTAACAATAATGTCCAACTAAGTCTGAAGATTCACAATAAAGATCTAATTAAAGAGGAATTTAAATGTTTTTTTTTTACCCGTCCTTATAGTTAGCTACCGCTCATTTATTATCTGGATTACGTAACTGTTTGTACATTACCAGCAGCTTCTTTACGGCATTTTGAATTGACTTAGATAAGTGAGGAGATCGTGAGGTCTATTTTATCCATTCTTACTCAGTCATGAAAAGATTAATAAACATAATTACTTACAACTCTGTGACGTCCTCCAGCACCATGTCTGACAGTCAAAGTTAAGGAGTGTGACGGTTCACAATTTAACTAGCAGTAGGGAGGGTTAATGTAGATGCAGTTTATATGGAAACACACATGCACCAGTTTCACAAAAGGATGCTGACGAAGTCGTCGAAGCCGAGCAGCGTGCCGACGATCTCTTTGTCGTTTTTCATCACGATGTGTATCCTCGAACCGATGCATTTGTCCACAAGCTCTGCAAAACCAAAGCAAAACCATTCAAGTCACCTTTGTTGGAATTTAATTTATATATTTTATAGCTCTGATTATTAAAAAGAACATCAGAACTTTCACCAATCCCATAAACCACAACTGAGTAATTTAAAAAAAAAACATTTTTAATCTACAAAAACAATGTTTTGGGGTAAATGCAGTAGTAAAATCTGTACACACAACAAATTATACATGCATTGACACTTACATTGTTCTCCAAGTCATTTTACTGCAAAATATTGTCTTGGGTGTGCCGAAAATGTACTGTTAGCATGCCATGAGAACCAGTCTTCAGTCAGAGGTATCGGAAATGTGTTGCAAGACTGACTGCTACCAGAGATTCTTTGTCTCCAGAATTATCCTCAACAATAAAATTGCTTGGACATGAGTTACGACAACATTGAACCTCCCCTTGAGATGAATAAATAATTTTTCAATTAAATAAAACCCATTAATTTTATTTATGACTAATAGTGAAATTCTACAGATGTTTCAAAACAAGCTAACAAAACAAAACTAGCTTTAGTCCACTTTGTCTTTACTGCTGTACAGTAAATATAAACCTTCCTTAAAACACAAATGGGTTTTTTTTAAGTTAAAATGATGTGGACATAAATAATAAAACTATATAAATGACTACAGCTTGCTTTTTTACTTAAAAAAAGTCAAAACACATGTTTGTTTGTTTTTTTGAAGGGCCCCATGTGGCCCCTGTGTAAAAAGGCCTGGGAGCGCCCCTGCACAGGTGCCTCATTAATTAGGCCAAACGACTAAATAGTAGATTTAGTCGTTTGTGGATTTTAAAACAACAAAACTCCGATATTTATCTGTTTATTGGTAAAGTTCTTGCTGCTGTTTGACGGTTGGAACCGTTAACTCTCATCTCTCTACAGCAGATTCAAACTGAAACTACTTCCTGTCTGCGTCAAAACCGACGCAAAAACAAACAAAAACTTCAGACTCTACGGTTTCAAACCCACAACCGAAGGCTTTGTAGCCTGAAAATCAGGAAAAAACACCAAGTTTAAGAATTTTACGAACCAAGCGGGAGCAACTGTGACGGGTTGGTTGCTGCTGTGGCCGCCATCTTGAATCAAAAAGCAGTCAAAACCAATCGATGCTTAAATCGAGAGCAGACAAAAGCAATCGAACACACCGTAATCGATTGTATATCTTATATATCTTTGTCTCCGAGATTTGCAGTTTTACAAGAACAGAGCAAAAACCTTTTTTTATTAATATAAAAGGTGTATTATTGGGTATTCCTACATTTGATTGCGCATGATGTGTTTATGCTTCACTAAAGGTGTCAGAGACATAGAGTCTATATAGTTATCTGCAGTGGCAAGGAAACAAAATGTCCACTTGCAGCAATTTATTTAGTTTTCCAAAAATTGTGCCTAATCAGTTGGAACAGGGAGGAGAATGGATCATGCAGAAAAGACTAACATGGAGATATATAATATAAACAACAACAAAAAAACTGCAGGAATTTCACATCTTATAGATACAATATTATGAACAACCATAACCCAGGTTCTGAGTACACACAAAAACAAAATTATAATAAACTGCTGTCTGAGCATATTTGCAAAAATTAAAAACGAAAAGAAAAAAACTAAACCTAAAAATCAGCACATTTAAAAGAGGTTTTTAAAAGATAGGAAATTCTGATTTGGTACTTTTAGACCTGTTAGACTTGAGAATACTTGTGTAATTCCAGATGTATTTTTAATACTCTTTATGTAGAGTACACCTGAATACAATTTTACCCAAAAGAGTGCATTCAAATCAATTTAGGATAGTTAATTTGAATTATGTATGTATAAGTTTGACCATATATATTAAGCTTGCACTGATTATAGATTAAAGAAGACCTAATACCTATAACTGTCAGTTATTTACATTCACAGGTTGTCTTTCTGATGCTCGCCGGCTGATTAGCAAGACAGTCTGCATTTAAATTTAATTTGATACCTTATATGTTATTTGATTATTTTGGGGGGACCACTTTTAAAGTTAAAGGTTAGATTAAATGGCTTTTGTTGTGTTTCAAACAAAAAATGGGATTTTTTACAAATATAGTTAAACAGAGCATGACCAAAGTTAACAAGCTACATTGTTTTTAATTAACACAATCTTAAAGTAAATTATAATACAGTAAAAATGAAATATAATGTATTTTTTAGAAGCTAAAGCTAACCTCATGCTAAACAAGCGTTCAGCGGCTGAGCGAAAACGGAAGTGCGCCGCAGGGACCCATCTTTATAACTTCCGGTCTAGTCGAGCCAGGTCAGGTCTGTGGCTGGTTGCCGCTTCTGTGTGACAGATTCCGGGACCAAAGCTCGGCTCTGGCCGCTGTTTACATTGGACTCTCGAAGGGAAACCGAACCTGGACCGCGGTAGAGATGGAGTCTCACGGCAGAGACGAGGTGAAGGGACCGGTGTTGCACATCGTCGTGGTTGCATTTCACCACAAGAAAGGCTGCCAGGTACGCTAACGGCTAACTGACTGTCATTTAAAGGCTGCCAGGTACGCTAACGGCTAACTGACTGTCATTTAAAGGATGCCGGATACGCTAACGGCTAACTGACTGTCAGTTAAAGGCTGCCAGGTACAATAACGGCTAACTGACTGTCATTTAAAGGCTGCCAGGTACGCTAACGGCTAACTGACTGTCATTTAAAGGCTGCCAGGTACGCTAACGGCTAACTGACTGTCATTTAAAGGATGCCGG
>JAVLVB010000669.1:3775599-3824524 GCA_032876305.1 Orestias chungarensis | reverse complement strand
CCAGAGTCAGGACCAAACAAGGGGAGGCTTCATTCCAGTTTTATGCTCCTAAAATCTGGAACAGTCTTCCTGAAGAGGTGAGACAGGTTTCAACTCTGCCGTTGTTTAAATCCAGGCTGAAAACAGCCTTATTTAACTGTGCATATAGCAACTGAGTACTATTATTATTATTTTATTTTTATTTTATTTCTTTTAAATTTAAAGCTGAATTTATTGTTTCATTTTCTGATCTTTTTTCCTATGTAAAGCACTTTGAATTGTCTTTTACACGAAAATGTGCTATACAAATAAACTTGCCTTGCCTTGCCTTGCTCCTTTATTGGTTGTTTCTCGGTATCTCGTTTCAGGCCCTAAAGGTCCGACAGGCCGACGTCACCAGGGAGACGGTCCAGAAGAGCGTCTGTGTCCTTAGTCGGGTGGTGAGTCGAGTCCACATTCATGCAGTCATTCTAAAGTGAACAAGGATTTAGGCCGAAATGAAGAAAACAAAAAAATAAATAAAACAAAACTGGGAAAATCGTAACATGGATTCAAGTGTTTTCCAGGTTTGGGACAAAATTAAAATTATATTTAATAACTGAAATTTGTGTTCCATTATCTAAAATGTAAAATACTAGTTATTAAAAATATTTTTGCTCATACCGACAATGTTTTCACTTCCGATACGATGCCGATATTTCAGTCTTCACTATTGTCCGAAACCGATATTGATGCGATATGATCTGATTTTTTATTTTTTTATTTTTTATTTTTTTTCTCTTTTCTTCAAGTGGTCTTTTGTGGGCCCTAGTGTCCCTTATATAACAGTAAGCTGACAGGAAAGGGGGAAGGAGAGGGGGGAAGACATGCCGCAAATGTTGTCGGGACCGGGAATCTATTTATAAGTTCATTTTTCATTTATATCTGTGATACTCCTATTTACCCATCCATCCATCTATTTATTCATCAATCTGTTCATTCGTTCGTTCATCCAACCAACCATTATTCTGTTCATTGTTCATTTCCATCTGTGATCTTCCTATTTAAGCCCGCATCTATCAAATCACCTGTTTATTCATCCATCCATCCATCCATCCATCCATCCATCCATCCATCCTTCCATTTATTAATCTATCAGTCTCTTAATTTGTTTTTCGTTTTGTTCATCCATCTATTAATCATTTCATTGTTCCTTCATATCTGTGATCCTCTTATTTAACCATCCATCCATTCATCCATCCATCCTTCAATTTGTTCATCCATCCTTTAATCCGTTCAGTGTCCATTTCCATCTGTGATCCTCCTATGTAAGCATCCATCTATCCATTCACCTGTTTATTCATCTATACGTCCATCTTTTCATCCATTTGTTTGCTTGTTAACTTATTGCCTTCATTCCATCCAGTTTAAATTAAATAATTTTTTGCTTTAGTTATATTTTTAAAAACAGAAACACTAATATTTTAATTTTACTTTTTTTTTTCCTCCTTTGCTGTTTAAAAATGACTCCAGCTCAATTATAGTGCTTTATCATTTCCCCTCCGTCGTCGTTTGAGACTGCTTTATGGTTCAGGACGGGTGATAAAGGAAGTTTCAAATCAGGAAACCGCTATGATTCACGAATCTCCGTCTCAGTCTGGAGAAAATCTTCTTCCGTCTGCATTTTATTCTTCGCAATAAATCTGAATCACTCAGGCTGCTGCTGATGCCATGTTTTTGTTGTTTTGTTTTAATCCGCAGCCTCTATACGGTTTACTTCAAGCTAAACTGCAGCTCATCACACACGCCTACTTCGAGGAGAAAGATTTCTCTCAGATCTCCATCCTGAAGGTGAAAACCCTCGATCTGAACTCGTGTGTTTGTGTGTGATCCACTTCCTGTTTCCTTGTCATAATCATTGTTGATTTTCCTGTGTAGGAGCTGTATGAACACATGAACGGCTCACTTAGAAGCTCCACTCTGGAGGGATCGCAGGTTTACTTAGGTACCAAACCTCGCACGAAAAGATACGATTTATTCGTTTGCTTTTGTCCAACGATTTCAGAACGAATTCGTTTACTTTTGTCTCCTCAGGTTTATCTCCGAGAGATCTCATCCTGCACTTTCAGCACAAGGTTGTAGCAGATAAATTAAATAAAAAATGCAAATTTTTAAGTTTTAACAAATTTTAACAATAATTTTACAGGTTTTGATCCTCTTCAAGCTCATCCTGTTGGAGAAGAAGGTGAGAGTCGGCCCCGAGGGCGAAACCTCATCCCCCTTTCTGTTGCCCTGCTTGTCCACATGTGATCCCACACAGCTTATCATTTGCAGGTGCTGTTCTACATGTCTCCCGTGAACAGACTTGTCGGAGCCCTGATGACGGTTTTGTCGCTTTTTCCGGGTCAGTATTTCACCATTAGGACGGTTTTGTCCAGTTTAAGGAAGAAAAACTCTAGTTCTGGTTACTTGGGGTATAAAATATGACACAGAACTGTTTTGTCTAGAGAAAAAATGCAGTTTTAGTAAAACGAATGAGTTTATCTTCAAGTCAGTAAAAGGCCAGATAGTCTGTGTCATCATGTGATGATTAACTGTTATAAAAACAGCTGGTAACTAAAACTGATGATTCTGCAGCTATATTTTCAGCTCTCTATTATCCAAGTCGTTGTTTATGTGGTAGCAGTCCGTCTTACTATGAATCACTGTAGGCCTCTGACTGAAGATATTCTAACAGTTGACGGTTTCTACCTCGTCCTTGTCTTGTTGCTTTTCATATGTGAAACCTCCTTTTTTAACCCGTCTTGGTGTTTTAGGGTCAAAGTTATGATATTATTTAAGCTTCTTAGCCGCTGATCCGCAGCTCCCAGTTTTAAATACGAGTCAAATCTGTTCAGTTTATCTACATTCAGTTCCTCCATAAAAACACTATTCTGCTGAATCCCAGAAAATCCCACAAAATCAAGTAAAGGGTGTGGATAATTCTTAAAAAGCCACATAATTACCACATAAATAGCATCTAAGCGCAAAAATCGCAGAGATTTTTTCTCCGAAATTTGAAATAATTAATTATTTTCTTACTTTTGATTGACACTAACCCCCCCAGCCAAAAGTGAACGTCCAGCGCGTGGCGTAGTGATGTCATTTCCTCTGTCCTCCACCATAACAAACACACACTTTGGTCCCAGCAGCGGCGGCACGTCAGCGCGTCCGCCATGTTGGATGTGTCAGATCTGCCCTGTAAACTAAGAAGAACAATTCGACTGAACTTTACTAGTTAAAAGTGTTAGAGTTAGCATGCTAACACTAACTTAGAGGGTTAGAGTTAGCATGCTAACACTAACTTAAAGGGTCAGAGTTAGCATGCTAACACTAACTTAAAGCATTAGAGTTAGCATGCTAACACTAACGTAAAACGTAGTCTAACTAGTCAGCAATTAAAACAAATGGACTGAAGTTGATCCAGCGTCTTACTACAGGAGCTTTAAGTTAGTTACAACTGGCTATGTTCTTAGACAGATTCTGGATGTCAGAACTAAGCAATGTTCATATTTTGCTCATACATATTTTGCATCATGAAGGACCCCACACACCCAGCAAACTCGCTTTTGTCCCATATTGTAGATTTTGTGTAGTTATATCCTATTTCTCGTGTAGTTCTTTATATTTTATTATATTATTTAAAATTGCTATCAGGGTGTAAACTGGACCGGGGGATTAGAATTTCGTCCCACCTCATTTACCACATGTGATGTGATGACAAATAAAATTCCTTGATTCCTTGATACTACGTTATAGATGACCTTAAATGGTCCAAGACTCTAAGTTAGCATAACGGGACTAATTAACTGGCTCAGCTATGCTGCTATGTTATGTCATGTTTGCTGCTTACTATATGTGGGAGAAGCAGGTTTATTCTCCTACATTTGGAAACAACAATTCTGATGTTTTTCACACTTTTCTGCATATTTTATTTTATTGTGTTTATTTATTTTTTTCTCTTTTCTTCTTTTTTCTCGCATATTTTTGACACTTTCCCAGCATTTTCATGCAGAATTCGCCACAAAATCAAGGAATTTTGCTGCCGTTTTTCTGTAAAATTCACCAAATTTAGTACGCACGTCTCCTCAAGACGCTTCACAAGAAATATATTTCAATTCAATCACAAAATAAATCCGTTATCCAACTTTGCATCAGGTTCAGTTTATTATGATTTAAATTAGTTTAAATCTCCAGAAAGTCCGTCTGAATGTAAAGACGTGTGACAAATTATGTAGGAGAATCACAGGCGATGCTAACTTTAAGAATTAGCCGTCATGATATCTTGACGGCGTTGATGTTTCCTCCAGGTGTGATCGAACACGGCCTTGTCGATTCCTCGCACTACAAGCCGAAGAGCAGCGTGTCGGACGAGCCGAGTCTGGTGGGGAGCGTCCCTGGAGCCGAGGAGTTCGTCTCCGTATCCGTCACGGACCTCGCACACGCCGGCGTGGATCCGTACGCCGCGGTGGTGACCCCGCCGGCCATGGAGTCAGAGCCCAACAGCCACCTCAAACCGCCGTCGCGCGGCTCGCCTGAGTCGTCCGAGAGCGACTGGGAGACTCTGGATCCCGGCGTGTTGGAGGACGCCGGTCTCAAAGAAGCCGCTGGCGGCGCTGAGCTGGAGCTGCCGGACACCTTCGACTCCAAACCAGGGACGCCCATCACGGTGCAGCCACTGGGGGTCGGAGGTCAGGGAGGGGTCGTCCAGGGCCTGGTGTCGGGTCTGGAGGAAGACCAGTGCGGCCTGCCGCTTGCCATCTTCACCAAGGTAACGGAGGAGCATCAAAACAACCGAGGCTCCCCTTATAGATGGCTAATAAATACATTTGTTATTTGTCTGTAAACGCTTTTTAAATCTTTAACAAGTTTATCAGGAAAAGATAAAAATTATGTTTTCTATGTTTTCTTCATTGTATATTTCAGATAGAGTTGATATATTAAACATTTAATAATTTAAAACTCAGTTTTTTAGCTTATACTGCAGTTTATCACTGCTAGTATGATATAAAATATATAGCTAGCTTCTTTTAAGAATCTAAAATAAATGTTTTTTGTCCATTAGGACTGCGAAATGTATACACACATGAATCTTCTCGTAATGTCACTTTTGATATTATTATATTATATTACAGTATATTATATTATTTAACGGTATTTTATATTATATATTTTATATATAATATAATAATTGACTTCTATATTAACTTTTTTAAACGTGTATTTTTTGTGCTAATGTAATATTTAGCAACTTGGACAGACTTTTTAGGAAACCTAAAAATATGAATAATATTGCGATATTTAACAGTATTACCTCCAGCACAAGATTTTCTAATATCTAATTATAACTCATTAATGAATACAGACTAAAAATACAGGAAAGATAGGTGCAAAATATTTGTTACGGTGCGTTTAAATCATACAGTTATAGAACAAATCTCTGATTCCAACATTTGTTTTACTGCTTTGTCATATTTTTACTGTTTTATCGCATTTGCATTGTTGCATTCTTATCTTTATTGCTTTATTTTAATGTTAAGGATGACTAATATTGTCCTTCAACAACTTTACTGCTTGTTGTACAACTTTACAATAAGGCTCCACTTTTAAATTAGGAATAAATATTTAATAAATATGTTAATATTTAATCTTTAAACATTTAATTAATCATTATTAAATATTTTTGATAAACACAGGGCGGTGGGCCTGTGTTTATCACCTAATACTTGCATTTAGTATGTTAAGTTTAGCTTATACATCAAAATTAGCTTAAATGCTAATGTTAGCTATAATGCTAAAGCAAGCATGTTGGTTGTCATTAGCATGTTAACTTAAACTAATATACTTCATGCAGTATGCACACAGTAGTGCCGAAGCAAATATTAGCTAAAATCCTAGCATTAGCTGAAATGCTATCATTACTGTGTTGGCTATAGCTAGCATGTTGCCCGAATCCTAATGCCTGCTTTCAAAATGTTAAGTTTAGCTCATATATCAAAATTAGCTTAAATGCTGTTGTTAGCTATAATGCTAAAGCAAGCATGTAGGCTGTCATTAGCATATTCACCTAACTAATATACTTCATTTAGTATGCGCAGGGTAGTGCATCAGAAAATCTTAGCTTAAATGCTAACACTTTTTTAAGGCGAGCCTTTTGGAAGGTGGCGACCTTGCCTCGTGCTTTATTTGATCGTTTTGCTCTGTGGTTCTCGTTGCCAGGGTTACCTGTGCCTGCCTTATATGGCTCTGCAGCAGCATCACCTCCTGTCAGATGTGACTGTTCGCGGCTTCGTCGCCGGGGCAACCAACATCCTTTTCCGCCAGCAGAGGCACCTCAGCGACGCCATCGTCGAAGTGAGTCCCGCTGGATTACCGCCGCGTTTTTGTCTGAAAAATCAAAAGCAGCTTTTAACGCGAACCCCATCTCCCGCCCCCCCGCAGGTGGAGGAGGCTCGCATCCAGATCCAGGATCCGGAGCTCCGTAAGATCCTCAGCCTGTCCACGGCCGACCTGCGCTTCGTAGACTACCTGGTGAAACACGTGACCGAGAACAGAGACGACGTGTTCCTGGACGGGACGGGCTGGGAGGGCGGAGACGAGTGGATCCGAGCGCAGTTCACGCTCTACCTGCACTCCTTACTGTCCTCTGCTATTCAGCCAGGTGAGAAATCTGAAGAACATTCCAGCATATAAGAAGAGTGGGTAATAATTAAGTAATTTAAGATCAATCGGTTAAATTGGGTTAATTTGATTTAAATTTAATAAGTGACGAGGCTGAAGGTTGTTACTGTAATAGCATAAAACCCCCAACAATCCCGTTAATAATCCTGAAGTAATCTTGACTTTATTAGCACTAACTTCTCTGAATAAACATTACATTAGGGCTGCAACTGAGGATTATTTTCACAATCGATTAATCTGTCGATTATTTTTACGATTAATCGCTTTTTATTAGTAATTGTTCTTAGCCTTTACTTTCCCACGTAAACTATAAAATCTTATTTTCATTTAGTAAAAGGAAACCTCAAGAGAATTCTGCCGTTCAACACAATTCATTTAGGTTAGTTTAGAGGAACAAATAAGCTCAAAGGTTTAAAATATTTGTTCATTTTTAGGCAAAAAATACAAAAAAGGAGGTTAAAATTCTATCAAATTTATGAATGTGCAATAATCTCAGCATTTATTATTCTCTACATTTAACTTCATATTTAATTAGATCTTTATTGTGAATGTTCAGTAGGAGGCTGACGTAGTTGAACATTATTGTTACTAATAATCTTGTGTCTCTACCAGCATGTTTAGAACAGAGTTAGTAAGTGGTAGACATTGCTGGGGGTGAGCGTCTTGTTCCACATGTGTTCCTTTATTGTTGCACCTGCAGCTCTAAATGAATATGAACTGAATTCATTAACAGTATTTAGCGCGTTTATTTTCTTATTAGCTTATTTTACCGCGCTGGTTCTTCCTCTCCTGCTTCAACCTAGACATGTTTTCATCTCAGATGTTCACTTGGAGAAGTCTTTCTGTCGTTTTGTGCTCCGCCATCTTGCTCAGGGCAAATTTGTTTGTGTCGCCTGAGCACTTGCAGAACAATGACATGTTCTGTAATTAAAACACAGTCAAAGAGAAGCGAAGTGTTTTGACTTGTTAGACCATTTTTATCTGTATTGGCTGATTTAATCTGATGCTCCACAGGTAGATCACAGGTTAGCTAGCTCATTACTGCAGATAGTATAACAGATTGTGTTAAAAATAGACGCTTACATGATTATAAAGCTGTTTTAATAATCGATTTTAATCAATTAAATTGATTCGTTGTTTCAGCTCTATATTATGGAATATACCGTTTGATAATGTGATTCAGTTAGTGTTTAAAAAATCTGACACAATAAATTGACCAAATATAATGAGGTATTATGAGAAAAACTCTCTTGTTACGAGACGCAACTCAGTGTTTCGTAAGAAAATGGCCACTAGATCAGATAAAATCGGTCAATTTTAGATTAACTCGCTAATCTGTAAACCTTCCTCCCCCGATTTTCATTCTGACTCGCGGTTCTGTTCGCCTGCGTCAGATAACGAGAGGCTGCTGGCGGATTACGGAGTGGCGTTCATCACGGCGTGGAGAAACACCCACAACTTCAGGGTTTGGTTCAGCAACAAACATCCTGGCATGACGGCGATAACTCCGGGGTGAGTGGAGATCTCTGGTACTGACGGATCATGGAGCCGATGTTTTTTATTTAAAAACTTACCCCAAGTGTGGTTTGTCCTGCACTTTAGGCTTTAGTTGAGACATTTGAGGAGCTTTCAAGATTTTAAGATATTGGAAATTCATTAGAATGAAGTGGTTAACTAGCAAACTTGACTAGGAAACCTTGAAATAAAAAAAGAGATAAATATGATAGAAAATAAAGTATCAAGAAAGAAAATCAGAATAAATATGCTGCGGCTTTTACACCTAATTGGTTAATTGGGTTCAGTGTTGGTTCTATTGTATAATTAGATGAACCTTAGATGAAATATCGATGTTTATAACGTGTTTCTAAAGCTTGTCTGAACATATTTTGGTTATAATGACGTCCTTCCTGTTGCAGCCACCCTTTCCAGGGCCATTACAGCGTGGCTGATGTGAAACTGCGGCTCTCACAGTGAGTTTCATCAGATTTTTCTTAATCTTATCGATGTTTTAGCAACTCTTGTGACTCAAAACAATAAATCTGCTGCCCTCTAGTGGTCGATAGAGGAAACACTCCGCAGACTGATGTTCTGGTTTTTAGTTTGTTGTTCATTTTAAGCTCTGACCCAGAGACCGGTAAAGTAGCCAAAGCTTTACTCAAGTAAGAACAGAAATACTTCAATGTACTTGAGCTTTAGTATAAATAAAAACCAGCCGTCCAAGAAATTACTGAGGTAAACGAAGAATATTAGGAAAAACCTGATCATCCTCTTCATTAGACTGCTCCACAACAACAGACTGAATTCAGAGGCGCCTTATATCGGCAGTAATACAGACTGCTACAGGAGATCACCCATCCACCGCCCACCATCTACAATAACTCCTTGACAATATAAGTTAAAACAACATTGAATTTATTTTGGGATTATTGAAGTACTAAGTTACTTATCACAACATCAGATCGCTTCTGCTAGACAAAAATATAAAGTTATGTCAAGTAGTAAAGAATAAAAAGCTAATATTAACAGCATTATTGTAAAATAACAAATCCAAAGCAGAAAAAACACATTTTCTTCTTAACATTAACATTAAAAATTGCTTTAGATTAACAGACTTTACCTACAGTAAATAATGATAAAGCTGGACAGATGAAACAGGCTGAACATGGGATCTTTTCTCTTCCTGCTTTGTTTAAATACTTTAAAAGACGGCACATTTGTTTGTTTTTTGTATTTTATGTTGAGATATTTGTAATCGAATGAATGAAAATCCTGATTTTTTTTCTTGTAGATTGTATTTTTGTTATGCAACCTTACAGTAGTATGATCATTTGTTACCATACAAACGTAGGATGGTAGAAGTAAATCAAGAGTAGACGAAAAATGAAGCTTACATCTTTCTTGTTCTCCCTTCTTTCGGGGGATTTAGGCTCAGGGCCTCTAATTAGCTAGCGCCGCCCCTGAGAACAAGATCTATATGCGAACTAAAATGATTTTATTGTTATGCAAGTTTTCATTTTCTTTCTTCTTTCGAATCTGTTTCCCCCTCCATCCCTCCAAGTTAAACTTAACTCATAGAGTTAAGTGTCTCTCGTTTTTAGGCTTTAGCCAGAAATAAAAGTTTTTTAGAGCTACATCATCTTTAAGCAGCTGTAAGAGCTGTGCACTCTTATTTTCTTCCATTTAGATTTAATTTGTGATCTTTTGTGAGGCCTTTCTAAGTTAATGGACGATTTCGTTTTGCCACCTTACAAACATCAGACTGGTTCAGGTTTCAGTTCGAAACTGAAAAACAAATCCGCTAAACGCAAAATCGAAGCTCCCGTTCTACGGCAGGAGACGGGGCGACGTCGAGCTTCTGGTAGAAACCTGCAGGGGGGATCTCTGCGTCCGACACCGAAGCTGCTTCATTAATGCTGAATGATGGAGACTCGTAACATTATCCATTAATGATGAGCGAACTTCATCCTTTAGCTCGCGGCTACGCTCTCATTCTACACTGCGGGTAGAGTTACTCTACCATGAAACATCCACACAACAAGAATCTCCACTTGTCTTCATGGTTGACAGTGAAGCTCAGAGCACTCGCCTCACCTTCAGTTGTTTTGTGTCAGAGTGCGTCAGTATTTACAATCTGTTAGTGGTGAATAAACATAAGTTTAAAACTGTAATAAGGTTTATTTAGATAAATCATATTTAAAGAGACTCAACTTCATCCACTTTTCAGATCATCATATTTAAAACTAGCTTTTTAGTTTATTCTTTGTCATTTCCGTACAATAAAACTCTTGTTTCTGTTTTTTATCAGGATGCCATCAAAGCAACTTAAAGCACAGTTTTTTCTTTTGTTTTTGTTTGTTTTTATTTACTGTACGTCCAACAGCAGCTTAATGACGGCGCCGTCTGTGGACGGACGTTAAAGTCGCCGAGCGACGGGAGCCAATCGAATCGTCACAAGATTAGAACGAGATAAAGGAAGCTGAGAAAAAAAAAAAGAAAGATAAAGTCGGCACCGCTTGCTTCAGACATTGTTTATCTTCAGATTCACGTCTGGATTCTTCTGAGGCAAAATTACGACTAAATTTGGATAACATGCGATCCGACTGTTCGGTCTCGAGAGTTTTTAACCTAACATGAAGCTTTCTAACTATCAAATGAGACCCAACCAAACAGCAAAATTATTGTCATGTGATGTACTTTCAGGGTTAAAGGTCGCACTTACAACACACACCTGCAGTAAAGGTGCAGTTAAGGAGTCAATCTTTAAACTTCCTTCCCTATAAACTGTGTTTTTGTAAATTGCTCAAATTTGCTACATAAATGCTTCTTTAAATATAAAATCATAGATTAAAAAAAGTAAAGCACAATATGAAAATCTAAATTTTCTCTCAGACTTCCTTGTTATTAGTGTGAATGAATGTCTCCAAAATGGCCAGCAAAAAGCCATTAATAGACTTTTATTGTGAAATGATAGTATAGATAGCTTAGAAAAGGATGCGTGTTCGATAAACGACGTTTGCTGGGAAGGTTTTCGTCCTCATATCAGATCTGATTGTCTCTTTTACACGTGCAGCTTCCCATGAAAAACTTAAATCTAACTAATTCAAAAAGAACCAACGTGCGTTTAACGGTTTACCCTGAAAGACTGGTGAGAGAATAAGATTATCACTGGGATTTCACATACTCCGTAAAATCGGCTAAAGGTGGGTGGAAGAAAAAAAAGTGTAAAACTCTCCTTTTCTGTCAACTTAAATGACCGAAATATATGAAACATTTCAATCTTCTACAAAGTCAGTGGCTATTTTTAAAGAATGAACACTGAGTTGTGTATCCAAGGATATATATATAATAAGTTTGTGTATATATATATATATATATATATATATATATATATATATATATATATATATACACACACACACAAACTTTCCATCAGGACTGATATATATATGAGTCTTGATGGAAAGTTTGGTGGAGGGAAAACGGAAAGTTAGGTGAAAGATAAAAGTTTGGTACAAAAATGTTTGAGATCAACTTGTTTGAGATTATTGTATACAGTGCTATGTAGTAGTTATGTGGCTTCCCTTTTAAAGTTGATTAAAATTCACGCATATATATGTTGACATGTATTTAAATATTTAAAAATTGAATCACGCTGTAGACGATGACAGCCTTCATTTTCTAAACCTCTCGGTTTTTTCGGTGTTTTCCTTTCTTTAGTTCTGTGCAGAACAGTGAGCGGGGGAAGAAGATCGGTAACGCCATGATGACGACCAGTCGCAATATGGTTCAGACTGGGAAGGCTGTGGGTAAGAAACCCTCCAAGCAAAACCATGAATGCATTATAAGACGCTTTAGTTTGTAGAAAAGGACAATTACGTATGGTTTCTCAAGGAAAAGCCTCACTGTTTATTCCTTATCAGGTCAGTCAGTGGGCGGAGCCTTGACCAGCGCCAAGTCTGCCATGTCTTCGTGGTTTTCCACACTGGCTCAGCCCGCTCCTGTGACCTCTTCCTCGAGTCCTGGCCCCGCCTCTGAGGTGAAGCCATGACAGTTGGTGTCCCGCAGTGACTCTCTCTGTCTCGTAGCCGCCTGACTGTGACGCTCTAGCATCAGCGGAGAGACAGATTTTAAGGAAGTGAGCATAATTGGAACTGACGTCTAAAACCATCAAGCGGTCTGTCCGACATCAAACTGGAGATTCCCGCACGCTCTCCAGCATCGTGCTAACTTGGTGCAACTACAAGGCAGAAATTTTAAATCACTGTGAGCTGGAACCTCCAACTGCTTTTGTCTTTTAGCCGAAGCTTTTAAGAGTTAATCGGTCTCAATGCTGCAGATTCATGTTTGCTTGTTTCCATCTTTGAAGGTCTTGCTATTTTAACAGTTTGTCTTAGGTTTGCTGCAAAATGTACTTAAAATGTCTTGGTCACGGGATTTTAAACGGTGTAAGCTAATGGGTCCCAAACATTTGGACAAATTAGATTTTTAAAGGGATTTGGGCTCAGGGTGTTTATCATTGTCTCTGTTGTAACACTGTGGTTGTTTATATATGTGATATTTAACAAATGTTTAGCCGATAAAGTATAAGTTACGTTTTTCAGCAGGTATGATAGTAACTTAGTTAAAACAAATATTTTATTCAGATAAGTTTAAACATTATTACAACCAAGTTTTTTTATATTTTAAATGGGTATCATAGGGAAGCAAATGAAAACAAAGAACACAAAGCTTTTTGCTTAAATCATGTTTTTAGTTAATATTTATGCAAAAATTCTCCACAGTTTACTCATTCAGTCATGAAGCCGTAACGTAGTATGAAATAGTAATTATTCTTCCTAGCATCATTAGGTCCCACATTTTGTTTGCAGTAGTTCATTCTAAATACTTTAGCTTTGTGTTTATATAACATAATTTTGTATAGATAACTACAAAAAATGATTATTTTGCTGAGCATTTATTAACTTGCAGATGCTAACCAAATGCTACCATATTTGAACTCTTTAGAAAACAAATAAATAGCTACAAGCGTAAATCTAGTGTAAAATAAATTCATATTTTTAAATAAAAATTCTGAAATAAATATTCTCATTTAGTTTTTTTATGGAAAATAGTTTTCTTGTCTTTTATGGAAAGAAACATATAAAAACTGACACTGAAGCTAACGGTTTTAGTTAGGTTAACTAGCTTCTCCGACTGTACAAAGAGAATAAAATGGACTTAATTTTTTTTTTTCGTGACAAAAAGCATTCAGTAGTTAATCTGAAATTACAGCACGGTACTTGATTCACAACAATAATTATGTCAAATAAAAAAAAACTAAGCTGCTAATTTAGTTAGCTTTTCACCAGCAGTCTAAATGCTAGCTAAATCCATTAGACACTTTATTAAAAATAATCTAAATGATTGGCTTTTTATTTAAATCCTTAACTGGCTTGTGGTAAGAAAATTTCAAGCTTTTCATATATATTTAAAGTTAAAGTTTGTTACAGAATCTTTCAGACAATACAAAGTCAAGAAAGTTATTAAAGATTGCGCTATTTTGCTAATTTATATATATATGTTGCTAAAAGGTTACTTGTTACCATTTCTAAATAAAAAATCATTAAAAAACCAAAAAGTTATTAACACCCTTTTAGTTAAATTGGTGCGACTGGTTTGTGATAGTTAATTTCAAGCCTTCTAAATAAGTGAGAAGTTTACTTTTAGCAAACTTTAGCATCACCAATGTTGCTAGCTAACAAAAACTGACCATGCAGCTTTATAAAAGGTACAAGACAAAAACTGAAGTAGTGAAAAAACATTTATTTATTTGACAAAAACACAAACATTTGGACGTTAACCTGAGACTGAAAATGAAGTATTTGATCTAAATAAAAATGCCAAGTATGAAAAAGTAGCAAGTAACTTTTTAGCAGCATAAGCTAATTCCATGTCGTGAGTGTGCTAGCTAAAATGCTATATAACGTAATGATTAACCAGCTGTTAATAAAAATCAAAGTTATTAAATTAGTTTTATTTAAATGGTTACTGGCATCTGGTAGATACATTTTAAGGTTTCTAAATAATTAAGCATACATTTTATTTTTAACAAATGTTAGCCACGACAAAAGAAGCTACCTAGCAAAAACTGACTATTTGATTTTACTATAATATTACAAAGAAAGTGAGTTTTAATAATAATTGTTGGGTTTTGGGGAGATCTTTATACACACTACATAATTATTTGGACTAATAATAAAACTGACTGCTATTTCGCCAATTTTGTAAAGCCTTATGATAAAGTTTGTAGCTAGTATTTTACAACACAACCGAAAATGAACATTTTGATATTTTATGGTCATAATTTTACTTCAATCATCTTTATTTTTCAAAGTAGCATTTATATATTTTTATACTATAACAAAAACATAAGTCATTTGGAAGGACATTTATTTTTATCCAGGAAAGATGAGGTGTTATCTTTCATATTAAAATCAAAAACCCATTTTAAAATAAATATTTTTTATATCTTTGTTTCTTTTTTTGTTTTTGCTTTTTTCTTTGTTTCCTGACATTCCAAGCGGATTTTAAGGGATTATTTTAATAAATGTTCCATAGTTGGTGGATTTAATAAACATTTAATAGCTACAAAAACAAACAAACAAAGTAAACAACCACAGTGCTGCTGCAGAAATCCTTGGGAACAAGAACTACTCGCCTTTGACGGAGAAACGTGTTTTGATTATGAAGGAAGCGACTAAGTTTGTGTTCGTAGGCCGTTAGTAACCTTTCCCAGACCCTTTTCTACTTTTAAATGAATATATATTTGGATAACTATCTTAACGAAGACCAGAAATAGCCTGAGGAACGACGTCGTATCTGTTTGTTGTGTAGCGTGTTGTCTCATTATAACACTGGAACAAGTGGACAACTGTGTTTGTTTGCACAAAGCAGCCATTAAAATTCGCCTGTGCATCTTTTATCTTGTGTATCTGTATGTTTTAAGGCGCTCACAGGGTCGTTCCCTCCATCCCGCACAGTTGGTCCAGTGAGCATGCTCGCCCAGTACACTTTTTACCTGTCCAACTGTGTTGTTTTTGGATTATTTGTGCTGTTTAAGGATTCTTTTTCTTTCTTCTTCTTATTTTTTTCATCTGATATATTCAGATTTTGTATTTAAAACAAATGAATGTATTGTATGCTGAAATACACGACATGTTTTACGGAGAGACGCGTTTGTCTTATTGAAGAAAAGAAGTGATGAATCATGTTGCCGTTTTAATAAATAAATAAAAGTTGCACTTTTATTTTCAGGATACTTTCTTGAATATTCTGTCCCTTTGGTCTTAAATGTGCATCAGTGGTGGGAAGACGGCAAAGTTGAATGGCTAAGTTTTGACCTTTTCATCCAAAATACATAAACAATTTATATTGTTCCTCTTTTATAAGTTATTCTGAATCAGATACGTTTCCAAACGTAGTAATGTTGCATTTTGTCCCACTTGAGACGCAGTATAAGACAGATTTAGTTCATCTGGACGTAAACAGTATGTGAAGCAAGCGGCGCCGAGTTTATAGCTTTGCATTTGCTCAACAGCTTTATCTATTCTCTGGCGCTGGAGTCCATCGTTACCTCTGTAAATGTTGCCACGTGCGGCAAGAAAAGGTCCAGAACGTCCACATGTAAAAAAATAAAAAATCCGATCCTGATAGATTTACAAAAAAAGACCCAACTTTTACTAACATTTCATCGAGAATAATAAGCAAATTTGTTTGGCCTTACTGTTATCTGCCCAGAGTCTCGCTCTACTAAGGTGGGAAATTAACCAAAGCATCTGGACTAGTTGGAAAATGTTTAAATCATGGACAACCGAAACTAATGGTTGTTAATATTTCTAATAAATATTTCTAATAAATTAATCTCTTGTCTTTTCCGGACACATGTCTCTTGTCAATAAATTAAAGCTCTGATTAAAACTTTGAAAACTATGTGATTTAGAATCCTAAATTGAAGTCGTGCAATTCAGATTAGTTTTGGGTGGTTTAATTGAAACTGTTCAATCTGTTGAAAACCAGCAGAGGGGGCTGTGGGTGGTAGGTTGAGTTTTGGCAGAATTAAAGAAGATCACCTAGTTTTCCAATCACTAATTAGAAGGAAAATAAATCTGAAAGCAACATTAAATTTTCCACCTTCATAAATTATTTTCATAACTTTTGTGATCATACGTCGACTTACAGCTCGTTGAATGACGCCTCTGTCATGGTGAGGGGGTCCGTATCGCTTTAACACGCACTAAGAAACTTTGAGGAGGGTGGCAGGAACCCTGCCACACAAAACAACTACAAATGTGCTGACTGCTTTAAGGCACACGTCACTTCCCCCGTTTCTTATCTCCAACATCATCATCTGACATTGTTTCACAACAATTAGATTCATCACCTCAATTATTCATCCTTCACACAGACACTGGAAACAGAAATGTACTTCAATCCAACTGCAGGAGATCAGGATTTTACCACGCTATGTGCTGGTGCTCATGGGCAATGTAGTCTTCCTTCAGGCAAAAACACTACCGCTTATGTCCACACTGGGGCACCAAAACTTCTTTAGTGTTGCTTTGAAAGTATTGATAATTAAGTATTTCAGACTGCGGATGTATCAGAGCCGAATAGAAACAGCCAGAGGGATTCATTTCTGTCTGAAATGATTAACCTGTTAAACTGATTTTATTTTTGCAGTGTGGAAACGTTTGAAAATGTTCAGTATTTATTTAAAAATGCTTCCACTTTTCCTCATGAGAAGTTTCTGTAGAATTGTCTTAAAAGTTTCTGGTGTTAAATGTGTTTTTAACAATGATTAAAAAGCAGGGCTGTTGTTTGAAGTGCACATTTACATCACTGATTAAGTTTGTTTTCAATTAATGAAAAACTTGTGTGCTTTTCTTACTCTAACATCTCCAGCGGGGAAGAGAGTTGAACCATTGTCCGATTTGTGTCTCTTGAGGCGGTGTTTGTCGGTGCAAAACCCTTCCTGGACAACAGCAGCGGTAGCAGACACAGAAACCAAACGCCAGAGTCGGTTTGCAGAACGTTTTTGGTATGTTTTTTTAATAAATTAACGTCCATCCAAAATACAGTGCCAAAGGAAAATGATGCAGCTGAACATGCTAGTAAGGTTGTCATGAAGCACCTGTGCTCATGTTTTAATAAAGAAGACCCCCCCCCCACCCCTTCATCTGATCTAGAAACCATGAGCCGGCCTTCGCCTCTCTCAGCAGCAAGATTTCTCAGTACTCATCCAGAAATCAAAAACAATTGCAATCTGTAAAGATGAAGATTTACACACAATCACACTACAGTAATGTCGGATATTAAATAGAAAACAAAAAGACACTAATACAAAATACACCTGGTTATAACCCCCCCCCCCCCACCCACCAATCCCTTCCACACTAAAAAATATAGTCTTTATATATTTATATAATTCAGCAGCTTAGAATAAAAACAACTATAATAAAACAGTTGGTACTGCGAGTGGAGTTTGTGTTTGTTGCAGAGAGAGAAACAAACTGAGGACAGAGGCTGAGGTGTGGACAGCTGGTTGTGTGGAAGACCCGTGGGCAGAGCTGACTAAGGAGAGGCGGAGTCAGCGGGGATGGGAGGGGCTTTGAGATGCAGGAGGCGGGGCCTGACTATGGGGGCGGGGCTGGACCTGCAGCCACCCTCTGTAGTCCAGCTTCCCTCCTACCTGTCGCTCGTTTTACCGCCACACCCCCAACCCGGGTGCCATCGCCCCAGTCTGAGGCCTTTTAAGAAAAAACATGATCCCGTTTGTTGTTTTGTTTTCCTTAAAGAAATACTCCACTTAAAAAATATCAAAGTTCGGACACATTTTTGTGAAACCTTTCAAATTTTTCTAAGTGAGGTTCATCACGGTTTGTTCCTAACCCCCCCCAACCGGCTGCAAACTCTCCAGGACGCGAGGGAAATGCTTTGTGCACGTTTGTTGTTTTGTTTTAAAAGGTATACTCCACTAAAAATAGAAGTTCAGAGACATTTTTGGGAAACCTTTATATAGTTTTTAAATGAGCTTTAATCGCCGTTGTTCCGAACCCCCCCCCCCCCTCCAGTCTGCAGGTGAAACGCCTCATATCTCTTTCTTTGTTTATTTAAAGGTTTACTCCACTAAGATTCTAATTTAATCAGACGTTTTTAGGGAAGCCTACATATTCTTGAGAACATTTCCTACTTCACTAGTTTTAAGCCTCGTTTTCCAACATTCAACCTTTTTAATTACAGCTTTTAATTCCTTTATTTAGTTTTAAATGAACGTCTGACAATGGGGATCACTTTGAGTCATTAAGGATTAATCTTTAACAGATTTTCCATAATTAAGGGGTGATATGAATTAAAAATTGTATCACATCTTATTTATCATAATTATAAACAAACACCAGGATCAACTGCAGAAAGCAGCGTGAGGTCCATCACTAATCTATTTTTATCTGAAGCATGACTACCTTAATTGTAATATAACATTTTTATGAATATAATCCAAAAATACATTACATTTTAGCATTTTAAGACTAAATATACTAAAACCACACAAAATATTGCCAATATGAAATGTTACAGTGTGGAAAAAGAAAGTAAGAATGGATGAAATGGCACCAAACCAAGCAATTCTGTTTTTTTAAACATAGTTGACCGTTTTCTATTCATAACCAGTTACCTAACCCAACTCGGGTTTAACTAATAAATATCAAATTAGAGCGTTTCTATTGAGCATCTCCATAATTCCCGTTAAAACAACTCAGGTGAAACATTTACTCAGTGGATAATAAAGGTAATGGGAATAAACTAAGTGTACAAACAGATGTTATTTACAATAATCTGTTAGAGATGTACACCAAAATTAAAATATACAGCTCAATTAAACTCTTCTTTAGATTTTTTTGTGCTGCTGCATGAGGTTTGCAATAAACTAAAAAAAGCCAACTCGTTCGTCTTTGGTGCTAAAATGTTGGGACACGGAAAACAAGCGAAGTGAGAGTTTAGCCCACAGGATCAAAACATTAATGGCACGTAGGGTTTGATTTCCAAGGATGGGTTTGATAATATCAGACCAAATATAACAAGGAAGCAGGAATTAAGATAACATTGTGCAGCTCTAATAACGTTTCTGTTATGTTTGAATGTTAACTATTTTTTAAACACCTTTAAATATAAAAATAACGTGAAACTGCGAACTCGACCCGGGTTATTAATAAACCCGGAACATTTCAGCCTGGAGCCATTATCCTTTTTCAAACTTTGTTTTATTAAAAGCTGCACAAATGTTATTAAAAAACTATTCTAACATCTTCCACCAAGATTATAATCCAATTCAATCTCAGGTTTCAGTGAACTTTGATTTTCTGTGGAGTATTTCTTTACCAGAGAGACGAAGAGGAAGAAAAAAAAAGGAGAGGAGAGAAGTCTGGGGGAGATTTTGGTAGTTTCCATTTGCGTTAACCAGAAGGTTTACCAGTTAAGTGCATCATCATCATCATCATCTTCCTCATCACAAAATTAGTTTGAGATTATCACATTGTAGAAACACTACGGCCGACATAATATCTAACAGACGTCACCACCCACCAAACGAAACAGAAACAGAGCGGGTCCAATAACGCGCTTCAATCCCAGGAGCGTCTAGCGTCCGACCCCCCCTCCCCTAAAGTTCACGCTTCGTCCTCCTGCGTGGAGGAGCAGGGGGAGATCGAAGCTATACGTGGGGGAGGGTCACCAGCTCCCCGTCCACCTCGAACTCCTCGCCTCCGTCGGGGGAGAAGAGGTACGTGGGCGGTTTCCAAGGCGACTCCTCCAGGCAGGAAGGGTACAGCTTCCCCACGGCGCACCGGAAGTCCTTCCCCAGGTTCCAGAGGACGCGCTCGGACACCGGCTGCCGCAGGAACCAGCGGTCCAGCTCCGCGTCGTACTGGTAGATGGCGTACTTGGCGCGCTCGTTCATGTGCGTCTCGCGCATGAAGATGCAGAGCGAGTTGAGCAGCACCACGGCGCGGACGCACGGGTCCGAGTAGCGCTTGGCCGGGATGTTGGCGGCCAGGCGCCACTCGTTCTTGTTGACGTCATAGATCTCCACGGTGACAGAGGAGCCGTCGATGGTGCTGCTCGGCATGCGCACGCCGGAGTTGCTGACGACGTGCAGGCCGCCGATGTAGAAGATGAGGTCGCCGAAGGCGGCGGCGGAGGCGAAGCAGCGGCTGGTCTTGCGCATGGCCATCTCCACCCAGGCGTCGGCGCGCGGGAAGTAGCAGTACATCAGGTCGTGCGTCATCACGTAGATGCAGTCGTGCGCCACCACCGAGGTGCTCCAGTTCCAGGCGAAGGGCAGCGGGCTCATCATGGTCCACTCGTCCTTCTCGCAGTCGTAGCGCTCAACCGTGCGCTTGTTCAGCTCGCCGCCCACGTTGTCGCCGCCGATTGCATAGATGTAGCCGTCGCAGTAGACCAGCGACGGCTTGATGCGGGCGCACAGCATGGGCGTCTTGGGGACCCAGGCGTTCGGCTGCGCGTCGAACCAGAAGAAGCTGTCGACCGAGCGGAACACGGCCTGCAGCTTGCCGCTCCTGCCATGGTTGGCGATGGAGTTCTTGAGGGGCGTCTGGCCGCCGGCGATGAAGACGTCGTTGTCCGGCGTGACGACCGTGCCCACCTTCTGCAGGTCCCCCGGGGGGTTGCGCAGCTTGTAGACCTTCTC
Source organism: Orestias chungarensis (assembly GCA_032876305.1). NCBI lineage: Eukaryota > Metazoa > Chordata > Actinopteri > Cyprinodontiformes > Cyprinodontidae > Orestias > Orestias chungarensis. Next base: position 3,803,604 of record JAVLVB010000669.1, on the reverse strand, counting down.
CGCCTGCGGGCTGTAGCACACGATGGTCGTGGGCAGGGAGGTGGGCCCGACGTAGCACTCGCCCTGCGTCTCAGACATCGCCTCCATGAAGATGAGCATCTCCTCCTTGGTCATGCCAAGGCGCGGCTTGAAGAACTTGGGCATGGACTTGTAGAGGCCCTGGACCACCACCGACTTGTCGTTGGGCGGCAGGCCCTGGAACCAGGCGCGCTGCGTCACCTCCGACAGCGCATCGATGCGGATCTGGCTCAGCACGGACGACAGGTGCTGCGAGCGCGCCTCCATGTTGAACTCCAGCCACAGCATGGCCGCCTCGCGCACCGTCTCCTCCTTCTCCACGTTGAGGTTGTCGCTGCTCAGGATGTCGACCAGCAGCTCGTGGGAGAGCTGCAGGAAGGCCTCCTGCCGGTAGACCCGCGGGAACTTGTGCTCCACCATGCGCTTGGCGCTCTGTTTCAACTCGCTGCAGCTGAAAAGGTCGCCGATGCTCAGCATGCGGACGCAGTTCTCCGCGTTGATCTTCTTCACCAGGTAGTCTCTGCACTGCAGCAGGACGTCTTCCACCTGAGCCAGAGAGAGACGCATCACATAAAACTTTCATACACTTTACTAAATGTTATCTGAATCTAATACGGTTGTCAAGATGCAAAATCAATCATTTTTACCTTCATATTTGGGAAAACACCTCGAATTTTAACCAATTTTTGATAGACAAAAACTATTTTTCTGCAGATTTTTGACCCAATCTTCTCCTTACAATGTGATTATCAGGATGGTCTCAAATTGTCAAAGTCAGACATTTTTGATTATCTTGGTCTGATATCGCTTAACGTTGGGAGTTAATCAAGGAAAAACGAGTTAAGCGTGACGTGTAGGGGCAAGAGCGCCATTATCTTTACAGTGGAAACAAATATATGGTCCATAAAGACAAACCCAACAAAAGAAACAGATATCATTAGCTAATGTTGACAAGGGGCTTTAACACTCCACTATTGAAGTTACAGGAACTTTTAAGTTACTCTCAAACATTAGTGTGATTGCGTTAGCCTCTAGTTTTGGTTTGTAGCATTAGTGCAGCTAGCATGTAGCATCCCTTGGCATTTCTTCATTCATTTGCCTCATTGGGGAAGGTTCCTCAGGACGATGTTGAATGCTAAAGATGCTACTGAGGTTATTTTCTGAAAGTTCCCACTTTAAATAGGTTTAAAGCTTTAAAAGCTCTTTGTCAATTTTGATGCAAACTACTATATTTAATAGATTTTTCAACAAAAAAAAGGTTTATTTTGATTATTTTAACAACTTTAAACTGTTTATAATTGTAAAAAGGAATGGAAAATAATATATACATGGGTTTTAGACGTTTGCCTCTTTTAAGGTGGACATGCCTAAACTAAAGTCTGTCTGTGTGTCATTTAATCTCAGTATAAAGTACAGCCGTTCTCTAAAAGCTTAAAAGGTTTCTTAGAGAACAACCAGCATCAAAAACACCAAAGAAAGACAGGTCAGGAAGAAAAATCAGATCAAACATCAATAAAACATGTTCAGGTTTGTGGAACAAAACAAAGGCAGCAGGACGTTCTATAGGAACATTCACAGACCTGTAGGAAGCAGGCGGTCTCGTAGAGCGGCTCCACCGTGCTGTCGCTGATGGCCAGGTGGCCCGTGTAGGCGTAGGCGATGATGATTTTGAGCGTGGCGGGGTCGACGTTCCTCAGGTGGACATGCGTCTGCTTGCTCTCGCTGAGGCCGCTCATGAACATCGCCCTGCGGGAGGAAGACCGGGACAGAGCCGGAGTCAGAGATGTTAAATTTAATAGCGCCACTCCAAATTAACTTTCTTTAATTGTAATTAAAATTATAACATACTGAAATATCCCCACCCTCAGTTCCTTGACTGGCTGAGTTCCAATACGTATCATTAAATAACTGATTGAATCTTTATCGCCCTCTACTGGTTGTCTTTTTGTTTTTGTATACATTTACAATTAAGCAACAGAAACCCCCCAAAAAACCAAGTCAGAACAGATGTTTCTGTTCAGGTCTCCCTGCTGGGCCACGTTAGCTGTTTTACAACCTCACAAGGAGCCTCCTAACAGCAGCTGGAACCTTACCAACGTCCCCGGGAGCCAGGCTACCAGGAAGTGGCCTCCTGGAGTCCAAACAGCGCCGTGACGCTCCTGTTATTCTACACCAGCATGCACGCTTTGGGTTACGCAACCGTCACAACCAGGAAGCTGCTGAGCCTCAGAGCTTTAGAAGAAGATGTATTTTTTATAACCAAATCTGAATGTGGGAAATATTCATGACAGCAAATATTGGTTAACGGCTTCATCTGCAGCATTCATATCTGGTATCGCCGTCGGACCAAAGCGGTCAGTGCATCCCGGTTACGCTTTAAACAGCTGGCTGAAAGTTTCTGCTGCAACTGACCAATCGAAGCATTTCTGATCAGGTTTGACATCGCTGAGATGTATGGAACCAGCAGGACCGCAGAAGCATTTATGCAAGCTAGCAGTCAACGTGTTAGCGTTACTGTTTCTTATTTATTCAAAGAATAAAAACTATTTTTTTTGGTACAATATTGTTGCCGTTTGCCCTTCTGGTAATGGTGACGGGTTCAATGAAAACATCATCATGTTTGCTTTGAGTGGGTTTCAAATGTGAAACCAGCCTGTAGCATGAAACAATAAAGGACAGATTGAGGGATGGACGGAGATCGGCCAGAGAGACACTTGGACACACTGTGAGATTAAACAGAGGGAAAGAAACAGAAAGTTTGGCAAAAGCAAAGTAGGATAAAAAACTATTTTAGCTTCCCTTCATTGGCTCCCTGTCAAACTTAAAATAGATTTTAAGATTCTTCTTTTGACATATAAAGCTCTCACTAATAAAGCTCCATAGTATATCAGAGATCTGATTACTCCTTATGTCCCTAACAGAGCACTTTGCTCTCAGACTGCAGGTTTACTGGTGGTTCCTAGAATCTCTAAAAGCCCAATGGGAGGCAGATCTTTCAGTTATCAGGCTCCTCTCCTGTGGAACCAGCTTCCAGCTTTAGTCCGTGAGGCAGACACCCTGTCTAGTTTCAAATCTAGGCTTTAAACCTTCCTGTTTGATAAAGTTTACAGTTAGGAAGAGGTAGAGAAGACAGCCTAATCCGGGGGTTTTCTCTTTGGCTCTTCTTAATGGTTAGGTTGACCTTAATTATTTCTATATCTTCTCAGTATTAAGCATCCTTCTTCTTCTACTATCCCATCTGCATTAATTGCTGCCATTTGTATCTTTTCTTAGGGATTTCTCTCCATTAGCTACGACACCGTCCTGAAGGAGGACTTGGGTTGAGATGATGCTGCCAGTAACTCAACGTTCTTCATCTCCTGCTATTAATTTCCTACTTTAGGTACCAATGCCAGGTTCAGGTTCTGCTGGATGTTTCTTCCTGTTAAAGGGGAGTTTTTCCTCTCCACTGTCGCTACATGCATGCTCAGTATGAGGGATTGCTATAAAGCCAACATAAGCTATGATGTACCGTCTCATGTTGATCCAGGAGGATCGACACGACTCGATGGATCTTCATTTATTATTTAAATTACAATTTAATGAACTGATAAACAAGCTGATGGATGGACTGGCGGTTAGTTTGATCGATGAATGGATTAAAAGGAAACTCTTGAGTCTGGATTAGAAATAATTTTCCTAGACTAGGCTGTATTTTCTCAGCAACTTAACTAAAAGCTATGGATAAAATTGTATCTGGCCTTAATGTGGTTAAAAAACACAAATTATCTCTACTATAAGCTTTACTATTGGATAAAACATCAGCACTCAGTTGCAAAACTCATCTAGGCTGAATCTAAAGTTTAAAAACAAGAGGCCTAAAATGCTAGGCTGTGTTACGCAACCCTCTGAGAGGTGACCAGGCGTTCCCCCGGCGAGAGCGGAGGAAGGAGGACGCTGCGTTAAAAGACGAGGCATCGGATTTACAGACGGCCTGAAAGACGCCATTATGAAACGCCGAGCGCATGAACGGGACGGGAGGAAAACGTCTGCTAGCAAGTACCCTATTTTCCGCACTATAAGGCGCACCTAAAAATCTTCCATTTTCTTAAAAGCCGACATTACGCCTTAAAATCCGGTACGCCATATATATGGACCAACAGGTCTCGCAACTACGGCAAGCAGCCGCCGACTTCATTTTACCCCGTAGAAGAAGCGTGCGGCGCATGATGGTCACCTGCGCCAAGTCAAGAAGACTAGACAGAGTTTCCGAGGGAACAAAGCGAGATGGCCACAGTTGGAGGACAAACTCAAACAGTGGGTTGTTGAACAGAGAGCGGCAACTAGAAGTGTCAGCACAATCACTATTCAAATGAAGGCAACCGCGCTAGCACGCAAACTTACCATCAATGAATTTAAAGGCGGTGCTTCCGGTTTATGAAAAGACTAAATCTCTCCATCCGCACACAAAATGTTTCACAGCCAAAAGACTACCAAGAGAAGCTGGCCACTTTCCACGCATATTGCAAAAACATGATTACTGAAAAAGATCCGGCCAGAGCGCATCATCAATATGGACGAGGTTCTACTCAGTTTTGATATTCCTGTGAACCGCACTGTGGATAAAACGGGAGCACGTACGGTAAATGTTCGCACCACAGGGAACGAGAACTCATCCTTCACTGTAGTTCTCGCAGAAACTTCCACCCATGGTTATGTTCAAGAGGAAGACCTTGCCAAAAGAAAACTTTCCAGTCGGCGTCGTCATCAAAGCTAACTCGAAGGGGTGGATGGATGAAGAAAAGATGAGCGAGTGCTTGAGAGAAATTTACGTGAAGAGACTGGCTGGCTTTTTTCACACAGCTCCGTCCCTATTGCTCTACGACTCCATGCGCTCCCATATCACCGATGCTGTCAAAAAACAAGCGAGGCTCATTCATTCAATACTCGCCGTCATTCCAAGCATGTGATAACAAGTTAAATAAATTGCAGTGAGCGGCTCAATTATGCCGTATTTTTTTTTCCTTGATGAAAATTTGTAATTCGTTATATGGGAAAGTAAATGCTAAATAAATTAATAATAATTGATTAATCATAAAAATAATCTACAGATTAAATGATTTTAGGAGTTTACAACAATAGATATTTGTGATTTATCATTTTAACGATGAATCCTGTTTCATATCGTGACGAGCAGTTTATCAGGAAACGCAAAGAACGACACGATGATGCGCTCGTCGGTTTCCCCGCTCACCTGAAATACGAGCTGCACGTGGACAGCACCATCTTGTGACACGGGAACTCCGCTTCCTCCACCAGCAGAACCACGTCTGTCAGCAGGTTCTGCTCGTAGAAGAACCTCAGCTGCTCCAGTAGCGAGACGGCGTAGTCCGCGTTGACCGGCCTGCGCTCACCGAGACCCGACATGGTTGCATCCCATGAGTCTCGCCCCAGCTTTGAAGACACGCGCGGCCGGCAGAACCGGGCTCAAATCAACCAGGAGAAAAGAGTAACTCAAAGTGTTATTCCTTTGGGTCGGTGGGAGGAGGACGAGTCCTCCACGCCTCCACTGGTCCAGGTGGAGGGGGATCTCCGAGGTGTCGGGAGGCGATGGGGCGAGGATGCGTTTTCCTTCTTCAAAGCGACGAGGCGCAGGGTATCAAAGGGAAAAGGCGACGATTCCCGTGGCGGCGCCGTCACAGCGGGTGTCTCTGCAACACCAACAGAAAGTCACAAACATTTCCACAGACTACTTCCACGACAAATTTTCATTAAGAAGAAGACAAGAAAATTGTGATGCTCACTGTAATTTATATAACTTTGTTTAAAGCAACAAATTACCTCAACAGTTTAGGCAACAAATACAAAAAGAATGACTGTATTGATTGTTCAGCATATCAACAATAATCTCAGCCCTTATTTTGCTCAACATTTAAATTCCTATTTAATTTGATCTTTATTGTGAATGTTCAGCAGGAGGCTGCTCATTACTGCCACCTATTGAACGCAGATATAACAGATTGTGTTAAAAATAGACGCTTACGGTATTGCAACTAATCGATGACTAAATAAGTTGTCAACTATTTTAATAATCGATTTTAATCGATTAAACCGTTTAGTTTTTTCAGCTCTAGACGTCATCACCCCTTGCACCACCATAACAAACACACGCTTTGGTCCCAGCAGCGGCGGCACGTCCGCCATATTGGATGAGGCAGATCAGGACGAAATGCAGCAGAATTCACAGCAAAGTTAACTGGTTTTAAAAGCTGTAGAAAAGTTTCAAGAATAATCTATAACTAATGTAATCAATGCACAGTGTCACGTCTGGACAGGATGCCTCTTGAACATGACATTAAACATTTTCTTTTAAATTTTGAACAAGCCCGCCAAATACTTTACCAGCCACAATTTTTATGTGTGTAAGCAACAACTGCCTTTTTTATCGACCATACTCGAGTCACCTTCTAGAGGCTTTTAGACGATTAATTGTCTGTATTGAATTCCAAATTTTTTTGCTGCTCCAAATAAGGTGCAGGACCCAGAATCGTTCTTCGCCATTTACATTTACCATTTTTCTTCTTTAACGGATGTCACTGTTGTAGTAAACATGCAGCAAATTTGGCGCACCACTGCCCCCCACAGGTCAGCTGAAGACATTACACCTTTTGGATTTCAACCCTGTTAAAATTAGGCTTCTTTAGGATAGCAGTTACACAAAACATGCTTTTTCTATCACTAAATTGAAAACGTCAACTACATTTCATTAATTTTCTTAACTTATCTTCTAATGCAACGAAATAATGGGCTGAAATTGAAAAATGATTCCAGGAAATGTGTCCAGATAGAGTTAAAGTCACAATAGGATAATATAAACTTGCATGTTGTTTAATTTATTCAGTTCTAATAAAAATATATACCAAGGTTTCCTTTATTAGTTCGTTCCTGCAGACTTTGTTTTAGACATTTTTCAGGCTAGGCTAGGTTAAATGATTCAGTCCAGATGTTTTTCGTGAATTGAAGAGAAAAGGTTTAAAAAAAAACAACAATTTAAAAGTAAAACCAAATCACAACCCAACTTTAGTCCATTAGTTTTCGTTAGTACAGCTCTGAAACAAACGCAGCTCATCGTTTATCGTATTTTGAACGTAAAAGCTTCTTCTCTGTCCCATTAGCATGTCCTGCTAGCCCCAAGCTAATTAGCTGCCTTAGCACGTTATCGCCTCCAATAATAAACCATTTAGAGGAACGATTATCTGGATGCAGTGCAACCAAATAAAAGATATGTTAAGGTAGAAAAACATTTGACGACAAATGGTTCCGTTATTTCAGGAGAAGAAGAAAAAACTGGCATTATACGATCAGAACGGAACCAACGGTTGAAGACTAACAGCGTGTTAGCATTAGCACGGTGGAGCTAGCTTACGCACTCTCGGCGCAGAAGTTTACCGGGTGGCCGCTGAGCAACCCCGTTTGTTTTCTAGGTGGTAAAGGGTCCGATAACACCGACTCAGCTGTGGTGTTTGGACGGAAGGTTCTGGCGTAAAAGAAAAATAACCGTGAAAAGAACCTGATCAGCGTCGGCTAAGCTAATAACGGCCAGCAGTTAAACATCGTTTTCTACCGTAATAAAAAAAAAACACCGACAAGAAAGAAACATAGATGATAAAAATAATAATCCCACCTTCTTTAATTTGATCGGCGGTAAGTTTTCACACAATTAATCCCTCCGGGTATTTTCTCTAGAAGTAAACCGGTGCGTCGAGGCCGAAACCGAGACGATGAAGACTGTTATGAGTCGGCGCGGAGCAGCGGACGAACCTCTGAGCGCATCAAAGGCGCCTCTGAAGAGCGGAGGCCAGCCGAGGATACTGCACTCAAACCCGGTGACCTGGCAACAGCTCCCCCTGCAGGCTGATCACAAGAACATCAAGTATGGCGCCATCTGCTGGACAGAGTGCGACACAACAGCCGTAAATGACACCATATTCTACAACAAACACTTAAATTACAAAACATTAAACGACACTGGGTCAAAATTAGGGTCCTCTTTTTAAAAAAGTATTATTTTAAATGATTTTTTTTAATTAATGATCCTTTATTAATACTATTTTTTATTGATTTAGCTTTTTTTTCAGGTACGTTATTGGACATGCAAGGAGTTTTTTTTTGCCTTGTTGGTGCATTACAAATGTCTAAAAATATTTATATGAAAAAAAATGTGAGACTACGTAATAACTTAACAGAATATAACTATAATTTATGTATATAAATATTGTTTTGTGAGCTGAAATGTTGGGAATAAATCCTCTAGAGTGGTAGCCCAGATGTTCATGAGCTCTTCTGGTGAGAGAGCTCCAGGTATCATGGCAGAAAACAGTTTTAAAGCAAGAAAACTAATAAAAAGGAACATACACCAACACACCGAGGCGGCCATCTTTTCTACTCCTTACAGAAAATGGGGCATTTAGGAGTATGGGAGGTACACCGATGCTGTAGATGCTGCAATATCAAGGAGTTTACATGTTTGTTTGTTTTTTTGCTTGTTTTTGTGACTAAAAACGATCCAGTCTTTAATGAAAACAAATTTTTAGCTTTAAAGGGTTAATTAAGTATTTCCAATTTAAAACAGGCACTTTTAAATGATATTTATAACCTTACCAAGTATCTTACAGATGGAATAATTCTGCATCAAGCTTAAAACTTACACATACATTTAGAGTTGGGTAAGGTACCTAAAAATTCTGTTCAAGTAAGAGCAGCAGTTAAAAGCAATACAAAGGCATTACAAATGACTTAAATGAGAGTATTGAACGTATTTAAGTATCTAAGTTATTCTCCAATACAACAGATTAAATCTAACGGAATTGGTTGTTGAAACATTTTTTTTGATCATACAGTCAAAAAGGTATGCGAACATTCTGGTATGCAATAAAAATACAGACAGTTTTTAAGCTGAAAAACAAATTTCAAAATCTAAATTTTCAAGATAGAATTTAATATTGCATAGATGATAGAACAGGAAAAACTGTTTCCAGTGATTATATGGGCTGTTTACCACATCAACTGTATATTCAATTGATTTCCAAATGAATCGGCTTTAAAAAAAACATAGAAAACAACGATTGTGTACAAACAAAGTGTCTTGTTTTGTTTCAGTGAAGTTAGTCACAGTGGACGTAGTATTCAGAGTTTTTACTCAATCATGAGTATCGTTACTTTGTAAAAAGTAAAATCAATTGTGGTGCAGTAAAACCAACCACTGAGCTTTCCAACAACCCGTGAAGGGATCTTCCCTGGCTGCAGCAGCTGCCTTGTATTTAACTGATTGGCTGCAGAGGTTCGGCTTTTTGTCCAGTAGAAATGTCGATCTGACGCGTTTCTACTTGTGTTTGGTTAACTAGAGAATTGTTTAAGTAATTTATTTATTGTCCTGAACCTGTGGGATGTTTATTTTCATCCCACTGTATTTTATTTCCAACAGTTAGAGTGAGAACGTGAGTGAAAATGGAAGGTAGGTAGTTTTTTTTTGTTGTTTCTTTGTTTTTTTTACTGATGTGATAGGTTTGTGTTTGAAACTGATATTTGATCGCTTCCCGTAGATCAAAGTAAGCAACCGCCCAACTTTGGCAGTGGAGCTCAGAGAAATCATCCCAGACCCTTTTTCTTTGTTCAGCCACCTTCTCAGCCTTATTACCTCTACCAGCCATGGCAGTTGCCCAGTCCATACAGCCAGTTTGGGCTGCCTGGAGGTATTTACCTTTACACACCTGTAGATGATGCATTCAGGGAATGAATACTGCAAGAAAGCTCATTGTCCTATATTTTTTAAATCTGTTTATAGGTTTTAACGTTGGCCGCCCCAACATGCATCCTTACCCCTATATGCCGTATCCTGGCTTTGTTTTACCACATGCTCCGATATATCCAATGGATTATAGGCGGATGTTTGAACCAAGATTTCAAGCTCCTGCTTGGAGTGACGTGCCTCGCCAGCAGTACTATCCACAGCCTCAAGGCCGCCGTGAGACCGCCTGTTCAGGGGCTCAGACTGACCCTAGCGAAGCCATCAACAAGCTCATTGAGTGCTTGGATAAAATCAGAACCACGGACCTTCAGAGCACAGACCGAGAGCTGGACTCTGGTGTTGGCTTTCAGTCCCCTGGTGTATTTTCTCCGGTAGAGGAAAAGAAAACTGAAGAGCAGGGTCACGCACCGCCTTCAGAGTCCCAACATGGCTGTCTTGAGTCTCCAGGTGTTCCGTCTTGTGACTCTGCTGCAGCAGTTTACGACAGCGAGTCCAGCCAAGTCATTTTGGACCATTTGATCCCTCAGGGAATTTGGACAGGAAGACTGGAGGAAGAGCTGCCTCTCGACAGCTCTTCCATCCATGAAGAATGTCTCAATCAGTTGGGAACAGGTGTTCACTTCATCCCACATGAGACACGAAGCGTCACGAATATTCAATCAAATATCTCAGTGACTCACTCAAGTGTTTCAGTTTGTGGTGCCGAAAAGGACCATATATCGGTTTGTCCACTTCCCTCGACTGCATTGGACGCAGAGGAAAAAACTGGTGGGAAAGTCTCAAAGCCAGAGGATTCAATATCCTCCTGTAATCCAATCAAAGGTGATAAAAACTATCAGATCCTCAAGCTACCCTTTGACAGTGTTTTGACTCATGGAGCAGCCCACCTCTCGTCGCCAAATGCTCCTTATTACTACAACTATCTCCCCATGCAGACTACACACGAGCGTATGAGTGTCCTCAGTCCATCTTTGGATGAACTCTCCTCCAGGGACGAAATGTTCTCTACCGACCTGGATGACTCGGATCTCTTCCCAAAGCACATATACAACGGCAGGAGGGTTTCAGCAGTCGTTGGCGGATCTCCTCCTGCAGCAGGTGATGAAGAGGATGCATGGTTGCCGAAGTCAAAGAAGGTTGCCTGTGCTTGTTGTGGGAAAAATCTGGAAAAAGGGACTGGTAGAAGCAAAGTCTATGGCTCCAAGGTGTATCGCGAAGAGGCAGACTCTGAAGAGGAGCGGACATATGCGAGAGGGTGTGAGCAGCCAATTAAAGTGGTTGTTAGAAAGCATTGCGGTACCCGGAAGGCTCAAACCGTCCAAAGACATGCATCTAAACATTGGTGTAAGAAAAGCCAGTACAAAGAGCTGGCAGACCCCATGGAACAGGAGAGTCATGAGGTCTGTCAGCAGGAAGCTGCTGAGACAGGATCAGAAGAGCTGGACAGCAGGGAGCTGCAGTGTAGGACATGTCAGGGTAAGTCGAGGCTTTCACAAAGCGTACAGGAAAACCTGATAAATAAATCTCATAAATCAATGCACAGATGGACTCTGCAGAGCAGACCTGACCACTGTTGGCCGGGGCCGATGGCCGGACGAAGCCACGATTCCCCGCAGAAGACACGCTGCCCCTCTCCAACGACGAGGTGAAATTTGGCTCCGAATGAGTTAGCACATGCCCAAATTGTGCTGCCGAGGCTCTTTAGATCAAAACTGATTTGTTTGCATAAAGTTTAAAAAGTGCATCAAATACAAGTAAAATTTCTCAATTATTTATATTGGAGTAAAGGTTCTTTTAATGACCTGCCCGTATATATATTACCTCAGTCATAAGGGCCATCATCCTGGTTCCATAACCGAAGTCGCTCTGTTGGGTGTTAAACTCAGAATTCAATTTCGATTCAATACTGAATTTAACACTTTGATATTGCAATGATGGTAATTCTGTTTAGTTGTGTAGCATAAACTGGCAACATGTTGTCTTAAGGCTGTTAACTAGAAAAATCATTTAAATCCAATCAAAAATACAGTCCAATTTATTGTAGTTATCTTATTCAGTTTATCACTCAAATCAGTTTGGAAAGTCTTCTAAGAAAACCGAGTAGATTGAATTAACTCCTTAGACCCTCATGCAAAGACAATAGATTGCTTGTGTTGTCGTTTAGGGCAATCTGTCATAATGAGCATGCCTATTGGGAAAGTCCTCCTTCCGCCTAAACCTAGTTTATCAAAACGATAGAAATGGATGAGTAGCATACAGTAATTTTATGATTACCTATCAAAAATTGTATGTATTTATATATTTTGTAAAAAAATACAAGAACATTTTAGAGCAATAAAATATCAGAAAATGAAACAATACTTTATTAAAACGGAACTGTATATAAACTTAAATAATTTTAATTTTCTAAAGTATACCTAAAAAATATGGCCATTCAGACCAATACCAAATGGCCAATTTCCAAACCACCATTACAATGGCTTTATGCATCTTGTACCAGACTGACCAGTGAGAAGGCGATATCACTGGATGTCCGATGGAAAAGAAATTGTGCTAATTTTTTCACAGGCTCCTCTGAATTAATATTGAATTCCATGGACACAAGTAATTGTAATGGATTAAAAAGGCAATATTTTTACCCACATGTGTGAGCCTGAAATGTAAAAGACTTGGCACACATCCCTGAGGGATGTGTTTTTTTAATGATGAAAAACTAATAAAGCTCCAAACACAATTTCACAGAAATAAGTGCTCAGTGGAAACGGATGTACCACAGGCCTGGAGATGACGATCAGGAAGGCGATGACGAGGTGCAACTGTTAAATTTGGAAATGTTTTTATTTTATTTTTCATTCTGACTTATTTTGGTCCTTGTGTAAATGCTAAAAAAAAGTTTCCCTCAGGCTCTACAGTGAATGAACAGATGATGACGTTTTCCTTGACTGGGTTTTGAACAAATGGATTGAACTGTAGGTAGCAATCATCCCAAACAAAGAGTTTTAACATTGTATTTACATGAACTTTTCTTTTTTTCAGGTCCCCCCTAAAGGTGTTGAGGGATTATGGAGCACCGGGTGAAATGCACTGCACAAGAAGCATAGTTGTATAAAAGAAAAAAAAAATCTGCAGTGACTCTGCCTTGCACTACTGAAGATTTCCTTATCTCACAAATGGGCTGAAAAGGTTGTTGTAAATGCCACTGTTTGGGGGCAGTCCAATAAAATACTATATATTTAAGCTTTGTTCTGGTTTCCATTTTGAACACGAACTCCTAAACGAGAAGAACTAGTAATGGTATGAAGTCTGGAATGGTTTTCTTTTGCAGTTAGACAAGCAAACTTAACAGAGCGGAAGGATAGATGTACATGTTAAAGGTAATCAGAATGGGAAATATTGGTTAATTTCAATGCAATACCAAAATGTATTGGTTGCTTAATAGTTGCATTAAGGAAAACCTTGAAACATTTTTAATTGAACTTTGAGATGCTGCTAGGTGTCAAGACTCTAGATTTGGTTGAAGCTCTGTTTCCTATACTAACTGTGCTAATGCAGCCAACAAGGTTAAAAGTACTAATGCTAGCACATGGATAAAAATATTTTCTTTCTGATACTTATGTTTTTTTTTTTTGGGGCGGGGGTAATTGGTATGCTGTCTCATCTTTGTCCCAATTTGTGGCACTAACCCTAACTTCCCTCTTTAAATTCTTGATCTATATAGCTCTAGTTTTGTTTAATTGGTTTCCTTTAATATCAGGGTGAGATTTGTTGCAGTCTCACAAATGTTTACATTTTTGTTTATGTGGTAATGAAAATGAAGTTCTAAAATGATTGCACAAAGATTCTTGTTCCCTAAAAGCCACTTTGAAATTGCATGCATCTCTACCCCAAGTAAATTCCCAATAAGCTTAAGTTATATACATATTAATCTAACCTGTCTGGCTTGTATATTAACACAAAGACCTGAAAGACATATTTTAAACATATTACACATTTTTAGAGAAGGGCTAATTTACCATGAATTACTGAATTGGTGTGGTGTTGGCGGCTGTATTTGCCATCTTCAATGTTGGATGGCGTTTCTTCCTCGATTTGACCAAACGGGTCAGTTTAGTTTGCTGGCTAATGAAGGCCATTATTACCATGTTCATTGTACCAGTTATTGGTACCTTTTGAAAGTGCGGGTAGGTTCCAACGCGGCAAATTAAAATCTCCAGCTTTTCAGCCAACTGAAGTTCTTGAAAACGTCATGGTGGATGATGCCTTGACTTTAGACTTTAGAAAACCGAGTGCACAAGAACCAGCAGATGACATGGTACCCTAAATTCTCACAGACTCTGGAAACTTTATACTGAACTTTAGGCAATGTGGAGTCTGGTCCTCTCACTCTTCTTCCAGACTCTTGGACTTTGATTTAGAAATTACTTGCAAACTTCAAATCTGAAAAATCTCAAATTTACACCTCTGATCAACAGTCCAGTCCTTTTTCTCCTGTCCAGATAAGATGCTTGTAGTTTGTAAAACTCATGTGTGTATTCCTTTTGAACTGGTTGTTAGTGTTGCGTCTTTTCCCATTTAGCTTTTTCCTTCTGCTCAACGTTCTATGAACATACATGGATACAACATTATATATATAAAAAAAACATCACCTTAATTTTGGGTTTTCATTATAAGTATTCATAATGACAAGAAATGCAGAAAATCATTAAAAGGTTTTATTTACTTAATGCATTCGGAGTTGATATAGACATTAGTTAACCAGAACTTCAAAAATAGGTTAAAGGGTAGGACTCATCTTTTCGGGTAAACTTTTCTATCAAATAAATGCCAACATGCGTAAAATAAATGATGAGCTTTATGTTTAATATCCAATTCCTTCTGAGACTCGGCTTCAATCTTAGCTTTCTCACTGTATGAACCTCTCATGTACTTCCGGGTTAAAAGGAATATTAAAACCCATATGGCTTAAAAGCACATGGGTCTCTCAGATGATCAAAACAACCAACAAAGCTGAGAATAAGAATGGCTGGCTTGACATCTGTGAGTCACGAAACAAGGTCCATCATGCATAAACAACAGTTTTAAACTAATCAGACTATTTTTTATGTTTTTTGGGATATACCCAGTTTCTGCGGAACAGGCTGCATATATTTTAGACCGGAGAAAAGGTTAACAGCCTCTTTACCCTAGTAACCAGTTCTCCTCATTGTCAGATCTTCACCAAAAAGCAATCAATAGTTTCAAAGAAGTTGTAAGAAAAAGAAAAGAAAAAGCTTAAAGTCCTTGGAAAATTCCTCTGATCTGAACCTCTGATTTAAAATAAAAGATTTAATTCCTGAAAGTTAGTGAACAAAACACAAGGACTCAATATAACATTACAAACTGGTTTTATTTGTTTGAGGTGTCCTAAAAATAAAAGTCTATCGGAGGTGTTTGAAAACAAAGCAGACTTGGCCAGTAAAGTATTTGTCTGTCAAATCTGGAGACAAATTATAGGTGCAGATTACAGCTTTAGTTTTGGGTTGTCGGCTTCTCCACTGCTTGTGCAACATGCGAGAGGAAGGTGCCAGATTCAGAGGTCACCTGCTGGGACTCAGCCTCTGTCATTGGTTCAGAAAGCAGCTCATTAAGCTCTAATTGGACAAACATCACCTGGAGCTGAATCTGCTTTACAAATAGACAGTGTTTGGTTTCTATTTGAAGGCATAAAGGAAGGCTTAACTGATTTCTCTGTGAATGTCTTCTTATTTGCATGTAGGTGCTGTTTTGTTTTTCTTCTCTTTCTACAGGAAGCGTTAAATCCCAAATAATGTTTCTCTTTGTCCAGATATGGAAGCAGCCACGTCAAACTTGCAGCATTCTTTCGGGCTCAGCCATCGAGGTCCAAACCTGAACATGAAGCCGGTTTCTGAGCAGGCCGCTTCTGGTCTGCCTCGTCCTGAGGAGCAGCACCACAAACCGTTCTTCTATGTACAGCCGTCGCAGTCGTACCTGCCCATGCAGAGTCTGCAGTGGCCTGGAGCCATGCCTTTGCCCATGTCCTACAACCCATACTATGGCTACCCTGGTTTAGGTAAGACTTTTTTTCTCCGGCTTCACCCAAGTCATGATGTAAAAAGGTTTGGGTTAAAGGCTGTTGGGCATTAAAGTCTTTGAGTGAGCCAGTATATTCAATAACTTTGTCCAGCATTTTAGCAGAAACTTGCATTTTTTTAGTCTGGTGGTTTATTTAACTTTCAAGCCCAATTATTCCCTATCAGAGTTGAAAATCTTATTCCAAATTGAATGCAGTGTTGTATTTAACCCTCTAGTTCTTCAATGTTTGCTTCACCTGTGAAGAGGCTACTGTAGTGTATGAATTTATATTTTACTGAATTATTAAAAAAATGTCATCATGGCTGCAGTCTGTAGGTCCAAAACGGGTAGCACCAGTTTGTATTTATACTGCATGAGAACATATCTTTCCTTATAAAACAATTAAATGTGTGGCAATGGAATTTAACTACAATGTTAATGAAAAACAGCTGGTACTGACACAACTAATCAATAAAAATATAAATATATTGAAAGGAGTACCGATGTTTAGTGGCCTGGGATAGATTTGTTAGTAAAAAAACAAACCTAACAGGTTAACTTTCGTCATGTGTAACAAGAAAAATAGTTATGCTTTTATGCACAAACTTGACTCTTTCTAGTTAACGGGTATCGCCAAATAGTTTGGTTTTCCTGACATGTTTTGGCTTCTAAAGGGTGGAAATGTGTCTTGTTGACATGAGGCACATACACAGCCAGGTCAGTTTTCCAAAATCAGAATATGATCCTTGCAAGTGTTTACATGAATAATATTATTTAGGTGTTTACATGACACATAATTACTTCAATTGACCATTTTTTCCAATTATATTTGTCCTTGTACATGTACCTATTGGTTCCTCGACTTTAATGGAAATGGGCACTGTCACAGGCAACTGGTGGCCATCACACATAAGATAAGTCACGGGAAATCTTGTCACTGGTCTAAAAAAAAAATTGGAGAAGGTTTTTGAAAACCTTACTTGTATAAAACAAAAGTACAATAACCCTGTGCATTATTGTCACATCAGTACTTTAGTATACTGTCCCAAATATGCAGTTCCACAAATCTTTGTAAAACAGCTCTCTAGTATTTCCTTATCAGTCTTTGTCATGTGAGTTTTTGGATGCCCATATAGTGGCATTTATAATTGGCCATTTCTTTGGTCGTTTGTGGTTGTGAGATATGCATCTTATTATTTAACATGTTTAAATATCTTTTTTTGTGGTACAGGGTTTGGTATGCCAATCTTTCCCCATTACCAACCAAACCCTTACTTGGAGCCTCCTGGCTTCGTTGTTCCCCATACCCACCTCCATCTTATGGACTACAGACGAATACTCAACCCCCAGTACTACCACACCATGGCCTACCATTCCCGCAGGTTTCGTTACCAACAAAACTCTACTTCAAAAGAAATGACCAGCTCTGAGGTTCAAACTGAACCCCTTCTCTCAGGTCACCGGACCAGCACCCCAAGGTCCAGTGAATGCTCTACCAAATCCCCCACTGTTGCTACTGGTCAGGTGCAGTCACCAGCTTTGACTGTACAAACGGTGGACCAAGAGAAGGCTCCCTCTTCCGCTACAGGGATGCCATCAAACAGCAGCTTCTTGATTCAAACTGAGGAAGTGAGGATTGAATGCTGCACCACGCCAGTGGGTCTCCAACTGCTTCGCACTCATGATGTTTCGGAAATGCCCCACAGCTTTTCCCAGGATATGCTCCATTGTGGTTCTCCTACCGCTGGGGGTTTCCAGGCAAACCTTCCAGCAGACCAGTCTAAGTTGGAGGTCAGCGTTTGTCCAGATATCCTGTTGGTTGGTAAGCCAAACAGTGGGGAGAAAAGCCTTTCTCTAGAAGAG
Organism: Orestias chungarensis; assembly: GCA_032876305.1. Lineage (NCBI taxonomy): Eukaryota > Metazoa > Chordata > Actinopteri > Cyprinodontiformes > Cyprinodontidae > Orestias > Orestias chungarensis. The sequence goes on along the minus strand of JAVLVB010000669.1, from coordinate 3,785,864 downwards.
CAGACGAATCGAATGGATCCTGTGACTGAGAACCAAGCTCAAGAGACTCCAACTGATGATTCGAGTGTGACATCAAAAGGTTTTCACTACAAAGCTGTTCATGTGCCATTTGATTCAACATATCTGGATGAACTTAGGAAGATGGAGTCCACCGTTTGGTCCGCAGAGGAAACCTTCATGACATCCCCTGTCCAAAACACCTTAATCAAGGCCTTAAATAAAACACTAAATGCTTCACCTGAAGCAAATGCCATGGAGATGTTGACAAAGGAGATTCCTGCTGAGGAAATAAACTTTGTGACACTTAATGCTTCACCTGAAGCATATGCCATTGAGATGATGTTGACAACAGAGATTCCTGCTGAGGAAATTACCTCTTTGACAGAGATTCATCCACTGGCAGATGTTGAACAAGAGGAAAAGATCCCCACTGTAGAAAATTCTGAAGCTAATATCTGCCATATGACAGATGCTTCTTCACTTCCTGAGCTAAAAACAGCAGAGGTAACTCTTTCAGCTAATATCCTTTTGTTGGACAGTCCCCCTCTGGATTCAGACAGAGAGCATCAACTGCTTGAAACTACTAATGATCAGGATCATCATGACACTTCATTTGAGTCTTTGCCTGCGTACCTCCCTTCCACCAGCTGGTTTTCTGACTTTGATCATAGCTACTACCGCAGAAAGATGCCACAAGCTTTTATAAAGCAGAACAGACCAAGAAATGTACATGGTCTGGAAGAGTCTAAGAGGAGAAGAAAGCTAGACATTGATTATGAAGAACAACCTACTATTCGGAAACCAAAGAAGGGGTACAAACCCAAAGCCAACGTGGATCGACAAAGTTTCTCAGACCATGAATGCTGCCTGAGCAGAAATTTCAATGAGAACATGTTAACTTCTCGAAGATCCAAGAATGAGCGACTGTGTACCAGATGTACAGAAAAACATAGGATAAGCAAATCTTCTAGTTCAATCTGTGAAGGCCGAAGTTTAAAAAGGAAAGCAGTTCCCTTCCAGCAGTGGAATAATGTCCTCTTAACATGTGAAGCTTGCAAAACTCACACAAAGAGGCAACTCATGATGAAAGGTTCCAATCAGAATCTCTGTTCTCCCCATTATGGACACGAAACTGAGGGTGAGCATTCTGGAAATGGCTCCTCCCAGATGGTATCCAAATGGAGGGTGGCGGACAATTCCAGAAAGCTTCAGGATATAAAGAAGCCGCTAACTTCCAGGCAGATGGTAACTAAAAGTCCTATGGGAACCCACACAATGCTAAGACAGAGCAACTGTGTGCATAACGACCAGCGGAACCAGTCAGTTGGATGGGAAAGGCTCCGCCAATGTCCACATGGAAACGCCATCCAAGAGATTGACGAGAACTGTGACGTACCAGTTTCAGTTGAAGCTGAACGGCGAAACCTGGACCAGATATACCTGATGCACAGACGGCAAAATGGTAAGGCACTTATATTAACAATATGACTGGGCTACTTTTTTTTTTTTTGCTTTAGTGACAGTGTTAAAGTCTACAAGTAGGGGGGGGGTCATAGACTAAGCTTAAGCAACTAGTGTCAGTGGGTAACTATTAGATCTGGTTGAAAGTAATATGTATTGATTTTTTTTGAAAAAGTTTTGTTTTAGCTCAGTTTAAGAGTGCTACAGCATGCATTATCTGACCACATTGCTAACCTGTCTTCCAGTGGAGAGGACGTGGAGGGATGCGACACTCAACACTTACAATGGTCGTTTCTTGAAGGAAGCCATTTCACAACACTTGATTAATCACAAGAAAACACAACCACAATCACAAGGTTTGCTTTCCTTTTTACGGTTTCCACAACAAAATGTATCCTGAACCCTTGATAGGCTAAAAGCAGATGTCAAAGTTAGATTTTTGCTACTTCGTAGTTGTCTATATTAAGCTAAATATTTGGTGGCTAATAGTAAAAATGTTACAAGAAATTGGCTCAAAAAAGCTTCTGGAGTACTTGAATATTTCAACCAAAACACTACAATACTTTAATTTAAAGGCTAGTTCAATGCTAATGGTAGTCAATCTGGTTTAGTAGCTTCAGATGTGACCTGCTAACACCAGGTCTTTGGCTATGAACACCCTCATACTGGCCAGAGACTGTTGGGATGACTATGTTGCTTAATTCACAGTGAACCTAATAAAAGGCTGGTTAAGAAAATTTTCCTGCCTCAATATATTAATTTGAAACTGCCTTAAATTTGGACAAATTGCTTTCACAACTGACAAACACTTTTCCCCATGGAACTACATTAAAGTAGATATAATGATCACTGGTTTGATCACTGAAACAAGTGGTGTACACCACCAGTCAAAGACTGTTTACTCCATGTTTTAGTAGTTCGTGCTACTACGCAGCTGAGTAAATCAGATAAATTGGCTGCCACAGAAACCTGGGAAGGACTTAGTCGTTCAACTCAGATGATGTGGATAAGAAAAACCATCTGAAACATGTAGGTCAGATGCCATCAGGAACTAACTTTATACATAACTTACCCAAAAACTCTGCCGAGTTAATAGCTACCTTGATTAAAAACCTGTCTTATTGCACTTTATATCATCAAATGTCTATTTCTAACTAAAATGAAAGACTAAACATGTTATGGCTTTAAGCTTGAAACCCCTGCATGTCTTTTAGGCAGACCACCCTGTTTAAAATTATGCGTGTAGATTATATTAACTGACTTGTCATAACAGGACATTTTCAATCATGCATGTGACTTAAATTTTAACATGTTTCCTTTTTTTCTTTCCTTCAGGAATTTGCACGAAAGAAACGAGATGCTGATTTGCACAGAAACACAACTCAAAGAACTGTTTTTAAAATGATCAACACTTAAATTAAATATTTAACACTTTAAGGATGTAAATAATCACAATGTTCACTATTTATTATCGATTTGAAAATAAACACAATTTCATAGTTTTTGCAGACATCTTGGAGTGTTTGTTGCTGAATTTGTCCACCAGAGGGAACTGTTTCTTTGCAGAGAACCTTTTTATCCACATGTCTCATGAGTAGTGTCCACTGCGGTAAAACAAATGGGGACATTAAAACTAGAAAGTGTTAGTTGCTAGATATTTATCTTCCACCTCTGCATTTGTACTTAAGGAAAACTAAAGTTGCATCTAAATCAAGGAAAAGTAAAAACTTTAGCGCAGTAAAACTAATCCTAGATAACTACCTATTCCATCTGTCACATCTGCCCTCGACCTTTCAGTTACGTTTTTATCTCCATGACTTTATGTATTGCTATAATGACCTGTGCGTTGTCCAGATATGGTCCAACCTGTAATATTTTGAGTTTAACAAAAATATTTAATGGGGTTTACCAGGGAGCTTGTGAAAAGTAAACCCTGACAAGATTTTAATATTTGCAAGGTTTTCTTTTATACTTAAGACTCAGCTTAATGTTTGTACTTGTCTAATTTAACAAAAAAAAGTGTTTTGAATAACCTTGGAATGATAAAACGTTTTACTTAATTTTAAACGAGTACTGAGAACGGTTTAGGAGAGTCTGTCCAATACTTAACATAATTTTTGGGAGCCAGGAATAAAAGGGCCTAATCCCCTCTGACCTTTTTAATCTAGTGTTTGTTACCAACCGGCAGAAACTGGTCATCTGATTAAAAGCGGGGTGATGAAGCAGGTCAGAGGTGTGGAGGGCCAAGACCACAAATGTATTTAAAGCAAGGCAATTGTGTCGTTTAGCAAAAGGGCAATTCAAAAATCCTGACATAACAAGAAACTGCAGTAGCAAAGTAATGGAAAACATTGATTGATTTAGAACTTCCGTTTATAATTTAATCAAAGCTCCAAACTATTTTTATGCTATGATTTCAAGAATATCAGTGTTTAAACATTTGCAGTTTTCAGAAAAGTTTCTTCCAGATTCATGCAGAATGAATCCTGCCTTTAATTTTGCTTAGTTATTCAGTTCATCAAAGTCACTTTCCTCCAAACAAAGTAAATTGGAGATGCAGGATAACGCTCTGATTATGGCATATATTTATTACATGGGTACTTCACACAGGTATATGTGCAGGAAGTTGGAGAAATACTACAGCCTTCCTGTCAGAGCTTTGTTTGTCTAGTTAATTGAAACAAACTAAAGATCACATTAAGAGAAGGTGAATGTTTTAAAGTGATCATGGTTTCATGTTTGTTTTTTTAAATACAGTCATTGATTTTTACTGGTTTGCAATAATTTTCTGTATCATACGACTTAGACATTTTCTGTCACATCTTCAGCTCTCATACATTTAAAGAATATTTTTGGTAATATGATAAGTAAATTTAAAAACTATTTGGATTACTGTGTTAGTGTTCACTTGGGTCCAAATCTGATGATCTTTACTTTACAAATCTCTAGTTGTTTTTATTTTATTTTTTAATGTAATGTGGATGTTGGACCAAAAAGTCTTGGGACCAAGTCATTCTTTTGGTAATCCTTATCAAGTACCAAGTCTAGACAGGCCAAAGTAGCCCAGAAATCCCTTTCTAATAAACTGAAGTTAAAGCCACCGATCTCATCCGCACATTTTTAAATGCCGGAAAAGGTCTGTCTATTATACTCTTCTAGCAAGTTGCATTTAATTGTTTGTTCCTAATGTTTTATTATACTATTTTATCCTCTTCTGGTGGCATTTCTTGTCTGTTGCCCTGCGTCTGTGGTTTAAATCGGGTTAATTCTATCGGGAGCGCTGCAGCTCATGCAAACATACGTACCGAGTGTGGAAAGAGAAAGATAATTTGTGTATGGAATGAGCAAAATAAATTAATAGGGTGCATTTTACACAAATCTGTTATGAACTTTTGATTTTCAATAAAATATGAAGTACTGTAAGTAAGTTGTTGGTGGAAAAAAATAGCTTTAATAATGATAGTGGACTGTTTTTGTATAGTATAGTTCACAAACAATAGAAATAACAAAAATGCATTTTTAAGGTCTAAAGTCATAATATTTAACTCTTAGTACTTCTTTTGGTACTGCAGTCATGTGACTTTTTAAACCTGTCTATCTAAAAATATGGAGTGAAGAGGCAAGGCAAGTTTATTTGTATAGCACATTTTTGTGTTCAAGACAATTCAAAGTACTTTACATAGGAAAAAGAGCAGAAAATGAAACATTAAAATCAACTTTGAATTAAAAAAATATATATAATAGTAATAATAGTACTCAGTTGCTATATGCACAGTTAAATAAGGCTGTTTTCAGCCTGGATTTAAACAACGGCAGAGTTGAAACCTGTCTAACCTCTTCAGGAAGACTGTTCCAGATTTTAGGAGCATAAAACTGGAATGAAGCCTCCACCTGTTTGGTCCTGACTCTGGGCATCAGCAGGAGGCCACTACCTGAGGTTCTCAGAGCCCTGGCTGTTTCATATGGCTCTAACATGTCAGATATGTATTTTGGGGTGTAACCATGAAAAAACTTATACACAATCAAGGCTGTTTTAAAGTCTATTCTTTGAGTGACAGGAAGCCAGTGCAGAGACTTAAGCACTGGACTAATGTGGTCATATTTCCTGGTTTTGGTCAGAACCCGAGCAGCAGCATTCTGGATGTTCTGAAGCTGCGTTTAGAAAGCCCAGTGAGCAGGCCGTTACAGTAGTCTAACCTGCTAGAGATAAAAGCATGGATAAGTCTTTCTAGGTCTGGTTTAGAGACTATTCCTCTGATTCTGGTAATGTTTTTAAGATGGTAAAAGGCTGCTGAGGTTACTGATTTAATGTGTTGCTGTTGAAGTTCAGGTCAGAATTGAGACCGGATGTTTAGGTTCCAGAGAGAGCGTCAGACAATAGAAAACAAAAAAGAGATATAACTGAACCAGGTGAAAACCTGCTAAAATTAACATGCTGTTGCTCTTTTAATGATTAGGTCAGGAAAAAAAAGAAGTTTTTAATGATGATTGGGATGTTTTGCTAAATTAGTTACACAAAAAGGACAATATTAGACTGGAAACTTCTTTTATTAAGCTGTGACAGCGAGTGTTGTAGATCGTTAATACACAACGCTCCTTCCCATGGGCTAAAATACATGTTGGTATTGAACAAGCAGTAAATCATGTCGAAGCAGACCATTAAAGCTTGTGCAGTGTTCAACAGGGCTTTGAAAGCAGGTAATGAAACCAGCTTTACTGACATTGTTGTAAATGAAACATGTAATGTGCTGCGATAATGGCTTTCCTTGCTGTAGGGGATGTGAAACCTTGGCTGTACGAGCCATGTTTCAGTCAGTTCGCTGGAAATGCGGGAGTTGATGTGTGACTCTTGACTTTTAGGGTCCTGCAAGAGGGCAACGCTTTGTTAACTTACCCGACACGAGTGTGCTTTCGTGCAGAGATCTGCACAGATGTGCGTTGTTTGAAGCAGACACAGTGGAGAGGTTCTTAAAGAAAGCTCTCCATAAGTGGTTTGCAGTTATCAGTGATGAGGGTGGTTCTTCGAAGCCAGACGGGATTAAGAAAAAGCTGAGGCGGTGAAGCGCAACACATGATTTCCCTCCAGATCTGCCCGTTTTAGGGATCACATCTAAAGCTCAGAGTGGACGGTCTCGGAGGCCCATATCGCACAGAACACTGCTTCATGCCGCCGCTCCATCTTTATGACATCTGCATTATGGGCAAATGTGAAAGCTTTGAAAGTGATTGGTTCCCAGGGGAGATTTACAGTACGATGGTGGCTGGTGAGGTTTTCTGATGAAGCTAGAAAAGGCACACAGTTTTCAATCCTTGGGCATTTGTGAGATAAAAAGGATGATTTAATGTGCTTTTTAATAATGCAGTCTGAGTTGTTTTGCACATCAATGGTGCTTTAAAATACATTTGCCTTGGTTTATCTAAAAACTAAAAGCACAACTACTAAAATTACTGATAAATGGTGAGATTTAAATGGTTTAAGCACACTAAGAAATATTTGTGGTTCATCTGATATAATTTCTGACAATTGTTTGCAAAAATAAACTACAGTGCTTCATTTTAGCCAAAAGGTTTAATAGCTGATTTGGCCAACTGTGTTGTGATTAAAGGGCTTTATAAATAAAGGTTGAATAGAATAAAAAAATACCTAGTTTAGATCCACTTCTTATAATCAGAATCAGAATCTGACTTTATTGGCCAAGTATGCTCACACATACAAGGAATTTGTTTTTGGTTACAGTTGCTCACAGTGCACGATAAAAGTAACAAACACACCCAACCAAGCTAACCTCCTACACACACACACACACACCTGTAAACTTATGTGCAGAGTTGTGTATTTAAAGTAAAGGGCTGGTGCAACAGAATTAAATAGAAAAAAAGAGTAAGAGAACGTCCTTGATATGGATGTATGTGTGTAGTTGACTGTATCCAGAATTGTTTTAATGTTCAGCTGTTCATGAGTGTGACGGCGTGTGGGAAGAAGCTTCTTTGTAGTCTGGAGGTCTCGATCCTCAACTGCCCGAAACGCCGACCTGATGGAAGATACTGGAACAGGTGATGTCCAGGGTGTGATGGATCACGGACGATGTGAGCTCTCCAGATCCAAACAGCAATCTTTTAAGGAGAGTTTTAGCTGTTGTATCACTAACTTATCAGCTCTTCTGCCACTTTTTTCTCAGTTTCCTTAGAATATTTTTTTCTTCAATACAATCAACTAAAATATTTCATTGTGACGGCTCACACTAAATTTTCTACCTATACTTAGTTTTAAACCAATTCAGGAGAGTGAATATCTTACATCTTTTAATACTTTTAACCTGAAGCAACACTAAAGAAGTTTCAGTTTTGGTGGATTTTGGAGGCCCAGTGTGGACAAAAGCAGTAGTATTTTTTGCCTGAAGGAAGACTACATTTCCCATGAGCACTAGTGCTTAATATGATAAAATCCTGATCTTCCTGTCGCCTGCAGTTGGATTGAAGTACTTTTCTGTTTCCATTGACTGTGAGAAGGATGTCATAAGCACTCAGCACATTTTTAGTTGTTTTGTGTGGCAGGCAGGGTTCCTGCCACCCTCCTAAAAGTTTCTAAGTGCCGGTTAAAGTGATACCGACGCCCTCGGGCCATGAAAGAGGCATCATTCAACAAGCTGGAAGTCAACGTATGATCACAAAAGTTATGAAACTATTTAATGGAGGTTGAAAAGTTACTTAGTGGTGAGTTAAAAAAATACATCTGATAATTTTTTTTAGGAGTATTGCATTTTTTAGACATACTCATCTGACTTAAGGATATAATTCACTCATTTACTACTCATTACCTATTGCTTGGTGTACGAATACATGTCAGAGTATATTAGAGCAACATGATGACGGGGTTTAGCTCGCTGTAAGGTTGTGCCTGAGATCTTTGTTCGAGCTTCGGGTGGTTAAGAGCATCCCTCCTTTCTCCTTAACCGTACGCAGAGATGCTGTCAATCTGTCAAGTCAGCTCCACGGTTCCTCAGCGCTAATGCGCTCATCGATGACTAAGTGAGATCAGAACACAGGATTACCCCGCGGAGAGTTTCTTCAACGGATCTCTGCCTTATTTTACAGTCACATAAAAAGGCTTCTGCCTTTTTAACCTTGCAGGGTTATTACTTTGGTAAAGTAAAGCCAGCGGAACTGAGACTGACGACTAGCTCCTGGAGGCTTGAAGTACATCTAATGTAAAAGCAGGAACTTTAAAGTGATTGCTGAATTTATGAGATTCCCTGCTGCTCTGTCACCAAATCTAGAGGTTTTATTTAAAGTTTAAAACGACATGGTTCAACCCTTTAAAGATATTCTGTTTACTTAATAAGTCGGCTGAACAGACTGAGTTAGGGTAGGTAAAACAATAAAAGCAAGAAAACTGGGAAGTCTGTGTTGTTGCTAAATTACTAAGTAACAGTGAGGCGTTATTTCTTAAAATGTACAGATGGAGCTTAATCAGTAGTTACAGAGATACTCTATAACTGCTAATTATGTTGGCTGAGGTGGCTAGAATGTATTTAAGAGCGACATTAATATCAATATCAATTATTACAGCTGTGTGTCTTATTAGTTTCATATCTAATATATGAAATGTTTTTAATGTGTTCATCTTTAGGCCTAAGAATGAGTGGTCCCTGAAAATCAGTCATGGATGTAGATGTTTACCATTTAAAGAGCTGCTGAGACCCGAAGAACCAAATGAGAATTTTTATTTTGTTTACATTTGAGTTTGGTTGGTATTTGTAGATTCCTGTGGTGAAGACTTGGTTAACTTTCGTGTTCTTATTATTTAAATCTTCATTTGTTTAAAACATTACAAACTTATAAACACAAACATCTTAGCATCTTATGGTACTTATTTAATCTGTGTGTGTAAAGGTGTATTTGACACGTTTATGGTAAATAGGTGTTATGCTTTTATTTTGTTAACTACCTGTCCCTGACCGGAAATAGCACAGAAAGGAAAAGAGATAATATTACTTAGCTTCAGTCGGAAAGAGTAACAAGGTTTGTTTTATTGATGAAAGTTTGATTTGATATTGTAATACGGTTATGCTAATGTATTAATAAGGTAGTTTTCTGTTTTTTGTTTAGCTCTTACGTTAGTTAAATGACTGTTTCATGGTTTATGGCAACAAATGGCGATCAAAGACATTCAACAATCAGTTCTGGCCTTCTCTAACTTCGACTGGATGCAACAGTGTGTTAATTGAATGGTAACGTTTAATGCTCCTCAGAATCAGAATCAGAATCCGGCTTTATTGGCTAAGTATGATCACACATACAAGGAATTTGTTTTTGGTGACAAAGATGCTTGCAGTACACGAAAAATACATTAAAGAAACATTTGTAACATTTAGCATGTGTAATTTATATTTTTTATATTTTTGTGCAGTGTAAAAACTATAGAAGTTATAAAAATATATAAATAAACTGTTCAATTGTTCATGAGAATAATGGAAGTTGGAAAAAAGCTTCTCTGTAGCCTGGTCGTACGGGTCTTCATGTGGCTGAAGCGTCGGCCTGATGGAAGGCACCGAAACAGGTGACGGCCAGGGTGAGACGGGTCGGTGATGATTTTCTCTGCACGCTTCCTGGTTCTGGAGGCATGCAAGTCCAGCAGTGCGGGCAGCTGTACACCGATGGTCCTCTCTGCAGACTTGATAATGCGCTGCAGTCTCTTGGTGTCGTGTTTTGTGAGAGCACTGCCCCACACTGTGATGGATGTGGTGATGATGGACTCTATGATGGCTGTGTAGAACTGCACCATCAGCTCTTGGGCTAGGTTG
>JAVLVB010000669.1:3760070-3775499 GCA_032876305.1 Orestias chungarensis | reverse complement strand
GGGGCGCCCGTGCTGATGGTTCGGGTCACTGAAGTACACTTTCCCAGCCTCACCTGCTGTTTTCTGCCAGTAAGAAAGTCAGTTATCCACTGGCAGGTGGAGGCTGGTACGCTGAGTTCAGTCAGTTTGCTGTGTAATTGTCCTGGAATAATTGTGTTGAAGGCTGAGCTGAAATCCAGGAACAGAATTCTTGCATAAGATCCTGGGTGTTCAAGGTGTTGGAGGATGAAGTGGAGACCCATGTTCACTGCATCGTCCACTGAACGGTTGGCCCGATAGGCAAATTGCAGGGGGTCTAGCAGGGGTCCGTGATTTCCTTAATGTGGTTGAGAACCAGTCTTTCAAAGGACTTCATGACCACAGAGGTCAGGGCAACAGGTCTGTTGTCATTTAGTCCTGTGGTAGTTGTCTTTTTAGGAATGGGTATTATTGTGGAGCTTTTAAAGCAGGACGGAACAACACACAGCTCCAGTGATCAGTTGAAGATCTTAGTAAAGACAGGTGCAAGCTGGTCTGCACAGGTCCTCAGGCAGGAGGGAGAGATTCCATCAGGACCTGGGGCCTTCTTGACTTTCTGTTTTAAAAAAAGTCTCAGCATGTCTTCCTCACAGATCTTCAGGGCAGGCTGGATGGGTGGCTGATAGTCAGATGGGTGTGAAGTGGTGTTGGATGGGAGCTCGTTGCTGGGCTTTTCCAGGGTACTTCAGGTAACGTATAATTTGTGAACTGTGTTTTAGTTTAATGTTTAAACTTCTTTTGTGAGCCCCTTTGAATAAAGCGTCCGCTAAATGTTTACATGTAAATGTGACACTGATGAAATAATTTGGAACAGTAACTTACAAAATGTTTTTCAGCAAGCTATCTGAGCTTGTCTTTAATTTAACCGTTCCTCAATATTAATTAAAAAAGTAATAGTTCTGTTTGGAGATTTTTATTACCTAAAAGAATTCGACAAAAATAGAAAACAAGTAAAAAAAACACATCTGTCAATAGAACTTTTGTTTAAAATTCAGGAAATATTTACTTAAAACTAAATATCCTGTCTAAAAGTTATTTGTTAGTTACTTTTGCCTTGTTTTAAATGAAAGGCACCTGGTAAGATATTGTGTTGTCGCAGTGTTTACAAGGAAAAACAATGTCTAAAATTAAAATCGGCTTACTGAAATTGTTAAAAATCAAAATAAATAGTAGAATAAAGTCATCTTAGACGATTAGTTGCTCTAAATCTGCATCTGTTTTACTGACGGTTAACTCTTGTGGGTTTCTTTCTACAACCCACTCCTAGACTTCGTCACATCCCGACTTCCTCCTCATCTAAAGATAAAGCCGTTCTCCTGACAGAGCCTGTCTGGTCTCTGCGGCTCCCTAACCGACATGATGGATGCCTCGTTTAAAGATCCCTTCTGTCATCCAGAAGCCCAATTAGAGTGCCTGGCTACGGCTGGCCGGTCCGCACCCAGAGGCAGGAGGCCGGCATCAGTCACTCAGCAGACCACAGTGACTTGTGTTTTGGTGGTTTGATCCATCAGTCATCTGACACAGCAACAAAAGCAGCAGCATGACCTCTCTCAGGTGAGACAAACGTAGGCGGAGTATGATATTCCCTCATCTCTGAGTTTTGAGAAGTGGAAATTAACCAGTCACACCTAAAGGCATGCTGTTGTTTTTATTTTTTATTTTTGTAGAGTAGTGGCTCAATCATCGGCTCCTGGTTTGAAGGTTTGATTTCCGCTGGGGCCTCTAACATTCAGGTGTACGCGCTCAGTTAAGCAGGAACGCCGTGAAGGTCGTGAATGTTGGCAGCGTTGTGCTTCAGGAGGAAATGTAGTAATGAAACAAGACACGGACTGGGTTATTGCTTCTACACAACACTTACTGCATTTACTGAGGCACTGCAGAAGCAAACATGGTTTGGTTTGAGTCCTTTATGTTTTTGCTCATTGTGACATAAATGAGAATATATACAAAGATTTATTTATTTTTACAAGAGAAAAAGTTTCACAGCTTTTCTGATGTAACGGCTCTGTCTTTATTTCTGGAGCCAGATCTGTTTTCCTTATTCATAAAAAAAAATGACAATATAGAAGTATTCAATCACAAACATAAACTACACAGCATGCAGTAAGAGGTGAAACACTCAACAACAGAAATAAAAAACTGCTGACAGATTTCCTAGGTTTGTTTTCCAAATGCTGTGCAGGAAAACTGTCCTTGAAAGCAGTGCTTCTAAGAAATTAAACCTGAACAGAAATATTTTACTCATTACATATTTTTATATACAGCCATTTGAATATAAAACATTTCAAGTTGTATCGTTATGTCAGGAGTTATAATTGATAATAATTTGTTAACTAACTGTAAGATTGAGAAGGTGCTACCTGTTAGCTTGGCATTTCCTTTTGAAATTTTTTGTCATTCCCTAAACTTTGATCCCCCTGCTTTCTAAAAGTATGACACTGGCTACTTATAAATACACTGGGCACCGCCCTATAAATGTGTAGCTTGACAAGGTGTTTATCATTATAAATCTTTATCATTAAAAGCAGTTAGCTTGATCAACCATTAAACTTACTAGCTTTATAAATTTATAGCACCTTTTTATCATTGTTATCATTGTCAACTTTTTAAAATCATTATCAGCTGCTAAGTTTATAAGTCTATTAAATTAACAGCTGTTAGCTTAACATTTAGCATATTTTCCATGTCACAACAAGCTGTTAGCTGTATTGACCACTGAACTGTCTGGCTTTTAGCTTGATTTACTTTTAACATATTTTATTTAATTTCCATTTGGGATAAATATAGTATTCTTGATTTAATTTATCATTTTATGCTGTTAGCCTAATCGGGCATTAAACTAACTAGCTTTGTCAGTTTTGTTCACTTTTTAGCATTTAAAAAAAATCCTTATCAGCTGTTAGCTTTATTAGCCCATAGAATGACTAGCATAATATTTAGCATATTTTCTTTGTCATAACAAGCTGTTAGCTGTATTAACTAAACACTAACTGTCTTGTTTGATTTACTTTTAACATATTTTCTTTATCACTATATGCTTTTAGCTTGATCAGCCAATAAACTGACTAGCTCTTAGCACTTGTTAGCACTTTTTTTAGCATTATCAGCTGTTTAATTAACTGTTAGCTTAATATTTAGTATATTTTCTTTGTCAAAACAAGCTGTTAGCTGTATTAACCACTGAATTAACTAGCTTTTAGCTAGATTTACATTTTTAGCTTCTTGCTTTCTTAAAGCTGACTAGCTTTTTCTTTGCTTTATTTACGTTTTACCACTTTTTTTAAATCAATATTTTCTCTTGACTTTATAAGCCCATAAAATGACTTGTTGTTAACTTAATTTTTAGCATATTTTCTTTGTTATAACAAGCTGTCAGCTATATTAATTGCTGGACTGTTAGCTTATTTGAATTTTAGCATTATTTATTTATTTCCAGCTGGTAGCTTTATTAACTAGTAAACCAACTTGCTGTTCTCTTGAGTTATTTGTAGTTCTAAATTCTGTTTGACTGATTAACTTTTAGCCTGAATACCTAATTTAATTTAAGCAGTGATTAGCTAGACCCCTCCAAGTGAATTCATTTCTGCAAACTGAGATGATTCTAACCACTGTCAAATAAAAGTGAGGAAGGCTGCTGATTACTGCTGCACACACACCTCTTACTAACTGGTAGCCATGAGCGCTATTAGCTTAACTCTCTGACCGACTGTTAGCTTGAATACCTGCTTGAGAAGTTGTCAGTCTGTTATTGTGTGTCCTGAGCTTAGTGTGATTGTAAAATCAGCCATTTGTGACCACAGAAGAACAGCAGTACAATGTAGATAAGCTGCTCAAGAGTAGATAGTCTTTACTCTTCAACAACTCCAACATGACATTTTGCCGCCACGCTGCATATTGAAGCAGCGCAGTGTGAAAATGAACATAGTTTGAGGTCATAAGGTGGAGTGTAACGCCAGAGGGGAGCAGCAGATTTCAGCGAACTCCTCTTGTTTCCTGCACGGAGAAACAGGTTCATCACACAGCCGAGGGAGAGGCGAGGCGTCTCTTTGCTGCAGGCTCAGCAAATCTCCACCGTAGAACTGACGGCAGATAGATCAGCCTACTTCCACCGTGTTAACACCTGGGGCTTCCGCACTTTAACGTCTCTCAATCGACAAATGAACTGTGTTTATGAAGTGTGCCTGGTCGGACTTGTGGAGTGGCGTAACAGCGCCGTGTTGATGGTTTACTGTTAAAGCAAGAAGGCCAGACTGCGATGAGCATTGCTGGCACCCAAAAGGCTTGTTACAAGATAATGCAAATGGTTGCAAATCATGATTATAATGCCCTCTGAGGACATTCAGCATCGCTGAGCTCTTTTTCAACCAAGTGTTTAAATCACTATCTGCCTCTCCTGCTGTATCGGTCTCGGATGACAATAAAATTCTCAAGATGTCACACATTCATCTTGTGGTCCCCATAATTTCAAACAAATCAATGTGGAAAAACACCCTTATATAGGGTACTGTGACCATGGCTGGCAGAAGTGCGGCTAAAAGACATTAATCCAACATAATTGTCCCTAATGATACTCTCCTGGTCATCCTGCGCCAATCCAGCAGCTCATCTGTTACCCTGAGTTCAACTTTAACCATGTCCATCTTACTCCTTTGACCTAAATAAGGTAAACTTGACCAAAATACGTTTGTTTTAATTTTCCGTGGTTGTTTGTAATAGTAACTAAATGTAACCGACGTTTAAAACTGCTTAGCTGCTAGCTCGATTTACTCAACATAATTGGTTTATTATGATCAGCTGTTATCTTAATTTACTAATAAACTGACTAGCTATTTATCTTTAGCTTATTTTGTTTATCCTTATCAGCTTTACTATCCCTTTAACTAACTTGCAGTTTTTGTGATTTACTCCCAGCAAACTTTCATTATTAATATAAACTGTTAGCTTTATTGCCTCAATGACTGTTTTCCGATTAACTCTTAGGAAGTCCCTCTCTATGTATGAAATCTAACATCTACGTAATTTTGCACTGTCATATTTCTTAGAAGTATTGGATTAGTAATATTTTTTGGAAAAGAATAACAGATGAAAAGTGGTTTCTAATATCAGAAGCAGAAACAGGAGCTTCCTCTCATTTTCAGGTATTGTCAGCTTTAGATACTGCAGTACAGACTGTACCTGCTTCCAGACATTAAATGAATATTCAGCAGGAGTAATTGGATAAAGTGACAGGTTTAGCTGCTGAGAGCGCTCTCAGCAGATTCAGCCTGGCTTTGCTGGGGGAATAATTATCCAAACAATTACTATCATAATATTTACTCACTCAACACACCAGCTCTGATTCAAAGGCTGTAAATAACCAGGCTCAGTTCCTGGCAGTACCGCTACCACACCCAGAGGTAATCAGTGCCGCGTTGTGGGATTTTTACAGAACGTTTTAGCCAAACAAACTCAGCATGGGGAATGCCAATTCAGGAAGAGGGAGATTGCAAACATGTGTAGCAAGCAGCCTGCAGAGACCACAGAGGAATGTCTTGTTCCTCTGCAAGAACAATCTAATTGACAGGAACACGTAGCAGATGTAGCGATCCAACGCTGAGTGTTTGCAAAAGATGATTACGGGAAACAAACAAAGACGGCCAGGATGGAAGTCTGAGCTAATTCTTGTTATGCAACCTAATGGGGCCCTGTAAAAAGGAAGCATCAAAACTTTATTCAATGCAGTCCACCAGTGAGTCTGAAGAGGTTACTTTCAGAAACTAATCTGAAGGATCCTGAAGGATCAGTTCAATTCAGTTTATTTCTATAGCAAGAATACACTTCATTAATATACATTAAAATTAACAATTCATGTTTTAAGGTAAAGTTATTATTAGTTTACTAGTTTAAAAAAAATTGCTATCAAAGAAAACAGCAGATTTTATGGAGTCATTGATTTTCAGCATTCATGATGTTGGCTTTAAAGTAATCCTTCATACAGAGCCAGCATTTAGCGACAGTGGAGAGGAAAAACTTCTCTTTAACAGGAAGAAACATACAGCAGAACCAGAACCTGGCTGGGTACGAGTGGCCGTTTGCTACGACCAACTAGAAGTTGTAGATGGCAGAGCAGACAGAAAAAAACAGAATTGGAGAGTCTGATGTAGGCGTACTTTTCTTGTTAAAAAGATGTCAAGTTTAATTCTAGACCAGACGAGATGTGGTGTCTATGGAGAGAAAAACACCAAGAGGAAACAGAAAGATAACGGCTGAGTGAGGAAAAGTGATTCGATTGTCCCAAAGCAGCCTCGGCCTGTAGCAGCTTAAATATTTTGAGCTATTTGCTTTATAAAAAAGGAAACTTTCAAGCATAGTCGGTAAACTAATCCGATTTCTCCAGTTTTGTTAGTTTATCTGGTTTTCTAGTTTGCTAGCATACTTTTACAGAGATATTCCTCTTACATTATCTTTTCACATGTCTCTCCTTACATTTATTACCAAGTCATCGGTATTAAGTCAGACTGTCTTTCAGGATGTCCTTCTTTTAGCTACTTACAACTGTCCACCAATCATGTCTCTTTTGCAGAAAAGTACCGCAAACAAGTAATGTGCAAAATTTGTTTTTTCACATATATCTTGTTAGAAAAGGTTCAAATGAAGGGGATTTTTTTGTTTGTAATGTCACAAAAATGAAAAAACAAAAAGTTTATTTAGATTATATTTTTCTCTGAAAATGATTTAAAAGAAACAGATAATATACATAAATAAAACTAATCCTTTTATTTTAATATTTAGCCAACGCTCTAGGAGCTCGGACCTTTTTGAGAGCATGCGGCTGCTTAGTCCCACACAACAGCTTTAAAGACAGAGTTCTGACAGAAACCAAAACGCCTCCTTCAGCTGCGCTCCATTTGTGCGTCTCTAGCGATAAGCCGTGTTGGTTTTTCACCAGAGACGGAGAAACCGAGGCACAGATGGGAAGAAAGCGTAGACCATGTGATTCGCTAAGGGAACCGAGCTGAATCTTCGACTGCGGACTCCATTCTCGTTCTGTCAGCTCCAAACTGGGAACAATCGGCGCACAACGACACACAGTTGCTGTTTGTGACCTAATTAAATGTGATACAGAAATCCTGAATGATTTACAGAGCAGATTACTTTTATCCATAAACCTGTTTATCCCTTTAACTGTGGTAAATAAACCCTGCATCTGTGGGTCTGTTATTTCAAGATACATGTTTAACTTTCAGGAGGCAGGCTGGGATAATCCCTCGTGTAGAGAAAATATCTGACCCAGCCAAAGGTTTCTGGAGACCCCCCCTCTGTCATGGATTAGCAGAGAAGAATTTGAATGAAAGGTGGGGAGAAAAAGATGCAGCCGATGTGCTGAGGAATCATCCAGGTGTGAAGCCGTGCATATTTATGTTCATGCCCCCCCCCCCGGAGTTTGCGTCCTAATGAGTTCATTAGATATGTGGGCCCAGCAGGAGCTGAAGCAGAAGAAAACTCTGCAGGAGTGACAGCTGTACACAACATATCACATATAAATAATATATTCATCCATTTTAGAGGTGAAGGTCAGCTTTCTGAAATAAGAAGCGCTAGGCCTCAAAATTCGATTTCTGCTTCATCTCCAGGCTGCGTCACAGGCATTAATACAGCCTCAAATATATTCTGCTCACCAGAAATAGCTGATGTGGAACCAATAAGGACCTTAACAGCATTTTAAAGTCATTTGAAGGTCTTTTTTGATTACTTTGGCTCATACTCTCCTATTTGTCATATTTTGTTTTGTATGTAAAACTTTCTTGTATGTTAAATGGATTTAAATATAAACAAATGTAAGTTGCTTTTGTTTGACTTCCTTTGTTTGAATTTAATTTCAAACTGCTCTAGCATGCAGAATAACTAAATATATTGGCCATTTATAAAATATTTATCTCTTTAGAACTTTTTTGCCTTTTCGAGTAGTTTACTGTTTTAAATCCATGGGTTTGCAACTTTACTTGTTTACTAGTTTAAGAAAACAAAAAAACAATTATTCTGAAAAGTCCCTGACAAAAGTTCAAATAACTATAAAACCTTGTCGGTTATTGATGCCATAAATTAAGAAAAACCAATAAAATCCAAATGAAACTACAATGAGGCTTTAAATCCTACAAAGATGTTATTAGCTTCTTATAGTGAATATAGAAATGTTAATAAAAAAGAATACAAAAGTTATTCATTTTTTTTGTAACATACAAGCTAGCATCCGCAAGCCAGTGTTGGCACGGTAGGGGTAAAAAGGTAGCTTAAAAAAAAGTCACAAGGCACTCAGACTCATCAGCTTTGTCACCTACAGGATTTTAATTTAGGTTATGATAAAATAAATAAATAAATAAAACACAGGCCATCATAAAAATTTATCTAATTTTTTTAAGTAAAAACTAAAAAAGCTAGCTGTTACAGCAAGTTATGGGTGACATACATTTAAAAATTAACATTTGTTTGTTTGTTTTTTGTCATTGGCTGTTTTGACATTAACAAGGTTATTTCAGTCTAAATTTTAAAGTACATGTTTCTATATTGACTTACAGAGTATTGTTCTTTTTATGGTTTGTGTATTTGTTTACCAAACGCCCATTTTATTTTAGATGGGGTTTTATGTGTTCTCAGAATAATCCTAAATTAGGATTGAGCAGTTTCATGGTCACTTAGTACAGCTGTAGTTTTGTGTCATATTCTTTTTTGATGATTTTTGTTTGGTGACTTGTTGCTTTTTTAAATAGTAATAATTCTAACTACCTGATATATGTTAACCACTTAATGGAGCAGCAGTTGCTTTCTAAATAACTTTGTCCATTTTTTTCTATTTTAATGCATGACACTGTTTTGAAGCTACCTTCATTATTTTGTTCCTTTCGTGTTTTTAATCTTGTTTTTATCCAATTTGATGTCCATTGTCACCAGATCTTTGGTTGTTGATGTGTATTAGCAGTTATCTAGTTATAGATTTTTAATTACTGCTAAATTGCAAAAAAACATAATGTTTCTAATAGTAGTAAATAAGAGAAGAATGATATGTTACGTTTCCTGTTAGTATTTACATAATGGCTTAGTTTCTAATACAATTTTAGCCTTTTATTTTTCTTCATTTTCTATTTGTGAAACTGGTGATACTTTAACCTCTTTCTGGGATCTTTGGTTGTTTTTAAATATTTTTATTAACTCTGGTCTCAGTTTTTACAGTGTTGAATCTTTCAAAACAACTTTCAAAAGACGAGGTGGTGCAGTGACCTCTAAAATCCCTCGCAGTAGTGGATGCGGTTTGGCGGTCTGGCTTCTGTGCATTCATCCATCTCCACTTAGTATTAGAAGTGAAGGTCAGCTCTCTGAAATACGAAGCGGTCAACCTCAAAATTTAATTTCAGCCTCATTTCCATGCAGCAACACAGATGTTAATACAGTCGTTCCGTTTTACACAGCGTGCACGGACAACCGCCGACATGTAACTACCTCCCATAGTCGCACACTGCATCCGAGGGGAGCTGCACATTCTGCCAACTAAATTAGTGAGAGATCATTGATCAGCCTCGGCTTGTGAACAGGAGATAATTAATTGGACACCTCAGAGAGTGAGGAAAAGAAAAATGTGAGAAATATTTGGCTCAGGAGGCAAAGAGACAGTGTAAGGGGAATTACTGAGTGAGGATTTTCAGCTTTTTGAAAGACGCCCACAGTCGAGCTCTTCATAGTGTCTCTCCGGCTGAGTTAGTCGTCCTTTGAGTGTCAGAATGTGAGATCAGCTACTTTATTATCTTGAGAGTCTTACAGAAACTGTGTTTGGAAATATATTTTAGTTTAATGTAATCAAAACTTGTCTTTTATTTAAAACTGAATGTTGTTGGTTTTTATTGAGTTACAACTCTTCACATCAGCTACAGACCATCCTACTGTGTGCAAAACTACCACTAGATTTATACAAATTTATAAAAACCTCTGCATACGAAATACCTGTTTAAAGGCTATTCTACACACAGAAGGAAAATGCAACTCATATCCAACGTTTTTAAGGCAGTGTAAATAACCCAATTCCTTATTAATAGTTCGGTAGTTGGTAATAGTTCAGTTATGCATCCTATAGTTTTAAAGCATTGGCAGTCCAATATTTGTGTCATTGACGTACGTTATGCGTCATAATTCTGCACCAAAAGAAGCCAGATGTAAATCTACAAGCAAATATTGTCTGAAGCAAGTAGTGACAAATTTAGCCTTTTTGTTTTTGTCAGATTTCTTCATTTTGTTATGATCTTGTGACGATATCGTCAGCTTCCATTGTGCAACAACTTTGATGCTTTGTGGTCGTGGACTGTTAGCACAGAAGTCTGATGGAGATTGCATTTGATTAATAGTTTAGCAGGATGACTTAAGCCTACTCTTAATTAAGCACTACTGGTTTAAATCTTCTGATTAGCTGCCAGCAGAGTTGCTGTTTCTTATGAATAGGTTTGGTTATCAGGCTCACCACGCTCCTTAACATGAGGTTTACATTTCTGCATATAAACCACGCTTTGAATTCATTCTTATGTTTTATTTGTATCACTGAAATTACATTAACACAAATAAAATGTATTAACAAAATGAAACTCAAAGCCAAAGCTTTAAAATCAACAAAGGGAATATGAAAAATTTATATGAAAAATTATAAAAAAATCAAAACGTTGCAGGAAATTCGGAAAAATAACAAAAATATAATAAAAATAATTAAAAAAAACATTTGTATGTTGAACTAAAAAAAATATATTTCATTGGCATTTTTAATAATTTTGTGTTGCATATTTGCTTTAAATGTTATTTTACAATCATTATAGATTTTTAATTATTGCTAAACTTCTAAAACAAACATTTTTACCAAGTATATTTGTCTAGTTTCCATAAACAGGCCAAAGATAAATTATAACTAATTTTTTAATATAGCTTGTAAATCTCTTGTATAAGATATAGGAGCTTTTTTTTAAGTCATGCATATAAGAAAGAATTTAAAAAATATCTGCCAATGCAAATAGTACTTTTTATCTATAGTAAAATATCTTGTTTAAAGGTAATTTGTGTATTATGAAATTTGCTCTAGTTTGTGTTGATGACATTTTGGCTTCAATTAAACCTACAGAAACAGAATGAAGAAGTCATAATTTAACAGCAATGAACTTGGTGAACCATATTTTGTTTGTTTAAAAACAACGTATACGATGTTGATAAATACTAATGCTGTATTTAATTTCCCCTACCTATTAAACTTTTTAATACAACTTAATTCTACAATTTTTTTTCCCCAGAACAGAGCAGCTTTACCTGCAAACGATTTCTTTACATCGCTCTGCGGTAAATGAAGTGGACCTCTGGTGTGTGTTTACCTCTCATTGGGGTTCGCCACAACAGCTGGAGGTTAAACTGATTGTTGTTTTGGAGGCAAGAGGAGCGGCGGGCTCATCGCTGCCTCGGTAAAGTGATTACCCTCATTCACAAGCATCCGTCTCCGAGCAGAGCCTCCAGGCAAGCGGATCACTCGGATGCTCTATCTTTTTTTTTTAAACCTGGGATAAACTCAATCTCGCATCTGAGTGTATCCAATTATACAAACCCGGCAGGCTCATTCAGAACCAGGTCACCTTAACTCCTATCTCCTCCTCATCGATGGGGGACTATAAGGGGAATAAGATTGGAAGATATCGTTTAAGACGGGTGGCGGTGGTGGGGGAGAGGTTTCAAGGTGGAGGAGAAACGCCAGGCACAGGCAGAAGTCAGGTAATCCTCTAAGGGAAGATTCAGCAGATGTTCTGTCGGGTCCCAAACATATTTGGAAATAGAAAAAGGAAAAATCAGTCAGTTTATACAGTCTGTAACCCCTAACTCTGAACTAGCTGCACCGAAATAACCAAAGACAAAAAGCATAGCTAGTGTAAAGCTACTGCTGTTCTTGGACTTTTTGGAGTACAGGCAAACATTTGACATCTTTTATGAAGATGACATTTTTGCAGTCAACCATATTGTATCCGTAATTATCTATTAAAGCAACACTAAGTAACTTCTGAACCTTCATAAAATATTTTCATAACTTTTGTGATTATACGTCGACTTACAACTCATTGACTGACCAATCTGTCATGGCTCGAGGGGGTCCGTATCGCTTTATCTGGCACTAAGCAACTTTGAGGAGGGTGGCAGGAACCCTGCCACACAAAACAACTACAAATGTTCTGACTGCTTTACGGCATACGTCCCTTCCCACGTTTCCTATCTTCAACATTTTCATCTGACACTGTTTCACCAGAATTAAATTCATCAGCTCATCGCTATTCATCCTTCAAACAGACACTGGAAACAGAAAGTTTGCAGCACATGTTTTTTATTATATTTCTTCTTTTCCTCCTCAGACTTTTGTGTAAAGATTCTACGACCCCAAAGTAACCCGGATGTACAGAAGAAGAGTGTAGACGTCAAACAGCAGGGCAATGTTCAGGTTAAAGTTGTTGAGCAACCAAATCGTCCTAAGATCAAAACAAAATGCCTGGCTTCTTCTGTTGTAGGATTATGACGCATGTCTCACATCAGTAGCGTAATAGTCTGATAAAACGCGACAAGGCCGTTCTGACTGCAGATGGAGTCAAAACTATTGTATCTGATGGAGTTTCTTAGGGTTAAGAGATCCTACTTACCTTAATCAGACACACAAAAAAATAGGTTTGCATTTCCCTGAAGTGTCTACATACTCTAGCTTCATGCATCAAGTTCCTCTACGGTTATGTGAAAGACTCAATAGTGATCCAAAAGCTTTATGGATGTTTTTCCTGAATATGGTGAATCCAGATGTTAGATTTAAACAGCTTTTAGTCTGCCACGATTATTGCATTGCTCTTGAATCGGCGCATGTGAGCAAGTTTGTGACCTTGAGATGAGCAGTAGTTAGTGACGAAGGGCTTAGGGTGAAATGTAACACCCTGATTTCAGAAAGTTCAGAGGAGGCCTTATTAAGTGTCCCTGAAGTTGTTTTCTCAAACAATGTTGCTGATATCTTTCCAGCTTGGCATCATGTCAGTATACAACTTTAGTTTGCAAAAAGAGTTTACAGAACTATTTGCACGCTTTTGTATTTGTTCTACCATCATTCTGATGATTGAAGCAACACTTGGAACAATAAGCTAGTTAGTGTGTTCAGTGGACTCAGCATCATATTTCAATGTGTTAGCTCTTTGCTCCAAGGCTGATGCAAGCTGTGGGAAATGCATGTTGTAATAAGAACCCCCCCCCCTCCTGATTTCTGATAAGAGAACACGGCGTGAATGTTCGCAGAAACAAAGAGGACAAGGTCAGCCTCCTTGTTCTGTTCTGGTAACTATAAATCAGTGCAGATACAAAGCTCCAGCCAAAGGTTTACAATGTAAGACTCCTCGTCATGGTGGCTGAGCATGCATGTTGTCAGGCCAGTAAAGGAGCCAACAGAGAATGAGACGGATCACACTGATGAGCCACACCAATTTAAAAGATTAGCTTTGTCCAGAGTTATCTGAGAGTAGCAAAAGATAGCGGCGAACTTTAGCATTAGGTGTGTGAAATACATCAGTTTAGTAGCAGTCACTGTTTTTGAGGTCTCGTCTTCCAACTTTGAATCTGCACCACCGTAAATGTCTGGAGTATGTAAAATAAAGCAACACCAAGCAACTTTGAGGAGGGTGGCAGGAACCCTGCCCGCCACACAAAACAACTACAAATGTTCTGACTGCTTTACGGCATACATCACTTCCCTCGTTTCTTATCTCCAACATAATCATATAACATTGTTTCACCAAAATTAGATTCATGACCTCATTGCTATTCATCCTTCACACAGACACTGGAAACAGAAATGTACTTCAATCCAACTGCAGGCGACCAGGAGATCAGGATTTAACAACGCTATGCGCTGGTGCTCATGGGAAATTGTGTCTTCCTTTAAGGAAACACTACCACTTTTGTCTAGACTGGGCCGCCAAAATTGACCAAAACTGAAACTTTTTCAGTGTTGCTTTAACTCTTTATAAACAAAAAAGAAACAAAACTGAAATAAAAAAAGACATCCAGACTGTTTTCTGGTGTTGTTGCAAGATGATGGAATGACCTACCAAGCGCCACAAGAACAGCAGCGTCCCTGAATATCTTCAAGAAACTCCTAACTCTCACCCATACCTCTATACCCCCTCTACTACTCTCTCTGTACTTCCCTCTATCTCTTTGGTGTCACCACTGACTCTGACTTGGTATTTTTCTCTAGATAGCTGTTGGCCTATTGATAATAACTGTATTATCGTGTCTACTTTGTAAGTCACTTTGGATAAAAGCTTCTGCTAAATAAATAAACATAACAAAACATAACAAATAAACCAGAGGAAATAATTTATGTTACCAAAGATGGTAGGAGGGGATAAACAAGCTTGTGAAACTCTGATGTTTTGATCACGCATGTAAGGGTGCGGATAAATATTTGAATTACATGAGTGTGAAGTTACTGCTTTACAAAAAAGGTTTACAATTACATATATATATATATATATATATATATATATATAATTGAACACAACTAGCATCAAGGAATCAAGGAATCAAGGAATCTTTATTTGTCATCACATCACATGTGGTACATGAGGTGGGACGAAAATTCTAATCTCCCGGTCCAGTTTACACCCTGATAGCAATTTTAAATAATGTAATAAATTATAAGAGTATAATAACTATGCGAGAAATAGGATTTGAACTACAAAAAATCTACAATATGGACACAGAATAACACAATATGGGACTTCGGACATAGCAGCATTGAGGATCGGAATCCAAATATATAATACATTATACATTCTAAAGAACTATACGAGAAATGTGATTTGACTCCACAAGAATATACAATATTGATCCAGAATCTACAATATAGTATTTCGGACATAGCAGCATTGTAATTGTCCTTCCGTGTGTTTGAGAGTCTCACAGCTTCAGGAATGAAGCTGTTTCTCAGTCTGGTTGTTTTACACTTGATGCTCCGCAGCCTCCTGCCTGAGGGGAGCGGGACAAAAAGTGAGTGTGCAGGGTGTGTGGGGTCCTTCATGATGCCGGAGGCCCTCTTCCTGCATCTGGATGTGTAAATATCTGTGGTGCTGGGGAGGCTGACTCCAACAGTCCTCTGTGCAGCCTTCACAACCCTCTGCAGAGCTTTCCTGTCTGCAGCCGAGCAGCTTCCATGCCACACGTTGATGCTGGAGCACAAGACGCTCTCCACCACACATCTGTAGAAGGAATTGAGAACTGAGCTCCCGAGTCCAGCTCTTCTCAGCCTCCTGAGGAAGTAGAGTCGCTGGTGCGCCTTCCTGACCAGAATGGAAGTGTTGTTGCTCCAGGTGAGGTTGTTACTCAGGTGTACACCCAAGT
>JAVLVB010000669.1:3728940-3757540 GCA_032876305.1 Orestias chungarensis | reverse complement strand
ATATATATATATATATATATATATATATATATATATATATATATATATATATATATATATATATATATATATATATATGCCTAAGAAAAAATGGTTATGGTTGTTTTACTTGGAAATAACTCCTCAAAGCTGTTTGAAATGTATTTTTCTCTGATAATTCTTCTATTTGTTTATTTTTTATTTTTACTTACTTGTTTTTGGTAAAATTAATAAATTCCCTCTCTGGCTGTCTGACTTTCACTGACTCAAATGATTAAACCGTTTCAGGATGGTAACATTTTGTAACCTGTACTTGAAAATAAAGAATCCTGACTGTAAGGTTTTTAATCCTGCGTGAAACATCACCACAAATAAAAAATAAAATCCAAACCATGAGTGAAAAAAGTTGGGAAATAAGGGATTAATTCAATCATCAAACATGCAGAAATAACTTGAGTTGTACCCTCCACCAGATATTACTCATGTTAAATGAACACCTCTCAAAGATTAGTGAATCGAGAAATTGCAGCTCCTATTATCTATTTTACAGTCAGTCTGAATTATTGCTGAATCGTTGACATCCTTTCTTCCTCAGAATAAAAAGGCGCCTCCCACATGGTTTTTCCTTCCCCGTCTTTTCTATCTGAAAGGAACCAGAAGATGACTCACAGCCTCTTCAAACAAACTTTTCCTGAATGAAAAGTAACAGCAACTTTTTCTCTCTCCTGAAGTCGTCTTGGGAACAAGACGTGTGCGCATACTTTCCACTTGACGCACATGAGACTAACACTTGACACGCACTTTACATAACAGGGAGAAATAACGGAAAGGTGGCGGTGGGTCTGTGTGGGTGGAAATCCATGCAGGGAACCAAAATCTCAGAGAGCCTATCACCATTCCGATTGTCATAGTGAATCAGTCGGCTCTCCAAGCTGAAGACACAATAGGCAATTCAACTTTTATGGGAGCGCAGCCTGGAGGAGGAGCAGGCTTTGAAAGATCTGAAGCCGACTTGTGAATGTAATTAGCATATACTCCCTAACTCTGATAACTCACGCTTAAGAAGAGGAGAAACTCCCCCCTCCTCATCCTCATTCAGCCTCTTTGTTTCACCTGAAACGGTACCTGGCGACTGATGCCCGGTGATGTAAATGTCACGAAAGAGCGGCGCCGCAGAAGTGTGCCAGCTTTGATCTCAGCCCTCGTCCCATTTCGTCTGAGGCTGACCTGATTTCCCGGGGAAAGGAAGGATCTGTGCCGTGATCCCTCAGTTACAAAGCGATAGAGGAAAACTGGCAACATTTACTCAAACGGCAACTCGGTCACGAGCGTCCTTATTGTCCTAAAAACAAAGTTCTATAGCGGGAAGTGACCAATGAAACACGATTCACTTTCTATGACATTCTGAGCTATAGCTGTCATTGCAATATTAGTGTGTGCAAAGTTCATATCGCAAAGCAGCACAATTGTTTGCCCATTCAGCATTATGTTGTAGATGTTGTGTTCTTCATGCTGACGCAATATTTAGTAGATTAGTAGAGTAGCAAGCACAGATTAGAAGGTGAGGAAAGAAGAAAACAGCCATTTGTGTCGTACTTGATGTAGTCACTGGATATTTAGTCCAATCTCTACTACGATCGGTGTTTGTGCCACCTCTGTACGTCGTCTTACTTTGGATACATGTCTAATGGTTTTTGCCCAAGCGTCTGCAGTCTGATAGCTCTTGTAGTATGTTTACGCCAATATTGTGAGACGTGAGTCACAATAATGCACCAAAGGAAGCCAGACGGTGTAAATCTAGACGTTAACAACGTCTGAAGCAAGCAGTGTCGAGCTTGACCATTGTGTTTTCTCAGCTTCCTTCATGTCAAAGTTAGGAAAGCTGTAAAGTTTCGATTGGTGGCTTCATTTGCTAACAGCTAGCATTAGCGTGTTTTAGCCTGAAGGAAGACTGACTTTCCCATGAGCACCAGCGCATAGAGTGGTAAAATCCTGATCAGTTGGATTGAAGTACATTACAGTTTCCAGTGTCTGTGTGAAGGATAAATAGCGATGAGGTGATTAAACTAATTGTGGTGAAACAATGTCAGATGATGATGTTGGAAATAAGAAACGGGGGAAGTGACGTATGCCATAAAGCAGTCAGCACATTTGTAGTAGTTTTGTGTGTTGGGGTTCATGCCACCCTCCTCAAAGTTGCTTAATAAGTCGACGTATAATTACAAAAGCTATCTAAATATTTGATGAAGGTCAAAACGTTACTTAGTGTTGCTTTAGATAGGCTAAAAATATTTGTAAACAAGGTCTCTAATTGCTTCTCACATATGAAGGAATTTATTTCCGACAATTTGAACTGAAACCTGCATTCACAAACCAATCAGATGCATCGGATGAGCTTTAAAAATAAGTTACAGACTGAGACAAATGAAGGAGGAAGCCTGGACGAAGGTCTTCAGAACACCAATTAAGTTGTTGATGGTCCGGTTATTGACATGCTGGGCTGATAACTGACAGCATTAATTAATTGCTCGCGGCAAAGTAAAGTGTGATACAAAAAGGAGGGAGAACTTGTTGATTCCTGCCAATTAAGGTGACATTAATAGTGAAATCATAAGGTAAGGTCTTGTGTTGGTCTCCGATTAGAAGTCTCTTTAACAAACACCCTGATGTAATGTGAGGTAGAGAGTCCTATGAGCTGCTGCTACAGTTAGGCCCCAAAGTTAACATTAGCGTTTATAAAGGCTTAAATATTTTCATGAACTCACTCCTCTGTGAGAAGGTTTTCTCAAAGTGTCCCACAGCCTAAAGCAATATCAGGCATTCATAGACTTCTGCCACACTTGAAGTTTTGATGCATGACAGATTTAAACCCATCATCCTCCTTCATTAAACCATATATTTTTAAAAGTGCTAACGTTTCTACGACGCAGTCCGGGATTTCAAGTGGCCCCTAAAACATTCGAGCACATCGATTTTTTACCCTCCTTGCATGTGTTGTTGCCACTTTCCTATTAAGCATAAATGCCATAATTTTTAATTACTTTTCAATCACAACATGTAATTGTATTGTTTATGGGATGGTGGTGAAATGGAGCAAAGCCAAACCTCCTGCAGTAAGACTCAGAGGAACACGACGCCAACTGTTTTATTTTTAATTTCCTTGGAGGGATATAAAAATTAAAGTAATTTTCAAACCAAGACTTGGTCGTTTTTATATATGAGAAATACATTATAAGAGTAGCAAAGTGAAACTACACACTCTAGAGTGGTTAACCAAATCAGATTTGTAGAAAATGTTATAGCCCTTAAAGATTTTAACAAAGCAAAGAGATTATTCAGCATCTTATGCTGTTAAACGCTTCGGTACAGGAGCCTTTAACAATTTCCCATCGTACACAAAATAGACTCTAGTGTGCTTGGAAGGACGTCAGGAGATGAAGTCACTGAAACTCAACATGCTGGAGTGTCTTGGTCTTATTTAGCAGCAAGATTTCTCTTAGAAAGTGAGCAGACAAAAGACAAAATATCAGAAAATGCCGCACCAGATGGTTACTAAGCCACTTTGAGGGTGGCAGGAACCCTGCCACACAAAACAACTACAAATGTGCTGACTGCTTTACGACATACGTCACTTCCCCCGTTTCTTATCTCCAACATCATCATTTGAGATTGTTTCACCACAATTCGATTCATAACCTCAATTATTCATCCTTCACACAGACACTGGATACAGAAATTTACTTCAATCCATCTGCAGGCGACCGGGAGATCAGGATTTTACCACGCTATGCGCTGGTGCTCACAGGAAATGTAGTCTTCCTTCAGGCAGAACGCTACCGCTTTTGTCTGGCCAACAAAATCAACCAAAACTGAAACTTCCTTAGTGTCGATTAAAAATCTTGCTGTGGGTGAAATATTTAAACTCCTGCTTTGTCATTGTCTGGTCGTTGAGTGAATCACCTGCCTTTCCTGCTGCTGTTAGACTTATGCCTGTGGATACGATTTAGTACAACCATCAGGTTGTGAATCAGTGAGATAATTTGGGATCCTCTGCACATGACAAATTGCTATACATTTACAAGGCTTGTAATTGCATGTTTGGGGACGTTACGGTTTCACATGCAGCTAAAGTGCAGAAAGAAAGTTGGAGCAAACCAGAACCTGATCTCAGCTGACACATGTTTCAACAGCAAAAAGGAACGAAGTTTAAGTTTTAATCTACGCCCAATTCAAGTTCTCATCTGAAATGAGTTCAAGCCGAATGTCAATTAAAAAAATTAGCTAAAGTCCAAATCCAGCTTTTTGGAGCATTTGACAACTCAAAAACAGATGATGATGATGAACCCTTCTGACCAGAGATTTCCCAACAGCAGAGTGTTTACGTAAATCTCCTAGAATGGATTTTCTAAATGTAAATCTAACCCTTAAGTGTCCTTTTGTATTCCCAAATGTTTATCAAAGACATTTCCAAAAACACAACACCTGTTAGCCCTTTATTCCTAAAATCAAAAAGTCCTGTCAGTTCTTTGTTTTTCATGATTAAAGCAAACCAAGAACATCCCGAACTGTGATTCTAGCGCACAGCTATAGCCCTAATTTCTGCTCAGAAGCGGATTCGTGTTTTACATGCACCAACAAACACGTCTGATCAAGAGTAATCAGAAAACCGCAAGATTACACGTAGAGGGCCGTCCAGCATGACTTTAACTCCAAACTCACGTCAAAATCAACTTAGCGTTGACTTAAGGAGAGGAAAAAAAGTTTATCTGAACATCTGTTGTTTTTCATTTTTATAGGTTTAAAGAACTTTTGCAAGGGAGAGTCAACAAGTATCAAATATTAGAGGCTACTAGGGCTGCATGATATTACGATATGAGGATATTAGGTGGGATATAAGCCTGCTTTTCTCTTTTTAATAGCTACTTTCCTACTTTATGGCACCTTCAGCCTTTTTTGGTAATGCCCTTTGATTCTGGTGTGAGTTTTTACAAGTACAACCTAAAATGATTTAGCAAACAACTATTGCTCTCCACATAGACCTTTTCTATCATGAATGTGGCACAAATTGATTTTGCAGCTCTGGTGCACAAACTCCTAACTAGGAAGACTGAATAGTGAAATGAAGTGAAATATGTTGATTTAAAAAATCAACATATTTAATCTGTTATTGGAGATTTATCTTGTTCTGCATGTAAATTACATGTTTAAATTTCAATCTCTGATCCCTTTTTAATGAAAAATCAAGTGGGATATTTTTCACACTGCATGCAACAAATGGATGATTTGGACAGAGCTGCTGAAACAATACAAAGAAGAGCATTTTATTACTATGTTTTCATTGATTTAGCTACACCTGAATCAGTATTGAAAGTATGCCAACAATCAGACATGCTTGTTTTGGTCCTTAGAAGAGGATGTGATGCTTGCAGTACCACAGCCTCCCGTCAGGATGGAGATCTGCTCCGTGCACAAACAGGGAGGAGCGGTGAGTGGGAGGGTTCTCTCCCGTGTCGCTGCGTGTCTTTCCTGCCTCGCCTGGTTGAGTGGAAACACTGGAGGAGATCCACGCAGCCGAGTGTCTCCCAGCTGCCGACAGGAGCGCAGCGGCTGCGGACGCGGTGAGTCCTGAGTCTGAACTCCAGTGTTTCTGCGTGTCTAACTAGTTGTGTCGCTGCTGGCCGGAAGGCTTTGCGTTGTTTTGCATGAACATATAACGTGGTTAGGCTTAAATATGCGTGCAGAAATAATCAATAGAGTAAATAGACGCATTTCTGCACAGCAGGGCTGCAGCTCTTTGTCT
This sequence comes from Orestias chungarensis, assembly GCA_032876305.1. Lineage (NCBI taxonomy): Eukaryota > Metazoa > Chordata > Actinopteri > Cyprinodontiformes > Cyprinodontidae > Orestias > Orestias chungarensis. The sequence continues at coordinate 3,751,761 of JAVLVB010000669.1, read as the reverse complement.
CTTACCTGCTTGGCTGTTTCCAGTCTCTTCCCACTCCTCTGAACAGTGTTTCCACCCTGATCCTGGCTCTGATAAGCTTCATCTTTCCTCCACTTTGCAGCCCACTCAGCTCCCCCTGCAAACAACTATCAGCTGCTTTGGTGTGAGATTGATTTCCAGCCACCCCTGGATTGGAAATGGATCTGACATTGGGGCTCCTGTGTTGTCTCTAGAGATAAATGCTCATGTTTTCTGTCTATATATTTGATTATATTTGGGGATCTTCTTCCTGTCTGAGATTCCCTTGGACCTCTTAAGAGCTGCCGGACTCCATCCAATATTTAAGAGCCTTTAATTTGCAGTCAGAGTAATTGGCTGCAGGATTAGTGTGTTTGAGCCCATTTCAGGGCTTGTTCTACAAGCAGTAAACCTTTATTGCTTGCTGAGCAGTTTTTCCTCTGGCTGTGTGATATAACTCCCTGGATTTTCTTTTGTGTCCGTCTGTGGACACGACAGCCGGCGTGTTGCTCTCTGTCAGCCGAGTGGGATGAAATAGTTTTACCAGGTTGCTTTGGACAAGATCTGCTGTCTGAAGATCACGCTCTGGTCAATCTGCGGATAAAAATTTGGCTTCTGCTTCTCCCTGAATATCTCTTGAATCTCTTAGTAAACGGTCGTGGGAAAACTTGTTCATGCTTGCAAAGACGGAACCTTTTGCCATTTCTTCCGTAAAACTAAACCAGGTCTTCACTTTGACTAGGACATTCAAATCCATTGATAATCTTTGATCCATGAATGTTATTTAAGTTTAGTGTGAATTATCCAATTACTTTTTGTAATGTGATAAGTACGTTGAATAAAATTGTTGATGCTTGCAGCTAATGGAAATATGCCTAATTTGCTATCTTTGCATCATTTTAAAAATGTGCTTAAAACTCACATTTTTAAATGTTGTTCTCAAAAGTTTGGATGGAAACAGAAACATTGTAAATAACTTAATTGAAACAAGCATTGTGTAATGGTTTATTTGAAAAAGAGGAAGGTAAGGAAACAACATTGCTGCATAAATTCTTATGTAAATAAACTATTGTACCACTTCCTGTTTATTGCAGTTAAACTTAACTCTGTCATTCTTTAAAATTACCATTTACATAGCCTGGCAGGTTCATATCAGTACATGGGGAAACACGCTTAAGTTTCTATTTATTCCTTTTTGTTTCCAACATTTTAAAAGCTCAAATATCAACATCAACAAACATCACCAGTAGTGTATGCGGCCTTCTCTGATCTCCCTTATTTTTAAGCACCAATAGGATTAACACATTTCCCTCACAAACGAGTGACCTGAAATCCTGTTTGCTCCCAGTTTGTTGAATATAAACAAGATGAATTTCCCACAGCATGATCCTGTCACCTCCATGTTTAACTGTGGGGATGCAGGGCAGTGTCAGAGTTGAATGTAGGCCAGAAAATGTGGATCATCTTCTTCTTCTTTGTGCTGTTTCGCCCTACGTAGCTTATGGCACACTTCCTGGCTGCTCCTCTGATTAATGATCTCACTGTCCAGCCTGTCACTTTAGATTGACCTTCGTGTCTTGGTTGGTCAGCAGGTGGTTTATTTTTACTCAGGATTGTTTGTAGAAAACTTTTGGATATTTATATGCTTTAGTAACAAATGTAGAAGTGGAAAAAGATCCGATTTGGGTTTTACTTGCGTCTGAAGAACCTCTGAGAAGATAACTTCCTAAAACCTGAATGTTTTTTTGTTTTTTTTGTGTTTTATCTTATTTAAGGTTATTGGTTGAGTGCGGCGGCGCCCTTGCGCCCTCTATTGGGCAGCCGCCGCACTCAACCAATAACCTTAAATGAGACATAAAAACCAACAAAAAACAACATTTCTGAAATCACAGTCGTATGTTATAAAGAGCGGCTGATTGACTGGTCGAGTCGCGTAAGTTTGAGACGGTTGGAGAGAGATGGAGCAAGAAAAGTTTAATTTAGTTAAGTCCCAAATAGCAATAGCCTTTGAGAGGAGACCTTTATTTATGTTTTAAAATAAATACTGTGAAAATGTATGCAAAGTTTTTAATGATATAAATAACGAGGAGCTGGAAAGGTTTTGTACATAATGATTTTGAGCCCCAACAACAGGGCTACAAAGATGCTCTGGTCATTTTGAATATCCTGAATATTCTTTTAACATTCTTTGTTGTCTCCCTCCTTTGTTGCGTTGCTGCCGGTAAGAACTGACGTTTACCCGCTTCAAAGGAACTTTGCTGAGGAACACATTTACTCGCTTCATTTGTCGGATATTGACGATCCGATCAATAAACTACTGGAGAAATCTTTGTCTTTGTTTCCAAATGAACTCGCCATTATGATCCTTCACAAAAACACAACAGCAACAACCAGCATACAGTAGATCGATGCAGGTTTTTTGCCTAAAACCACGCTCAAATGCTGTTTTCATTTTTATTCCAGTCTCGGAAAACAACCCTTTATATGCAGATCTGTAGGATTCTGAGCCCTCGGGAGGAGTGTGTCTCCTAATATCGCCCACACTTAAAGATATTTGCTTTATCTCACTGCCGCCTGACTGGTGTGAGGAGCCAGAGGGAATAAAGGCAAACATTGACTTTACATTTTATTAAGGAGATGAGCTGAAGATGCATTCACTGCTTTAAAATTCTCACATAGAGGTTAACCTGTCCTGGCATCTTATCCACCTGTTTGTTTTTAGTTAGAAGCTTTTTATCACAAGTAAAACATTGTACCAAATCAACATAAGTATTGCTATTTTAATTTAACTTTTAGCCTATATACGATCAATTTCAGGTTTAATGTCCCCATTTATAAAGATTAGCAGTACAAACATACGTTTATACAACACACAAGTGAACCTTAGCCTTTGGTATTTTTTTCTGAAGTGGCCAGACTTTGAATTAGACCTAAAGATGGATCACTGAGGTTCCACCTAACAAGAATGTAGACCATGTTTATCTTTTATTTTACAGAAACAGGTTAAGGTAGGGTTAGGTTTATATCATATAACATTTGCATGTCACCCTTATCGGGGTTAACCATGTTAATTTGGTCTAATTCCAATTTTTTGAAATACTAATTTATGTTCAGATTATTTTTCAAATCAGACTTTTAGCTGCGCCATGCAGACAGTAGATGATAGCGGTTATTGCAGCTGACTTTACATTAAAACCCCCTGAATGCTGGGTAGCATGCATGTGGCGACAGTGAAAAGGAAAAACTCCAACAGAACCGCAACCAAATAGCAATTACAAGTTTAGTATCAGGAGGAGAAGAAAGTAGAGTTCATGGCAGAATCATCTCAGCCGATGCTGGAAGGTGTCACAGCTAAGAAAAAGAGGTTAAAGTTTGAAATAACAGCAACAAATGCAAATTGGAAAGCAGAAGAAGAAAATAGCAGAGTGAGAAAAAAGTGGTCTAAGCAGCCTGTAGCAGCAGAACTAGAACTAGAGATGGGTCAGGATAATCTAACACAAATGAGAAAGGTGAGGCCAATGAGAACCTTCTTTCTAGACTAAATCCCCCAGAGTTTAGTGAAAGGCAACGAGATCTACAGAAGCCCCTTAATGAGCCGTTTGTCTCAATAAAGGTGTGTTGGATGTAAAAGCTACCCAGGACTGGATTTGGAGAACCTCAGATCAGCAAACTTTTAAATGTGGCGAAAAGTGGAAATAAAGTAAAATTAGGGAGGCAGAAAAATGGGGCAAAAATCCTTGATTTTGTGGTGAATTCTGCGGCATTTTTTCCTGTTTTCTTCGATTAAATATGCGAATATGTGTGAAAAACTTGTGAATTGTTCTTTCCAAATGTGGTGAGAATAAACATGTTTCTTCCACATATAGTAAGCATAAAAACATGACATAACATTGCAGCATAGCTGAGCCAGTTATTTAGTCCAGTTATGCTAACTTAGAGTCTTGGACCATTTCAGGTCATCTATAACGTAGTATGAGCTAAATATGAACATTGCTTAGTTCTGAGATCCAGAATCTGTCTAAGAACAAAGCCAGTTGTTACTAACTTAAAGCTCTTGTTGTAAGACGCTGGATCAACTTCAGTCCATTTGCTTTTATTAGTTTACGGGGCAGATCTGCCTCATCCAATATGGCCGACACGCTTCAGGGTCAGTCATAAGTAAGAAAATAATCAATTATTTTACATTTCTGAGAAAAAAAGTAAAATCAGTCGAATTTACATAATTTAGCGATTTCTGCACTTAGATGCTATTTATGCTGTGAATATGCGGCGTTTTAAGATTTATGTGAACCCCCAAACATTATGCGCCCTTTCCTTGATTATTTGGGATTTTCTGCGATCACAGGATCGCGATTTTCTGGTACTGGGTTTTTCTGGTTTGAACCAAATCAACCAGGAAACCTTTTGTAACTTCAATATGTGCATATAAAAAAAAAAAAAACATCGATGGAAGCACTTATGCATGGGGAGAACCATGCAACTCCAAGCAGATAAAGTCCAGACCAGAATTTGAACTTGTGATTGTCTACAAGGCAGTTTTCATAACAATTATGAAAAGTAAGTAAATTGGAAATTTGCATTCTCAGGATTCAGTCGAAACGTCTACATTCCTGGCCTTTTGCTTCTCGTTGTGTTAACCTCTCCGGGCCCTTCAGGCCTCTCCTCCGTGCCCTTCATACATCATTTCGGACTTTGTTTTGGCCCGGTTTTACAGAAGTACTCCTCCATCTCCTTCATTAATTTCCTTTCCTCTCCCTGGAAGCTGGCAGGTCCACTTCCATTTTCCTCCTGTGATTCATTTGCATCTCGGCTCCACGCGGCTGCCCAAGTGTTTTCTGGGAGTCAGGTGGCTAATTAGTTCCCATCTGTTGGGAGAAAACGGCCTTTACGGTTTCTCGGGTGATTTCTGTCAAGAGTTGTTTTTGTTTTTTTAGCATACTGATTTATTTCTGCTTCCTCAACCAACCAGTATTTATCTTTTTATGCTTTTATTTATACATTTTGACTTTTCTAGTCTTTTCGTGTAGGTCCCTTCTCCGTGTTTAATCATTTCACAATCCTTATCTGCCGTGAGTTTCGTTCTTGTAAGAAGACAAGGTAGAGAAGCGGAAGTTGTTTTAGTCTTGCTGAAACCCAGCAGACCAAAACCGGAAGTGACAGGAAACCCGAGTCGGTGTGTTTGTGTAGCAGACGGCACTTCAGGGTGATTAGAGAGAAATTCTCATGAAGGATGTCAATATTTATAGTATTGTAACCATTCATGTCTGTTCAAATGTTTCGGTTTTGTCACATTAAAACAGCAAACATCCATTTTTTGTGTTGTAAATGAATCACACGCCCCCCTTAAAGTAAGAGTAGTAAAGGGAAAATGAGTTTGACAGCCCTTTTTACCCCTAAATAGACTCTAATGCAACAAACAAGCTTCAGACTTGCCTTTACTGTGTAAGCAGAATCTATTTATTTGTAATTTTGTCTCGTTATGATTGCACATGTTCTGTTTGTGGCCTCAGAGGTTTTATGGGGAACATTAAAGACTAACATGCGTCATGAGGACAAGGAAAAACTTGTTTAAATCAGGGTTAAATGCTTCCTTAGGCTTTTTCATAGTGGTGTAAACGGACCAATTTCAGATATTTCACCACAAAAAAATTATATTTTTCTCACATTTAATCCAACTTTTACATCATTGATGGGAGAAATACATAATATTTTTGCATATTTCACAGTAAATGTGTTAAATCCTTTTAACACAGAAGTCGTATTAACATTTTTGGAGCAAATGTCCTAAGTTGAATACAGAATGTATTGTTCTTATATAGACAGAATATTGTGTCATGTTTTCACTCAGTTTGTGTTTACATTACCTGTTCTAGGAGTGCAGAAGAAGCCAGACGTGGTAAATCTGGACATAAACGATGTCTGAAGCAAGCAGTGCCCTGTTTTGTTTTCTTCGTTCCAACTGTTATGACCTTGTGACGATACGGTTGGCTCCCAAAATGCTATTAAACTAAAACGCCATCGTCCTTTCTTCCTTCGATTTAAAACCTCGCACTGCTGTGTGATACGACCACGTTCCTCTGCTGCATATGCGTTTTCTGGTCGTGATTAAAGCGTACAAGTAAAAAATAAAAAGACGTCTTTAGTGCACTCCTCTTACGATAAGTCTCAACTTATAAAGTTACCGACATTAAGCTTTTTCTTTCTGTTTAAATCGTTCCTTAAACATCACTCCTTAAAATAAAAGGTACATCAATTAACTACATTACTGGCAATGAAGTACAACATACGCTGACATTAGGGTCCTTTTAAAAGGCTTGAACTAAAACCACGTTTAGCCTAACCTTCCTTTGTTTCATTTGCTTTACTTTCTCTCTCCTATTTCACTTTACTCGCCTCTACTTGTACTAAAAGCAGCAGAAAAGGTTGCTGAAATCTGCCCTACATGAATAGTGTCAAAATGATTGATTGAAAGAAAGCCGGAGTTCCTTTCCAATGACCTTCAATGTCCTGCAACTAACGATTATTTTTATTATCGGTTAATCTGCTGATTATTTTTACGACTGAACGCTTTTTATTATTAATTTTTTTAGCATTTTACTTTCCCATATAAGCTATTAAGGTCAAACTTTCATTAAGAAAAAGGAAAACACAAGAGAATTTTGCAAAAATGGTTGAAGTCTATAAAAAGTTATTGAGTGTTCAGCATATTAACAAAAATCTCAGCCCTTATGCTCTACTGTTAAATTCACATTTTATCTTGTCTTTATTCTGAATGTTAAGCAGGAAGCTGACTTAGTTGGACATTATTTTTACCAATAATATGAACTCTAATATGTCTCTACCAGCATGTTTACAACTGAGTTTGTAAATGGTTGGGGAGCGTGTTGTTCCACATGTATTCGTTTATTGCTGCTTGTAGAAACAGAGAATGACAAAATAAGTACACAAGAAAGGTAACAAATCTGCACACACATCTGGAACTGAATATGAACTGAATTCATTAACAGTATTTAGCGTGTTTATTTTCTTATGAGGTTATTTTACCGCGCTGGTTCTTCCTTCCCTGCTTCAACTCCGACATGTTTTTGTCTCAGATCTTCACTTAAAGGTATAGGAGAGGATCTTTTCAATAGAAAAATTTCAATGGAAAATCCCATGGAAAATGACAGCCAATGGCTGTCAATGCGTAAATAAAATTTACGCAATGACGTTTATCACTAATGTCCTACAACATGCGCTCATGTTTGAATTCGCGCATGCGCAGATTGTTTAGGAAGTAAAACGAGACGGACAAGACGCATCATTCACCATTGAAGAGAGGTTCTCCCCGTACGGCAGCGAAAACGGAAGCTCGCAAGAGAAAAACCGTGTTCAAAGTGTCAGAGATGTTCACAGTTCTGTAATAAGTCCGATGCGTCGCCAGAGGCTGTGGTCCCGCAGATGTAAACAGACTGCATGTGCTGAGGACGTGCGCGCTCCCGATATCAGGGGGCGTTACTAGAGATGAGGTGGCGCATGCGCAGTGTTGAGAAAATGAGAATGAGCTGAAGATCCTCTCCTATATCTTTAACCCTCCAAGCGCCAAAGTCGCAATATTGCGATAAACAACATTGCTGAATAAAACAGGCTGTATCTATAAATGTGGTGTCGAATCTTGTTACCACTTTTCACCAGGAGTTAGGGGACATAAAAGCCTCTAATCTGAGCAGCATTTGTAAACATAGTTCTATTCAAAGTTTTTGAGTAAAAAGAGTTTGAAAAACACCCTCCCGCGCAGGGAGTCGCAGCGGGGAAGCAGTTGCGCTTAACTAGAGCAGAGTGGAGCGAAAGTGTTTTTTCTTTTACTCACGATGCCGAGATGTTGGTTTACTGTTGACGAAGTTCTTCGTCAGGTACTGGCTGACATGCAGTTGTCCAGTGAAGAAGAAACTGACGTTAGCAATGGCATACTATGAGCAGGGGACGTGGTCGGGGTGGCAGAGGGGCTCATAACACCGCAAATAGAGGTGAATATAGCGGGGATGAAAACAACCCCGGTTTTTGTGGCAGATGCGTGAGAAGCCTCGGAAAAAAACCACCGCTATTGGTGGCGTTCACTGCCTTGTTCAATGCCGCACCATAAATCTCAGTGATGATGATGATGGCTGGCAGTTCTTGAGAGAAGAGGAAGAGTAACAGAAGTGGATTTGAAATTTTGATGAGCCTGTTGGTTATTGCGGAGACGATCTGACCAATTTTGAGCCCATTGATTTCATTTCTCTTTTTCTAAAAGATGAATTCTGGAGCATCAATGTGTTATTATCCCAAGTTTAGGTTCATACTGAAGATATTTCTCATTGACAGTAACCCTTTATCTCAAACCACTTTAAAGTTATAGACTTTTGAAATCTTGAAATTGAAATTGAACATTTTCCAATATGGCCTCCGCCTTGTGACATCATAATATGCAAATTAGACTAAAATTTTCACTCTCATTACAGACTTCAAGTCATACTGAACAATTTTCTCATTGACAGTATTACTTTATCTCAAACCACTTTAAAGTTACAGCCTTTTGAAATTTTGATATCAAAATTGTGTATTTCCTTGAAAAAACTCCGGCGCCTAAAGGATTAAAGAAGACTTTCCTACATCTTCCTGCTCCGCCATCTTGCTCAGGGTAAATATGTTTATTCTACCTGAGCCATGTGCAAGCAAAACAAGGCTAACGATTGGCTGATTTCTTCTTCTACTTTTCCACTGGTGGATCACAGCATTAGATAGCTCATAACTGCCACCTCAGGTCGCAGGTATAAAGGAATCAAGGAATTTTATTTGTCATCACATCACATGTGGTACATGAGGTGGGACGAAATTCTAATCCCCCGGTCCAGTTTACACCCTGATAGCAATTTTAAATAATACAATAAAATATAAAGAACTATGCGAAAGTAGGATTTACCTACACAGAATCTACAATATGGACACAGAATCTACAATATGGGACTTCGGACATACCAGCAATGAAAATTCAGAGTGCAAGTGACATATTAAGTGACATTTTAAAGATATAGTAGTTGTGTTAAAAAAAACAAAAAACTTTCGGTAATAAGTGATTATAAAGCAACTAATCAATAGACTAAATTAATTATAAACTATTTTAATAATCGATTAAATTGATTAGTTGTTTCAGCTCTAAATGTGGAGGAGCATATTAAACGTAACTTTTGCCCCATCTCCATCACTTTTAATACAACATATACACACTGAAATGGAGGCATTGTTACATGGGAATGCTTTTTTTCAAGCAAAGACAGGGACGGTGGCGAGAGTTGAAACAACTCTGGGATTTCTGCAGTTCCAGTCCAGAACGTCTGACTGACTGAGAACACTTCCTGTCTTGTTACTGTTGTTTCAATGTGGATTATTGGTTGAAAATGTACGTCTCCATCTTAGTTTGGCTTTTATTTTTTACTGGGATCTTCTCAGATCTACAAAAGATTATTCAGGGGTTTCTGAGAAGTTGTTCCCGAATGAGTCTGATCCCATTCTTTAGTTAGCTTACCATGAATAGCCGGTGCCTCGGGTTTCTTCATCAGACCTTTTTGAACTCAGAGGTTGACCTGCTGCAGGTAGGATGCTCACTGTTCACCTTAAACAATCCCAAAGAAATAAAAGGAGTCACTCATTGTAGAGCACTCAAATAGCAACACCATATAAAGCATAAGAAGTATTTTACTTCAACTGTTTTAAGCCCACATTTAATTTGCCATAAAAGAAAAAGAAAAGAGGACCAATGTGGTAAAGATGAGGTTTACTGTGGCAGGAGGAACTCTCAGAAATTGAGACATTTTCTGGGAATTGCACATAACTGTATATGAAAAAGCAGTTACCATTTTCAATCCCTTCATATCGGGGATTCATGCATCTGGGAGGTACTACTGCTATTTACTCCGCACTGCTTTCCTCGATACTCCGTTCAGTCTCTGTAATCTTAAATGAGCTGCTTGCATATATAAAGCCTCATCTATTGAGCCCTAATGACTCTGTTTGTGATGGACGCAGGAAACCTGTGACGAAGAGCTTCCTGAAAAAAGATCCAATTTGAATCCATCACCGTCTCTTCCGGTGTCCCCGTTGTTTAGGGCGAAATGTCTCCGCTGATGATTGATGCCCTTATTTTCCGCTTGCTGGGCGGATTGTACACGGTGACGAATGGTGGGGGCTAATGCGACGCATATTGTCGAATGCAAATCATTTACCTTGCTTTCACAATGCATTACGTGGATGAGAGAGGAAAGGTTTGGCGTGCAAGTGTGGTTTTGGCTTGGCTCTAACGGAAGACATGACATAACAAGAATGACGTTTTATATAATAAAGTACCCCTAAAGTCTTAATCAGCAACCTACGCTAATGCACCCTAACCTACTAACTAGGATTGAGAAAAAATATAAATGCTTCAAGATAATTACTGATTTCAAACTCCGCTAAACCTGAAATCCATTAGATTTAGCGCTCAATGAGTTTGCGTCATGGTGAGGAACATTTTCGTTAGCCTCACACAATGTCCAGGACTTTCATACTGGAGCGTAACATGAACAAGCAAGTTTGATAAGCTAGCTGAGCAGCTAGTGCTATTTCTGTGTTGCGAGGGACCATTAAACACCTGTCTGTGCGACGCAGACAGAGATTGCCTGTTAACCGACTACAGTGCTACAGGAAGCAGCTAGATTTTAACCTAATAAACCAGTATTAGACAATTAGTCGTAGGTCTATGAAACAACATCAAGCTGAATTAAGCATCACTGGACCAGATCCAGCTGTACGCAGCATTTAACATGACTGAAATGAGAGGAGATGAGATTAGATGAGATGAGACAACATGCTGGCCCAATCCCTCCAGAGGGGATTTCCTAACAACTGAGCTTTTATGTTGTATTCAAGTACATCCGGTTCACTAGATTATTTAAATATTAAAACAAATCCTTATTTATGTTAGCATTTCTCAAAAAATATCCGAAAAATCAAGCAACTATCCTTAAATAATAGTTACAAAAAACAAACAAACAAACAAACACATTCCAGTTCCATAGATGCTAATTGTTTATTGTTTGTTGTGATTGAATTAGCTATCTGAAAGGTGCCTAACATAAAAACCAAAGTTTGTTCGAAACCTTTGGTGTGCAACTTTAACCTAAAATAGGATTTTAAACTATATTGAACTTAAGTGTTTGTTTACTTGGTTAGGAAAAAAAAAAAACTTTTTTGTTTGTTTTGTTTGGTTTAGCTTCTTCCAACAGAGCAACAAAAATCATAGACTCATGTATTAGAAGACGAACCTGTTTGATTTATCAAGGCATTTAAAGAATGCACGTCCCCAAATGTCTGACGCCGTGAAAGCTGGGCTGTCAGAGTCACGATCTAACGATCCACGCATGATTGACGAGCCGAGGCCGTTAATGACGGGTTTTAAGGTGCGTGTCGTTAAGCACCAGAATCAGGGCGATGATCCATGCCAGCTGGATATGCGATATAAATCTGAAGCAGGTGTGAACACTGATGGATGCTGAGTATTTCAGACGGATGGGACTGCGTAAGAAAAGCCGTGAAGGTCTGGTTGTACTATGGTCCCGTGTAATGAGTGTCACTTTGATTTTCCCAAGAGCCATTACCTCTACTAAGCGAGGTTAGACATCTTGACCTCTTCAATTTTGATTGACTGTAGTCAAAGGCTCATCACATATTAGATTGACAACCGCTGGGTTTGCTTTAACTGAATGTGGATAGATTGTAGACGGATGAATTGTAACCATCTGTCGGATGGTTCAGACAGAAGTCCATCTTACTTGCGTTGTAGCGGCTCGATCGGGCATTAACTAAACACCTGACCCACTTATCCTTTATTCCAACATCTGGAGCTGTCTGCCTCGCCGCGCCAGCTCACACGTACCTTCATTATTTATCACGACTTCCCACAGTCAGTTACAGCTGCTCTTCGTGAAATCATCAAGAGAAAATGACTGCGGCATATCACGGCCTTTTTATGGAAGCATTGAATTATCCATATAGTCTTAACTGGTACCTTTTTTAGTTACTGATTCATTTAAGCATTCTTCGTTAAGCACTGATGTTTTTATGACTGTAATATTTCATAAAACAAAATGATAAATATTTAAAGAGCTTCTACATTAAGCAAGGGTCAGACGTTTTATTCGGTGAGTCATCCAGCATTGAAAGATTAATTATTTAGTTTACATAACAGGACCAGGGAACTCGTCACGCTCTCAAATAATCACTCCCCTTTGTGAGATGTCACAACACATGTTTAGCTTGGTGTAATTTGCATTTGCACAATTGTTGCATTTTGCATCAGTAATAACTTTTAAAATAAGAAACAAGTCCACTGGGTTTAGCAAAGTAATATTTCAATTGTGACTTCACTGCAAAAATGTTTTATTTTCTGAACTTTTGAGTTAAATACATTTAAAAGAAGAGTTTCTGTTATTTCATTGATGGATTTAAAATAAGTTTCTAATAGAAACAATGTTTTATTTTTTTATTCCAACATTTTTAGCTGGTATTGAACTGATGTTTTCAAACCATGGTTACTATTAAAAAGTAATGCAATGCAAACCTACGTTTTTTAATTTCCTTTAATTCCCACTAAAACCAAACTAATCCCGAAATTACCTGTTCTCATCTCCATGTCCAGTTGAAAAGTCCCTATGCCTTAAAATGAAAAACTGCCTAATCGCTACTGATTATCCAAATACTTTTTATTCTAACGTGCTTCTTCCAGTCAATGACTTCTATGCCATCTTTCTACTTTGACATAACTTCTTTACCCAGTTTGTGGTGAGCAAGTAAAAAACTGCCATCTAGAGTTTGTAATTAGTAATTGCATTTACAGTCAAAATATGCAGAAAACAGCTTATCACAGGAAACACTTCAATTTAGCAAAAAACACTAGACAACTAAGCTAACACTGAACAGCTAGTAACCCTACCTTTTGAGTAGGTTTTTACTAGCTAATTTTATTCATGGGCTCGGTTTGTTAATTGTTAGTCCATAACCTTTTAGCTTTGGTAGATATAATCTTTAGCTCTGTATACTTTTAGTGGCTTTAAAAGTCTAATATGTCAGATATCATGTCTAAGGCCAGTCTTTTAATCCATTTACCACATCCACGCTCCTCCTACCATATTTATTGTCCATAAACATTTTCAAACTCGCTTTGGCTGGTTTAACCGTAGCAGAGGGGTTGTTATATCCAAGGAATGTCTTTAGGGTTCATTAATGTCTGACACCTAATTCGGACTTTACTTTAGGAACATCTGCCTTAACTGCAGATAAGGCTTTTGCTTTCAGTTTAACCTGAAACACTTAAAAAAAAAAAAAGGTGTGCACTGATCCGGTCCGGTGGGGAAAAAAAGAGGGTAGAAGTAAAACCTTATCATTCATTCTACTAATTAATTAAGCCCCTTAGTGAGTGGTCACATGTAAACAGTGGTTTCCGGTCTTGGACCCCAGCGCTGGAGCGGAGAAGTCCACTAAACGGCTCTAGTCTCTCAGAAAACCCTAAGCTAATTTCCCCTCGGGTCGGCCAGACACTTCATTTGTTTACTCCTCCAGTGCTTCAGTTGAGGAAACCGGTCATAATGGCAACAAACTGTTTACTAAGCAATGATTTTGTAGAAAAACACTTAGATTTATTGAAAACTTTGAACACAGGTGAGAGTTTACAGAAGAGCATCCGACCACACTTAAGGAACTACCAATCAGGTGGTTTAAAGTTTTATTATCTGACACAGAGGTTAAAGGGCGACCACAACGATTAAAGTACTGTCAACTCTGGTGGCTTGTTTAAGGTTACTTGTCTGTGGTTTCTATCCCCTCAGAGACAAAATACTGTTTCATACTTATTCCTTGAAAATAACAGTATGATTAACATTAGATGAAGAACAAACTATTTTCCATCATAGCCTTTTGTAAACTGTACCATTATTTGTTCTAAATTGAGCTTTTGGCTTAGTTATTGTCATTGTTGTCTAATAGCACCTATTAGCCTTGAGTTTCTATTAGCTGTCCACTGCATGTGTTTTTAGCTTTGAGCACATATTAGTTTGTGTAGCAGTTAGCTTTATATAGATTTACTTATTATTTACTTATAGTAGGTGTTAACTTTGAGTTTCTGTTAGCTTGGTTAGCTTTCTTCTGTTATAATTGTTAGATATGTGTTATTAATAGCTTTAAATAACTACCCAGATGGCAAAATATGATGATTTACTGTTGAAAAATGGTCAAAATGGTTGATTTTGTTGAGTTGAACATTTTTATGTCCAACGTACATGAACCAATATAGACTCCTTAACTTTGATTCAATTTAAAATCAACGCATACGTACCTGTAGATAATCACTGTGATGATGGTTGAATCAATATTGATATTATATCTGTTATTGTTGAAAACATAACATTAATTAAATATAAAATCATCTAAAATGAGCATGTAAATCCTAATTTAGATTATTGTTGAATCAATATTGATATTATATCGGTTATGGTTGAAAACCTAACGTTGATTCAACATTTAAGTCACTGACCACTTTTTGTATAATTTCAATGTCAGGCTTCAACATTGATTCAATATTTCTGCCTATTTAAACGTTGATTCACTCATATTTTGCCATCTGGGTATTAGCTTGAGTAGATATTAGGTTTATACAGTTGTTAGTTATTGGTCGGCAAGAACTTTTAGAAGCTATTGGAGTTGAGTTTCTGTTAGCTTGATTATCAATCTGCTCTGTGCACTAGTTAGATTTGTGCGACTTAGCTTGAGTGCATCATAGCTTTATATACTTGTTAGTTTTTCATTGTTATTAACTTAAAGTTGGTAGAAGCACTTTGCTTAATTAGCTGTGAGGTCCTTATAGCATTTAGCTATGGTCACACATTTATAGTAGATGTTTTCTTTTTTGCATTACATTTTTATCCTGCTTCCTAATCTTAGCTGGTTATAGTTTTTTTTGTTTTTGTTTTTTTGAAGAAATGTTAATTCATAGTAATTACTGACAGTAACTAATAAAGAACTAGAGAATAGAGGACTAATAAAGCTTCATGAATCACCTCAAAGTCTCAAACACTTTTTAAGGGTTTTGCATTATTGGGCTGAAATCCGTCCTTATTGTTGCAGCTGCATTGGATTAACTGAGGAAATCCTCTTAGATCAGGGGTGGGCAACCTACGGTTAAATGCTCTTTTCTTAAGGAAAAACCTTTAGAAAACTGGCAAAAAATAGACCCATTTACATATATTGTTTTAGTTGATAGATGTTATTAATTGTTTGAAACTCTTTTGGCTGTTGGCCTGTGAATCCATTACAGAATTGATTCATTTATTTTCAGTACAAATAAGTGACTATAAACCTCAATATTCCAGCGTCATAACAGTGGTGAACTGGAACTATCCGAAATCTATTAACAATACTCTTATTTTTGCCCTCAGGTCTCCTTTCTCTTTCTCAAAACCAAACATCTACCTGTAAGTAGGTTCCATTAAATTAACTCGTCCTGTTAGTTCGGGATGACCTCAGTTTCAGACCTCAGCGAGGCAGATGAGCTGTTTGACTTTTGCTTAATTACCTTTGAGGCACAGCATGACGTCTAAATAACTGGTCCAGTTAAATTACATAAGCGGTAAAGTTCAGTTCAGATTTTTCTGTTTTGTGGAAATTTTGTACTGTATAAATTGACATGCTTTTATCTGATTTATGTCAATAAGATCTTTTAATAAGATATTCTTCAATAGTTTGTCAGTGTTCAAAATGAATGGTGCATCCATTTGCACCATAATAAAGATGTTGGGTCTCTGGATTTACCACTGCTCAGCGATGCCAGTGATTCTGTTCCCCGCTGTCAGATTTACATACTTGGCATTCGTTCCACAGATCATTGTTGGACATAAAACAAGCCATGGTAGCAAGGATGTAGGAGGAGAGGGTGTTGAGATGAATAATTTCCTTTTTCTTACATTTTCTTCTGGAACAGAAACGACTCAGAGACAGATTTTAGGCATTAGAGGACTCTAATATATAATTGGATTTTGTTTTGCATGTTTCATAACTAGAAGAGCTCCATTCTGGCCTCCCAGTGTCTTTTTCTGTATTTAAGGAGCTTCACTGACTATACCAAAACCGTCCTTTATTTTTTGCTTTAACTTTTTCTTGGTTCTGGATCAGGAACACCAGCAGAATGACAAACCGGCCGTGCTGCGCTCCCGTCTGCTACATTAGGCGCCTCTGCGAATGTGGATCTCCATGGAGGCCGTCGCTGTCTCAACAAACACCTTGCCGGCAGGGAGGTTGACGGAAGCATGTGGCACCAGTTGACCTCTCCGAGATGCTTTAATTAACTCGCACACAAAGAGAAACGCTGAGCCTTTCTAGCAGGGATGCGGCGATGTGAAAAATTGGGCCGTTATCAAAAAATATATGCCGTCATGGCCAATAAGAACACTGTACATTATTTAAACCCACTAGGTAAAAATAAGTGTAACTATTTCAGTCAGGTTATGTACAAACACAGCCGATTATTAAATATTGAATAGTTTTTAAAATACTTAAGCAATCATCAACATATTTAGTTAACTGTTTTGATTACAGTTTCAAAGGGAGATAATTATTTGATTTAATGATGCGTTTAATTAATTAATCGTATATCTACGGATATGTATTTTATGATATATCTATTTACATGTATATTTATTTATTTAATCAGGTATTTACCTCGTTATATAATTATTTAATTAAGTATATATTTTATTTTGTCACACTTCACTGTCCATACTGGAGCTCATAATGATTTAATCTAAACTCAGTGGGAGGGGCTAGAGCTATATCTTCAGAAACCTCGACGTCTGATTGGCCGCTTCAGACATGAGGTTTTGACAACCCTTCTCCAACTTTGCCATGAATCTGAGGTCAGTGTAGTCATGGAAATGTTGTAATTTATTTACTAAAAGCTATACAAGAGCAACCTGCGCCTGTGTCTGTATTTTGGTGTAAAATATATAACAAATAAGCCTAAGCTAGCATTAATAAGTGGGCGTTGCTGAAGTTTATCCCTTAAAATCGTATCTTTAACCTTTTTTTTAAAACACGAAAAATGATATCGCTTGTTTAATTTGTTTTTCCAAGTAATTCCATAATCCATAATCCAACAAACATATTTCCAACATTTTAGTTCTGCAACTTGGTTTTATAAATATTTCAAATCCTTTTAATTCATAATGGCTTATTATTTATGGGCTTTATACATACATTATAATCATAAATATGGATCTCCATATATCTTCTTCCACATATGATTCTTATTGCCTATTTTTTTGTAAAATGAAATCATTTCACGTTTAACCAGTGTTTCACTTTTTTTCCACTTCATTTTGAACCCCTTCTTTGTTGATTGGTGAAGTTGACAGATTACGTTAATATATGATGAAAACAGGAAACAGTTGTCTTTTGATGTAAACATTTTCAATTGAGGAAAAACTGACTCTCATCCTCAACACTTTTATTCCTATAAACTTATCCGTGAATTTATTTTCGCACCCACAAACCATAGTTTAGTGTTTATCGTTGGTGTTTGATGTTCTGTTCCTCCTTATTCTTGTTTGCAGCTCTTCTTAAAACGCCACTGTTTGTTTGAAGGCTGTGATGAATTCATGCGGCTCCTAATCCTCAGATCTGGATTTGAAGCACATTTCAAATCCACATCAGACCCACCATCAGCTCCTCGATTATTCCTTCAAGCCAAAATTAAAATGCTGCTCGTGCGTCGCTTTATTGTTTCAGAAACTTTTCCTTTGACGTCTTATTCTTTATTAGACATTCAGTCCCGTCCGTCTCCCTGTGTGTTCTACCACTTCCTCGTTTGTCTTTGTCCTAATGGGACGGCTGATTGTTTTCGTCGTTGTGTGCATGTTTCCGCACAATTTGAATTAATTGGATTGTACATTGATCCCATTTTGGAGCTCAGGCCGTTGAAGTCTGAGCTTTCCCTTCATACAGCAGTTTAATCTGAATGTTAAATGTTATTAAAAGCCTCCACTGCTTCCACTGTGTAGGACAGTGTGTACCTGGTAATGAGAAAAGAGCCCCACGGGCCAGTTGCGCTCATTGTACGCCAGCATGGTATAATTCAGTAATTAATTGCCTTAGTGCCTGCATGGCGCTGTAATGGTGGGAATATGAATAACATGACCTTCTGGTACCGCTTCTATGTTCAGCTTTTCGGACTAAGAAGGACAGAAGCAGGACGAGGAGTCAAACTATTATGTGTTTTCAATGCCAATAAAAGTTGCAGGGATGCACGTATAAGTAGATTATTTCTATAACTGACCAGTTCTTTCATTTGCCCTAAATTTGGTAGACTTTAAAAGTCATTCCAACTAAGGTTTGGCCATATGAGTACAAGATTTAATCATTATATTAAGTGTCCCCACTTCCGGTTTTCTCCTGTTGGACTTCCCGTCTCTTCAACTGACTTTTTCTTTTCTTCAATGGTGGACGAAACCGAGATAGCGGCTCCGCTTCATTTAAAATAACAAGCAAGAGAGCGTGGTTGTCGGCTGCCTCCGCGCCATATCGGTAACTACGGGACGAATCCAGCAGCGTTCAGAGTTTGGTGATTTTCTCCTCCAGGAGCTTAATGCTGACGAGCTTCGATTTCAGCGCTAGTGTCACTGGAATTACAGAAAACAGCCACAATAAGTCTATCCGCCATTATAATTTCAGAATCTTCCGCCCCAATGGAAAGTTTATCTCTACGTCCCATAGAAGGAGCTCTCTGATTGGTGGACACTCAAGCGTCCAGCGGCCAAAGTTCAAGTGAGAAAATCCCAAAAGGAAGACCAGAAGCGAGGCATTTAACTGCTGAAGCCTCCAACCACTTTATTTAAATCACATCATCTCAGTGGACTCAAACATTTGGACATGATTAGGATGACTTTAAATTTCAAACAGGGATTTAGTTTTTTCAGGTTGTAATAATGCAGCTGAAGACCTCACTGAGTGAGCTTCCTATCGTCTAACGGCAGGAACCTGAAGGTACGGTAGACTGAGTAGAACTGGACAACAATTTTCAGACTGCAGTTGGTGATCGTTTTAGTTATCAAATATTCTTTTGATTAATCAAGTAATCAAATGGCAAAATTGGAACATTCATATGATTTTTTTATCGCTAGAAATGCATTAAAAATGCAAATAAAAAGATAATTGTGTTCCTTTTTAGGTAGAAAAAAAAACATTGTTTTGCCTTAAATACAATAACATAGCGTTGTTCTCCTGTGTGGTTGATCATTTGTAGCAAGAGGATTTCCCAAAAAATAATTTAATTTAAAATTTTACAGTTTTTTGTTAACTTACTGCTCCAAGTGTGTTTTCCTTCCTGCAAATGTCTCATTTTAGAGCCTGTATCCTCATGTTAACGATCATTCCACTTCTAAATTGTTTTAATGCGATTGTTTTTAGCATAAACAGGTTTAAAACGGAAACTACGTTTTCGAACAGTACAATGATCTCACCTGATCTTAATCCAATAGAATCTTCTGCATCTGCACGATTCTTTGACTTTAGTTTGGACCAAAACCTCTGGGGGAATTTTTCTGATGCCACCTGGAATTTTTTTGTCCTATTGGCAGAAAAATGTAGATCGTTATTAATATTTATTGCACTATATTTATCTTGTTAAACATTTCGATTCACTGATTAAATGGAGGCGAACGCTAGTCTGTTGGCTAAGCTTACGAGTTGCTGATCAGAAACTATAGTCTGCACATCTCTCTTACAAAAAAAAGTTACAAATTCACACACTTTCTTTAATCTTTCTCAGCGTTATAATTATTATCACCGTTGTCTCTCTGACTGCTACTTAAAACTGTTAACAAAAAACATGTTAAAGAAACAGGAACGAAATACTTAACAACTGATTAATGCCTTTCTTTCCCAAACTGTCACCTGTTTGTTTTAACATCACTTGTTTTTTCTTGATATACTGAAATTATCCCTTTGTGGAGTTTGATGTTTTTGATTTATTCACAGTTTAAAGTTTATTGTTTAATATAGAGGTCGGCATTAACGCGTTACTTAATGTTTCTTGTTATGATAAGTATTGCGCAGATAGTTGTTTAGGAAGTAAAACGGGACGGACAAGGATAATACTTACAGAACTAGTGTCAGACATGTACTCAATTCTGTAATTAGTCGATGCTGCGCCAGAGGCTGTGGTCCTGCAGATGTAAACAGATGCATGTGCTGAGGACGTCCGCGCTCCCAATATCAAGGGGCGTTACTGGAGATGAGGTGGCGCATGCGCAGTGTTGAGAAAATGAGAACGAGCTGAAGATCCTGTCCTATGTCTTTAAGTTCTTGTTTTAATCTTTTTTTTTAAATGTTTCCTAAAAATATTAAAGGGCCAGATCTAAGCTTTATAATATAGAGATAATGTAGGTTTTAGCGGCTTTTTGTTTAATATTTTCCATACATGATTGCATTAAATTGCAACAAATAAATGTTAAATAATCATTGGGTACCCAGTGACACTTTATAAGGAGTATTTCTCTCGCATCTGTAATTTATAGCAATAAAATGAGGTTTCCTCAGATAGTTTTTGCTCAAAATTTGAATTTTCAATCGTGGCGCTCATTAAGGTTAATTAAGCTGCACAAAAATGGCTTTTTGGATTTTAACTGCATTGGAACAGTAATAACTAAAACGAAAATCTAAATAATCGTTGTCTCAGTTGCAGTTTAGTGAAAGAAATCGCATTTCTTCATGTAACTGATGGCCTAAAGAGGCCTATTTTAAATGTGTTTTTGGAGAGCAACGTGTATTTGTACTTTTTATTGTCGTGATACTACAGCAGGATATCCTGACATTAAATTATAAATCTATCCCAACCATCCTGTTTTTAAAAATGAGACAGCCAGAATCCCTGTAATTTCATGGGACTCAGGTCTGGGACTCGTGTGAATTTGCTCTGACAGAATTTTAAATGTCATCCATCTGAGTTCTGCTCTCCCGTTGTGCATCTCTATTCTCCTCACCCCGCCTTTCGCGCTTTGGCCGCGGAGGCTCCTCGCAATGTAGATGACAGGATAAAAAATAGAAAGAAACGGCTGAAGAGTGAATGAGGAGCTGGAGAAGAATGGGAGGAGATGTGAAAAGGAAGGAGGCTCTGTTGTCTTGACATTTCTCTCTGTCTCTCCTGAAAATGGAAACCCAGATATAAATGTTCCAGACTGATGATGGAGTGAGGCGGAAAGGCGGAGCTGGCTTGACGTGCATTAGCTGCTGTCGGCTCTACAAATTATTCGGTTTTAGTTGATGTAATTAAAAGGTTACGACCTCAGCGGTTCTCCTCGCACTAACTTGTTTAGGAAGCGCTGAATACACCAGGATGAACGACGACTCCATCAGCGGCTGTCGCTGGTGGCCATGGCAACAGGCGGGGCCCACAGGTGTCCGTATTAATATCTGAGCGGCGCTAGCTTCTCCCAGAGTGAACCGCATTCATATTCAGCACTTTGCACCAGGTGCTGTTTATCCATGCGGCGGAAAGATCGTTCACCTGCTGGATTCCCCCGGGAGACCAGGGGGCTTCTTGTGGGAACAAAAGGTTTGCTCCGGTTGTCTTCCTGCTTCGCGCGGGGAAGCGTTCGTTTTAAATTACCACTCTTGTAGATGAAGAATGTGGCTGACCTTTACCGCCGGCACTCGGCTGGGACAGCCAGCTGTGTGGAAATACGACAGAACTTTCTTCGCCTGTTTGTCTCCGTCTTCTTCAGATTTCCTTCTCCATCTGGAAAAGTCTTGAAAAGAAAGGTTCCGTCCAAAAAAATTATGATTTTAGGACTTTATTGTATCTGCCTTTTTTCAACGATAATACATCCCTTCCAATAATCCATACTTATATTTATTCATTCATTCATCCTTCCACCCATCCCTTAAACCATCCTATCCATCTGTCTGCCATTCAAAAGTCTGTCCATTTAACAAGCCATCCGTCGATCTATCAACCGGTCTGTAGATTCATTTATCCTTTCACCTTTCCGAACATTTATCCAACCATTTATTCATTCATTCATCCGTTCATCCTTGCGATATCCAATCTATTTGTCAGCCATCCAATTTTACAATTTTACATCCAACAATCCATGGATGCATTCATTAATTTATCAAACAGTTTGTTGATTTATTCATCCATTCATTAAACCAACTATCTTTACATCCATCTGACCATCCATCCATCTTTCTATCCATTCATTCTTTACAATCAGTCCCTTCTTCCGTCCATTCATCAACCCACATATAGATTCATCCATTCATAACACCAACTGTTTTTGCATCCTTCAATACACACATCTAACCATCCATCCAACATCCATTTATCCAATCATTTATTTATTCATTCATTCATTCTTCCAATATCTAATCCATCTGTCACCCATCCAACGATCCATCCATCCATCTATCCATCCCAACCATTTGTAGCTTCATTCATCCTTCCTAACATTTTTACATTCAACAATCCATGGATCCACACTTTCATTTATCAAACCGTTTGTTGATTCATTCATCAATTCATTAAACCAGCTATTGATACATCCATCCAACCATCCATCCATTTATTCTTACGTCCAACAGTCAATCAGTCCATTCTTCCGTCCACCCATCACCAAGCATGGATTCATTCATCCATTCTCTTTCTTCATCTCCTGAGTTATAAATGGGATGTTCATGATTTTTACTGTAGGATAATACGAAGGGATTTGAGATCTAACCACTTATCAC
>JAVLVB010000669.1:3703940-3723940 GCA_032876305.1 Orestias chungarensis | reverse complement strand
GCACAGCTTTTTGTCTCATGTGTAATAAGGCTTCAAAGAGAGGCAAGATGCTGCAGGGGGATAATCACAGGTCCGTCTGGGATGCCATCCCTGTGTTGTTTGCTGAGGTAGAAGTGGAGCAAGGAATAGAAATTGGACATAAAAGCGAAAAAATGACAAATTACCAATAAACTAGCTTCTGTTCTTAAATATCTGAGATTTATTTTAATCTTAACTTTTTGGTGCAGTGTTAAACTGCACTTATTAAAAAGCATGGATTTCTCATTAAGTTCTGAGCTTCACTGAGGTTATCAAATCTTTTTATTTGCATTTGAGAATGACGATAAAACATTTTGGAATGAAATGTTTTCCTTGTGAAGTGCCTTGAAACGACGTGTTGTAAATTGGGGCAATATAAATAAACTAAACGGGTTTTAATTTTTTTAAATCTTAAAGCTACCATATTATCAATTTTGATTTTTTTTTTTAGAGCTGCTCAACCAATTTTTTCCACAAACTAAAACCTGTTATGATACTTTCCTAGTTTGAACAAACGATAACGTTTACATTTCTATCTTTTTGTGGTGTCTTCAATTCATATTGTTTCCTCTGGCTGTTACAGTCATAAGTGGTTTTCATTTGAGGCTGAGACATAAGTTGAGGAGTAAAAGCAACACTAAAGAAGTGTCTGTGTGATGGATGAATATCGATGAGGTGATGAATCTAATCGTGGTGAAACAATGTCAGATGATGGCGAAGTGACGAATGCAGTAAAGCAGTCAGCACATTTGTAGTTGTTTTGTGTGGCGGGGTTCCTGCCACCCTCCTCAAAGTTGCTTAGTGACGGTTAAAGCGTCACTAAGCATTCACTGAGCAATTATGAAAATATTTTAAGAAGGTTGAAAAGTTACTTATTGTGTTTTTAAAAAACAAACAAAAAAACCAACCTTAAATACAAGCAAACAAATGAACTAAGGTAGGGAGATAAATTAACAAATACTCTCCATTGCGTATCCAAAAAAATAATGTGTAGCTTGGCTCTAATGACTAAAATGTAGTGCCAAGGGCTTTGAGGGTATTAATAAAGCTACTTTACGATCCTTTGGACGCAAGACGACTTGACTAATTTCCTCGTTTTCAAAGCATTTTTCGGTTTACGTAGATATGATTCACTTTCAGTTTAAACAGAAGACCCCCCCCCCCCTTTTTTTTTTACTGTTCCAAGATGGTGGCATGACCCACGAAGCGCCACAAGAGCAGCAGCGTCCCTGTCTATCTTCGAGAAACTCCAGGAGTCTCCAACCCTGGTCATCGAGAGCTACTGTTCTGCTTTTTTTAGATGCATCTCAGGAACAACACAGCTGCATAAAAGGATTCTGCACCATTAAGTTTATATGAGCCTGGTAACAAGCCAAGTATTTACTTCAGGTGTGTTGAAGCAGGGTTGCATCTAAAACCTGCTGGACAGTAGCTCTCGAGGACCAGGGTTAGAGACCCCTGTCCTATCCTAACTCTTACCCATACCTTTATACCCCTTCTACTACTCTCTCTGTACTTCCCTCCATCTCTTAAGGATTTTTTTCTCTTGTTCTCTTGTTAGATTGATAAAAACTGTAATATTGTGTCTATACTTTTTCATTCGTGTGAAATAAAAGCGTCCACTAAATGCATAGACATAATCGCTGCCCTTATCATTCGAACAGCCAACCATACTGCACCAAAGCCTTTGGATTTAATCTACTAGTGTTGTGGTGTAACCAGAGCCTAAAAGACAGAAGAAACTACAAATCAAAAGAGAAAAAAACCCAAATGTAAAGCCTTCTTACTTACTGGGCACAGGTTGGTAATGTTGGGTATGCCGTTATGGTCTGGCGTAATTACGAGAGCCAGTGTTATTTGACGCCACTACCTCCACCCTAAACCTATCATTGTCCTATGAACCTAAAACTGAAGGAGGTCCAGGCATGGTGGAGTACAGATCGGTTTCAGGGTTCAGTTTTACAATGGAAACAGACAAATGGCGTACTGAACCTGTCAGTGGAATCTAAGAAACTAAACTAAACATAATGTACAGAGATAGATTAACCGTATCTGTCCTAAGGGTCGTGATATTTACCAAGATGTTGGTAAGAGGTAAAAAAGAAGATCAAAATATATCCAACAGAAAAGCAAATCATCAGATTTGAAATGCCGGAAGCAGCTGACACTTTTGCCTGGAAAATGACTGATTTCCCTCTTTAGAGCTGCAGATTAATGGCTTTTTTTTCCAGCTCTGTGCTGAAGCAATCGGCTACGTTTAACTCTTAATTAAACAGGTCATTAGGAAGACTCTGACATTAAGTAGCGACGCTTTATTCAGCTTGAAAGGTTTCAGGAAGTTTCTATTGTTTTGTCGTCTTACAGCTCGGGAAGTGATGATGTTTGTTTAAATTAATTGGGAATAGGTTTTCCATCATATTTCTTGGTTAAAGACGCAAACGGCTTCTGCGCTCATCAGGCCTGTCCTTCCCACCGCGGTCGGATTAACGCAGGATTAAAAGCACGGATGACCTGGACACGCTGAAAGAACAAAACGCAGACTCTCCTGCAACCCTCTGCAATAATGAAAAAACACCTGATGCCGTGGCATCAACTCACCGTCTGGCTTTAATCCTGACAAATTGCCACCCCGGGTCCTTCGCTTAATCCTTTTTTTTATCTGCCTCGCCAACAAATTCTCCGGCGTATGGAAGCTCCGGGACTTGCTCTGCAATCTATATCCTCCCCAGCAGGGCTCATTATCTTAAGTGAGTTTCGATAGGATGCAGAGAAGCCCTCGATTTCTCCTCTGCATGAGCAAACGAGCGGCAGAAGGCACGAGGCTAACCTGCTTCTCACAAGTGGCGGTGAACAACTGCGGGGCTTTGCCGTCGGAGACCGCCTCTCAAACAGAGATGGGCAATTGGAAGCTGGCTTTAAAGATGAAGATTAGGCTTCTCTTGAGAGGAAATGCCCATAAAGAGCTCACAAAGATCGTTTGAAGTACCTTTAATGTCACGGAGGACTCGTTCTTGTTTCACAGCCACAGAGTGGATGTTTGTGTCTGAAACCAGGGGGGTACATACAGGAGGAATAGCAATTGCAGCCCTGAAAGCTGTGATAGGATAGGATCACTGCAGAGATCAGCCTGGCGAGGTCCGTCCATTGATTTGATTCAACAGATTTACACACCAATAATTCCCCGCACTCGTCTTTTGAGCGACTTTCACTCTCTTGGAGATACTTGTGTTGCTCGCAGACATTTGTTTCCAGACAAATTTCACTTGTAGTCCCACCACAGCGTTTCAATCAGTTTGAAATCAGGACTTTGACTGGGCCACTGCAACTTTGTTTGGCTTAGGCTAAACTTGCACAGCATATAATTATAACCAGTGGAGTTTTCTCCAGGAGGGGTTTATATACTCCAAAGTAGACATACATCAAAAAGCAAGCAAATGTATACCAAGGTATCACACTAGTGTGTTTGCATAAATCAAAACAGAAACATTATCAAAACACAAAGAAAAAAAAAAGATAATATAATGTACAGGTCAACTTTTTAATCAACCAATCAATTCATCAAAAATACCTTATTTATCCCAAAGCTAAAAAAAGATTAAATACAAATACTCAATTTAAAATAAATAAATAACGTAACAAAGAAAAATAATAAAAAGAAAAGGAAAATAATAATTAAAACGAAAGTAATATAAATTATTTTTTAAATTAAAGAAATAAAAGTAATACTTTATTTATAGTAGATTGATAATGGAAAAAAAACTTTAAAAATAAGGGGATTAAACTAATACTTTATTTATTAAAAACAAATGAGTAACGTAAAAAATAAACAATAAATACAAATAAATAATATCCATAATAATAAATAAAATACTTAAAATTAAAATTATAAAAATGATACTTTATTTAAAATAAGTAAAGTCACAAATAAAAATAAATAATAAATTAATAAAAATACTTAAAATGTTAATAATAAAAATTTAAAAAATAATTTCAATTATATTTTACATACATAATGTTCTCAGCTCAAAAGCTATAGCTTCATGAGACTTAATTTAATTGAATTTCTCTCCCCAGACGTCTCCAACTCCCACCACTCGACTGTTAATAGGCCACATTTTAAAACAGATGATAGTGATGTCAGCGCTGTGGTGGGAGGAGTTCCCAGGATGCTCCTGTCTTTTGCATTGAAGAGGAGCTACTGCGCATGTACAACCTGTAACGAGAGTCTATAGGCAAAGATTTTTTGCGCCCCAGAGCGGAAATACGCCACTAATTCGGAGACAAAGAGACTTTACTCCTCATTAAAGATTAAATATTTATTTTGCACACCTAAAATAATATATATTTTTAATCAGCGTTATTGGGTGTGTGGGGTGCATCCTTGCGCCCTCTATTGGCCAGCCATCACTGATCAAAACCCAAATCCATTTTATTTTTTTAGTCCATATGAGTCCATTTTAGTCCACTTTCACCAGTCCAATTCCAATCTTTTTACCCCTGAAAATGTAAAATGTTTGCCACTTCCGATATTTTTTTTAAGGCAGTTTAACTGGCATGTTGAGTTAAACAGATAGATAGACATGAGAAGCATCATAATTCCCCAGCAGAAGCCAGAAGTTGTAAACCCGGGTTTTATGGCTTTATGCCACTCATAATTCTTCCTTTGTCTCCCAAAAACGTGGGTGTAAACATTGATTTCTATATGGTTTCCAACAGTTTGATTCGATGCGATTGAACAATCATTTTAAGCATGTGCGCACAAATTTCTCAAACGTTCAAGCGGAGCTGCTGTTTGCTGGGCTCACTCAGCTTGTGCAAGTTTTAGTTTGTTAATGTTGCTTTTACAGATATGACGATAACATTTTAAGCGGTAAAACTAATATTTAGTTTTATTGTTTTTATACATGGATGAATCACCTAATATGTTGGAAACAACCTCAGGTTTTGTGATGAAAACATGTAAATCAGCACCAAACCTCTCCAGTTTCACGTCCACGATGATTCCTGATGGATTCGTCAGAATCAGGACGTGAGTCATGAGCTCCACGCCGATCGGTTTATTGATCCAGTTTGTGTTTTTAACAATCCGCAGGGGTCGGCGTTGACATCCCCTGTGAAATATTCCTCTGTTTGGACGATAGCCAGACCCGCGCTCAGCCTTCGGAGCTGTCGCTCGCGGTAAGAGAGATAAACAGGGAAAAGAGTGATGGCGTGAAATACAGCTGACAGAGAACATGACAGCCGTTTGTCAAAGTCTGAGCCGTATCAGCAGGTGGTCCTGAATTCAGAGCGCTCTCTCCTCTCTTTACTCTGGGGATGTGATGGAGTTGTTCAGTTCTCAATTGAAGGTGTGCTTTTGAGCTCAGATGACCGCCGTTTCTCCTCCGCAGCTGTTTCTGGGTGATTTCTGTTGTTTGGTAGCTGCTACACCCTTTATATTAACGTTTAATATTATTAACTGGTTTCAACTCAAATGAATCTGGATTACAAAAAAAAACCTGTGCTCGTTTTGGGAAAATATGACTTAGAACAGTAATGAGCTTAGATTGTTGTAAAAGTAGACAACTCAGAAAGGTTTATGATGAGGCATCAAATCCATTATCAGTCAAGCATCTTTCCTTTACATACAATCATCTATTCATCCTCTATCCTTTCATACATCTATCCAGCTCATCAATCAAATCGCCTTTTCACTCAACCAGCATTTTTCTATCGTCATGCTCATTCATCCATTCACTGCTGCAGCTCACCCAACATTCAGGGGTGGCTTAGTCCCTTGAGGAGGTACGATATTGCGCGTGCTGAACATATTTTAGGGCAACAACTAAGACTTTGTCCGTAGACTTCAATCTTAAGAGCATCACACCTTCGGGACACACTTCCACCATTTGTATTCTATTTAAAATTGCTTTCATTATTTAATTGCTTGCTAAACTACACCAGCTAAAATGTGCTTAAATACAAAGAAACAACACAATGGTAGGTGCCATGCATTCCTGCGCATACTGAAGAAGGCGAGTGCTTCACAACTCATCATCATGGACTCATTCTAGAGAAGACTGTTCTCTAACCACCAGACTCACCAACATCTTCATAAACCAGGCCATCAGGACCGTGAAAACCTAAGACCATCGCTTTACTCACCATCTCAAAATCCTTGAACAGCAGCTGAGATTACATATGTAAACAAAAGATAAGAAGTTTAAACGATCTAAATGGCAATTTAGAAAATATCCTATACAAAAAATAAAACCTTTTCCATGTCACTCTTTCCTCAATACTGACTTTCTACCAACGGTAATTCTCCCATTATACCATTAAATCCACGAGTTGAAAAGTTTTGTTGAAAGATCGTTTTCCTAAAGTGGAAAGTTTTTTTTTTACCAGATTGATTTTTGTTGCAGAATCAATATCTTAACCCATTTTAGTCTAGATGTTCTGACCATTACTTCATTAATTGAGACCTTTTAATGTAACTTGCCTTGTTTCCCCACAAAAACAAAAAAAACAGCAAGTTTTCTTTATGTTTTCTGCTTATATATACACAGAGTGAGTGTTCAATAACCCTGGAAATGTCCTCTGCTTTAGTTAGCAAACTTCTTCCAAACATTGTCTACCAAAACCTCTTCAGTTTACCCTTTTCCCACACGGCTGAGTTTGGTCACCGTGGTAACGTGCCAAATTATTGTTGAAATAGAAAACCTGTTGCTCAATGAAGCCTCAGTAAAAATAAGCAAATGCGACCCACGGACATCAAATTGCAACCTCGGCGTGTGTATCTGCAAAATAAATCATAACCTTCTGATAATCCCACTGGCTAACTCATTGTTGCTAGCCAACATGGTCCAGCCGCAGATGCCGTCTTACCACGTAATGTGACACTTTTTAAAGTAACATTGACGGTCTCGTGGGTGAGTCTACTTAAATAATCAATCAAATGTGAGTTTTCCTCGTCCATTCCTACAAAAATACTCTTAAAACAGGCTAACCGGCGCTGTTAAGCTAGTTCGTTCCAGACTTTACATCTGCAGCTAAGCCCCGCCCACTGAAACATGTCACATTGATTACATTCTGTGAAGTGGTTTATAAAGTGTTCAGACTAACTTTTGTTCTTGATGGCTCGTGTTCGGGGCTTTACTGTGTTTTTTTTTGAGAAAAAAAAAAGATAAAATATATAATAATTATAGGATGACTGTGACATGTTAGAGTGGCTCCAGCTCTGCTCTTAACATCGATGCTCTGCTGTTTTAGTTTCAGGGGTTTTCCAAGGAGTCCCCAGACTAAAACAGATCTATATTTCTGGTAGGTAATGTCTGAATTAACTTTTAAGTGATTCGTGCAGGAACTATCTAAAAGCAAAGCGACAAACGTTGTAATTCAGGCTCCCCAACAAGCAGACTGAGCTCTAGACCTTATCTATAAGCAAAGCTCAGCCGTCTTAGAGAAGAAGCTAATTTCCTCCACTTGCATACTAAATCTCGATCTTTTGTTCATGAGCCACGTGTCTTTACCCAACGGGGTTGGGATGTTGATGAAGTTGAGGATCAACAGGGATTTGCATATTTGTGTCAGCTGATTTTAATTTATTCTGCTTAATAAATATACCATAACTCCCGAAATATGATTTGCTACAGATAAAAATCCTTACTTGCTTTTATTAAAACATGGAGCTGTGATAAATATAGCAACCAACGTGGGACGGTTTAATTTGTGTATTTGAAATTGTTGCTTCCACCATTGAATTTTTAGGCTTAAGTCCTGACAGTTTAATAATCAGCATGCCTCGAGGTGTCGGAGAAACCTTGGATTATTTCTATAGATTTCTTTTAATAAATTTTCTTCGCGCTTGACTCTGTGAAAGTGCCACAGGTACTGTGTGAAATTATAATTGACTTAATAAAAAAAAATGATTACAGGCGCAAAAAGGGGATTCAGGGAGGAAAAGGAAAGTTAGGGGAAAAAAAACAAAAAACAGAAGATGCCCTTGAAATATACGAGAGCATAGGTCGAAAGCAGCTTCAGAGACGGAGGAATATCACTCCAATCCTAAAATAATCTCAAAATCAGTCAGAAACCTCAATCCTGAACAACATTGACGGAAGTCAGCAAGATAAAAGAAAATACGCTTCAAATAAATCAGAAACAGAATAAAATAAAGAAAATGATTAAAGGAACAAACTAAATTTACAGAAGGAAAAAAAATCAATATGTTTAACATAAATCTATTAATTTATTAATAAATATTTTTGTAAGTGTTTGGGTTTTGATGTGGGAGTGATAACGTTTATTTATTTATGAGTAAAAACAAAGAAATTGACTTTTTTATGGACATACACCCCAAAAATATATAATGTTTTTTTTCTTTGGGGCCTTTTCTAACTTCTCTCCCATCATTTTTGACGCCCCTGCCAACAACACATCCATTAGGTAAACATTAAAATAGACTGATGGGTTTCTTTAAGTGACAGCTGCACAATAATCTCTCCACGTTTCAAGCAGAACTGACGACTTCAGCTGAACTTTGCCCTTTGGTACCACATTTTTTTACCGTTCAACCAGTTCAACAAACACCTACACTGATGGAAAATACCCATAAGTCAATGCAGCTGCTTCCACATCTCTCTAAGATACCACTTAAATGTCCAGTCTTTAGACTCAACCATGCTTACTGTTATCAGGCCTCACATAAAACGTTCTGAATAATACATTTCCGCTTAATTGGCAATTTAGGTCTCTCATTTAATGAAAAATAAGCGTTTTCCATATTATTTAGTGGGACTGAGCAGGATTACAGTTAACTGAAGCAAGAGTTAGATGGAAGATTGTTTCGCTGGCAAGTTTTTTCAAAGCTGTAATCTTAGTAATAGATTACATGTACTTTGTTTTGTTTTTGCGGCTTGCAGAATTAGCTTTCCATTCATTTTGGCTGTTTATGAGGATGGATGAGATCTAGGCTCCTGCCACTAATTATTTCTGCTCACGAACAGCTTCCTTGTCTTGAATAATGCAAGATATTATATTACAAACATTTAAATTACACTCTTTTTACTGTTGAAATAACGTACCATGGGGAAATATGGGTTCTCAGTGCCGCAAGGGGTTGTGAGCCAGATGGTTTGACTGGAAAGTTAGAAACTTAAACTTTTGGTAGAACGTCTTAAGCTTCTCCATATTTAAGGTATTTTCCTCTCTGCAGCTCCTCGTGGTTTGCTCTCAGTGATCAAAACCTCATTTCTAAAACAAATATGGCATCACATTTTTGTTTTTTTCGTAACATCAGCATTTATCATGTTTGATTCATTGTCAGAAGGTCTGTTGAACCTTGATTGCAGGAATTACTTTGACAATAACTCACCCAGGCCTCCATTGTTCTTCTCTCCTCACAGAAATTCATTGTTTCCTTCTTCTGGGACTTATTGCATTTATGACTGAATCCTTTCCTTGGAAGACGCTGGACGGGATTCATTACAGTCTTGGTAAGTTACTTTGGATTCTTTTTGATTATAAAAAAAAAAGGATTTTAACTATTTCTATCTTGATTTTTATGAGCATTAGTTTGTCAAATAAGCCCTCCAAGTAAAATTAGAATACATACAATAAGTACAGCTTAAAATTTATATTGTGAGAAAGCTATACCAAATTCACAAAAAGTTCAGTCAAAGGAAAAAGTGTGGCAGGAAATGTTCAACCAACATGAATAACCAAAACCTTGACCGGGTTCTCCAGCAAATACATTTACAGCAGCATTAATTCAATGATTTATGCAAAAAAATGATTGAATCAATAGAAATCACTCTAATTACAGCACAAACTTTTCGTTTACTGATTTAAGGTTTTCGTAACTTTGAAAACGTTTAGCACACTTAGCTAAAGCCTGATTTACTTAGCTGTCCAAAATCGGTGTTGAAGTTTTAGAATATCTACTGTTAAGTAGATATTCTAAGATATATTCATGCTCTTATTTTGAAGTGTGCTGAGATAGTTTACATGAAGTGCAGAAAGTGACATTCATTATGTAATAGCCAGAATTCCTCTTCTTACAAGTACAGCTTGTTATTAATACTCACAGAATTTAAAGCTACAGTAAATTCAGTGTACATTAGGGACAGTTATAACATTAACATGTTGTGGATGGTTGAATTTTGTGTTTTTTTGCTCTAGAATGAGCAGCACTAATGTTTATTATTACCGCTTTATGATCAGTGTAGTTAACTTTTATGTTAGCACATCCACACGTGCCTTATTTAAAGCCTGAAAATTTAAGCCAATATGTTGCAACACATGATGTGGATTCATAAATTTGTCTTTAGCTAAGTAGGGGGATAGTTTTATGTTTACTATTAGCAGAAATCGTGTTTATCACCAGCACCTTACAGTCAGCGCAATTAACTTTTATGTTAGTTGTGTTCACGCCTGCTAAATTGAATTGAAATAAAGCCGGAAATTAAAGGCTATATGTTGCAACACATGGTTTAGGTCGATGATTTAATGCATACCATTCGCAGAGCTAATGTTTATCATTAGCACCTTACGGTCAGCGCAGCTAACTGTTATGTTACCACAAATGCTAAATTCAACTTAATAGAGGTTTAGCCTGAAATCCAGAGCAATTTGGCATAACATGATCTGGATTCTTGTATTAAGCATTTTAATGCCTTAGAGTTAGCTTATACTAAGTAGGTTGATGGTTTTGTGTTTAGTATTAGCAGAAGTCCTGTTTATCATTAGCACCTCCCAGTTAGTGCAATTAACTTTCATGTTAGCGACGTCCTCGCTTGCCAAACCAAATTGAAACGCAGACTGAAATTTAAGTGTAAATATTGCACTTGAATTTAGCATTTTATGGGTGTAGCATTAGCTTCTGCTAAGTAGGTTGATTGTTTAATGCATAGCATTAGCATATATCTTATGTTGGCGGCACCCAGAAATGCTAAATTGAACTGAATTGTAATTAAGCCTGAAATGTAAAGAAATATGTCATAACACATGATCTGGATTCTTGAATTTAGCGTTTTAATGCTTTAGCGTTAGCCATCACTAAGTAGTTTGATGGTTTTAACCCTCTAAGCGCCCAAGTCGCAATATTGCGACAAGCAACATTGCTGAATAAAACAGGCTGTATCTATAAATGTGGTGTCGAATCTTGTTACTACTTTTTACCAGGAGTTAGGGGACAAAAAAGCCTGTAATCTGAGCAGCATTTGTGGACGTGGTTCTATTCAAAGTTTCAAAGTTCAAAAAGAGTTTGAAAAACACCCTCCCGCGCAGAGTCGCCGCGGCGAAGCAGTGGCGCGTAACGAGGGCAGAGCAGAGCGAAAGAGTGTTTTTCCTTTTACTCAAGATGCGTGATGCGTGGCCGGGGAGTAACCATCCTGCAAACGCCAAGCAGGGGACGTGGTTGGGGTGGCAGAGGGGCTCATAACACCGCAAAAAGGGGCGAATATAGTGGGGATGAAAACAACTGCGGTTTTGCTGGAGAAGCCGCGTAAAAAAACACACCGCTAATGGTGGCGTTCAATGCCGCGTTCACTGCCGCACTGTAAATCACGGCGGAGATGATGATGATGGCTGGCAGCTCTTGAGAGAAGAGGAAGAGTATAAAAACTGGATCCGAAATTTTGATGAGCATGTTGGTTATTGTGGAGACGATCTGACAAATTCTGAGCCCATTGATTTCATTTCTCTTTTTCTGAATGATGAATTGACATTTTCCAATTTGGCCGCCACTTGTTGATGTCACAATAATCTAATTACATGACAAATTTACTTCTATCCCAAACTTAGGTTCATACTGAACATATTTCTCATTGACAGTAAACCTTTATCTGAAACCACTTCAAAGTTGTAGCTTTTTGACACCTCGATATCAAATTTGAACATTTTCCAATATGGCCGCAACCTTGTGACATCACAATATGCAATTTAGATTAATAATTTCACTCCCATCGCAGACTTTGAGTCATACTGAACCGTTTTCTCATTGACAGTATTACTTTATCTCAAACCACTTTAAAGTTACAGACTTTTGAAATCTTGATATCAAAATTGAATTTTTTCTTGAAAAAACTCCGGCGGTGTCTGTTCTTAAATTTATAATTTTATGGCTGTAGCAATAGCTTCCACTAAGTAGGTTGACGGTTTAACGCATAGCATTAGCATAGTTTATGTTTATCAATTAAATAAAAAAATATTTGAAGGTTACCACTATTCACTTTTATGTTAGCGGTGTCAAATGCAATCGTGAGCCATGAAATCTATGTTTAAAATGTAAATACAGGTATTTTACCCTATATTATATTTTTCTGAGACAAAATTTTGGGTTTCAGTATTACAAAGCAAATTAAACTTCCATGTAAAAATCCACACATAATTTTAGTTTGATGATGCAAAAAGTTTAACTCTATAATGTCCCAATGACAACTCAAGATCATTGGATTAAAAGCTTGGTTCAAAGAAACGAAAGGAAAAGTCACGCTGTTGCTTCGAGTTTCATCATTCAGTTACGACTCTTTAATCACGTTTACCCTTTTTAAGGCAAAACCAGGTTGAAGGAAATAATAAAGCATACAAAACAGCTGGATAATCTGAAAGATGTTCCTCACGCAGTCTTGTCACAAACCGTTGAAAGAATGTGTGTCTAATAATGTGTCATCACCTCGGGATTTATCCCCAACACCTTTGACTCAAAGCTTTGACGAACCAGCAGCGATGTGACATCCTCTGTCCCTCGGCGACCTGCCAGATACTCCTGACAGACTCTTTGAAAGCCTATCGAGAGAGTGAAGTATGTGTGCTTCAAGGTGGAGGTTAAACAGAAGTCAATACACGTGATGCATATCCAATAAGGTGTGCTTTATTTATTTAGCTCAACCTGAGAAGGGGTTACCTGCTGAGTTTCATTTTAAGCTTCTGCAGCGTTAATGCACACTCACGGGTTTGCCGCTGTGCAGCTTGCCGATGTGAAAATATTCTCCTACTAACAGGAAGGGAAAGTCGTGATGCATTTGCTGCCTTCGCTTGAATTTTACAACCAAATCTAAGTTTCTCTTGGCAAATTATCTGGAGATCCGTCCACAGAAAGAGATCCACCAAAGGGGCAAAGTTTTGCAGGTCAACGATTTGGATGATTCGTGCAGCAGCATGCAATAAGCAACGTTTCTGATGTTATTGTCAAGTGTTATTAGATATATTAATTAGCTATAAGCCTTCCTAAAATGTGAGCAGTATTGAGAGGGATCTGGTTTCCAGTTGGATTTGAAAAGTAGTGATGTAAGACAGATGCGCGGTATGTGGAGACGATATTATGACTGTTTTTACATCATATCCGAGCCTTAAAGTCAGTAAATTTGAGTAATGATCAGAGGTCCTTAGGTCCCTACTAATTCAGTGCAAATAGGGATTTAGGTAATAAAAAAAAACAAGGTAGTATCTTAGTATTAATGATTTATAAAGTGCTTACAAAGTATTTAACGTATCTATAAGCTATTTGTGGTGCGGACTTTCTTATAAATGGCCACCAATACGTCTTCAAAGCTTTACGCTTCCAAAAGATGAAGAAATTCTCTTCACTAAAAATGAATTTATCCTGAAACCAGTTGGAAAATCGTTTCTTCTGGAATTCCCAGAGTTGCAAAACTGCTTCTATTGCCAAATATTGAATTTGTCGAATGGGAAGTAAGAAAAACATCTCAAAGAGTCATCCTCCAACGAGTTAATGTAGTTTCCTGCCATGCTCTGTCAGATGAGGCGGTGGAGGTGGAGGTGCGTTAAGCAGCACCTTCCAGTTTTGACACCCGTTGGCTTGTCAAGCTGGAAATTGCAGTAATGTGTCCTTCGGTGGTCGACTGCACCCCTCAATCTGTGGGTCCATCTGCGGTTGTGATGCACACAAACACAACATGCGTCGCTGTGGCAGTGATGAGCAACAAAACAACAAAAAAAAGTTCTTTCAAATGCAGTAATGCACAAGGCATTTGGTCTTTTGAGGGTTTGTTCTTCACAACACGTTTTAAAACACCAGGCTAGTGTTGCAAATTTAAGTTTCTTTAATGGTGAGTTTTGTAGTGATTTTAATTGTTTGCGTACTTTCATGCCATAATAGAAACATGTTGGCTTATTTTGTAGACAGAATAAACATACAAGTGTGACGTGTTTAATACAAAGACTATTAATACATCACATTACAGTTAAGCAGTCCCCCCCCCCAAAAAAAATGGGCGAAGAACCCTGATTGTGTGGTTTCTGCTGCATTTCGTCCCGTTTTCTGCGATTAAAAATGCGCAAAAGTGCAAAAATATTTGGAAAAGGGTAAAAAACTTGTGAATTGTTGTTTCCAAATGTAGGAGAATAAATCTGCTTCTCCCACATCTAGTAAACAGCAAACATGACATAACATAGCAGCATAGCTGAGCCAGTTATTTAGTCCCATTATGCTAACTTAGAGTCTTGGAGCATTTAAGGTCATCTATAACGTAGTATGAGCAAAATATGAACATTGCTTAGTTCTGAAATCCAGAATCTGTCTAAGAACAAAGCCAGTTGTAACTAACTTAAAGCTCCTGTAGTAAGACGCTGGATCAACTTCAGTCCATTTGCTTTTATTAGTTTAAGGGGCAGATCTGATAAATCCAATATGGCCGACGCACTGACGTGCCGCCGCTGCTGGGACCAGAACGTGTGTTTGTTATGGTGGCGGGGGGTGGGGGGTAGTGTCAGTAAAAAAAAAAAAAAGTAAGAAATAATCAATTATTTCAAATTTCTGCAGAAATATTTTTCTTGAGGGAGCGGTTAAAGGTGCAACCTGCAGCTCCAAAGCCACATGTCAATCTTTAGATCCTCGACTCTTTAGCCAAAAATTGTAAAGAATTTACTTTTATTTAATTTTATATAAAGGTAATAACTAAATGCTACCTTATGTAGTTTTTCCTTGCCATTTTCATAAAATATATACATGGTGTTTCCACATCGAATAACTCTGATAGTGTAACAACTATTCCTTTTATGATGCAATTCTTCGTGTTCTTGGTTGGAAAATCTTTTACCTTTAAATGAAAGTGTTATTAAATAAATATATTTATATATTTTATGTAAACTTTTTAGCATTTTCTTCCTAATAATGGATCCTAAACCAACAATTAAATTGTTCTTTACTTAAAAAGAGTAAAAATTAGCTCATTTGTTTCATGTCGCCCGAAGCAAATCTGTTAAACAAGTTGAATAAGTTTAAACAAATCTGCCTCTTAACTTTTTCCATACTTTTAAACTCCTACCCTTTTTTTTCAGGACGATAGCTGAGCAACCGATGGAAAATACCGTATGCGGCCATTAAAACGTGTTGAAGTGAACGGAGCGTTACAGACCACTAGCAATTCCAATCCTAATCTGAAGTGCATTTTTGTCAGGTGGCTTATGTGGTTTATAAGCAAAATGATGTGTATGTAAAAATTAAAACATTTAGATAAACAGTTTTAATTTTTACATACACATCATTTTGCTTATAAACCACATAAGCCACCTGACAAAAATGCACTTCAGATTAGGATTGGAATTGCTAGTGGTCTGTAACGCTCCGTTCACTTCAACACGTTTTAATGGCCGCATACGGTATTTTCCATCGGTTGCTCAGCTATCGTCCTGAAAAAAACGTCCCATAAAAGTTCCCTTGAATGGCAATTGAACAGCAACAAGCCGAATTATCCGACAAACTGATACATCACAAGGTATACACTGCAGATTTACCAAGTGCATTTATGTAGTTTCAATTGCAAAGATCTTAGTATATTTGAAACAAGCTTGATTAAGGCCATAAAAGCTTGATTAAACCAATAATAAAGTTACATTATCAGATTTTCTTTCACTTGTTTCCTATATTTTATCCCTTGTTATTAGTGAAAAAAAACCTGCAGGAAACATAACAATTTTTTTTATATATTCAACAACTATTGACCTAAAGAAGCTCTTAAATCGCAGCTCAAATGTTGCTTCTAAGTTGGTTTTGTCTTATTTTAAGGCAACACTAAGTAACTTTTCAACCTTAATAAAACGTTTTCATAACTTTTGTGATTATACGTCGACTTACAACTCGTTGAATGACACCTCTGTCATGGCCTGAGGTCCGTATCCCTTTAACTAGCACTAAGAAACTTTGAGGAGGGTGGCAGGAACCCTACCTTCCACACAAAAAAACTACAAACTGCTTTACGGCATACGTCACTTCCTTTGTTTCTTATCTCCAACATCATCATCTGACATTGTTTCACCACAATTAGATTCATCACCTCATCCCTATTCATCCTTCACACAGACACTGGAAACAGAAATTTACTTTAATCCAACTGCAATCGACTGGGAGATCAGGATTTCACCACGCTATGCGCTGGTGCTCATGGGAAATGCAGTCTTCCTTCAGGCAAAACACTACCACTTTTGTCCAGAGTGGCCACCAAAATCAGCCAAAATTTAAACTTCTTTGGTGTTGATTGAATGGTATAAAAGATGTTTGCACAAGAAACTAGACAGAAATACTTGGTAAGA
Organism: Orestias chungarensis; assembly: GCA_032876305.1. Taxonomy (NCBI): domain Eukaryota; kingdom Metazoa; phylum Chordata; class Actinopteri; order Cyprinodontiformes; family Cyprinodontidae; genus Orestias; species Orestias chungarensis. The sequence goes on along the minus strand of JAVLVB010000669.1, from coordinate 3,707,389 downwards.
TTAGTTTTTTTTTGCTGTCTAAACAAAATTAAACCCAAATTTTAATGTGAGCAAAAGCATATGACCTAATAAATACCAGATTGAAATCTACAGGTCTGTTTGTATTATGTATTATGTATGTATGCAAAGCTATAAAGGACAGCGTATATATGTGAATATACTGGTATATTTACTAACAGAGCTGGTATTTCAAAAGTAAATGTAATCTTTCCTTCGAGTTATTTTTAAAGTGCGGAGGTTCCTAAACTAAACTATAGATTATAAAATGCAACATTCCTCAAGGACAGCTTGATCCTCATCCCTCCCAATGAAACGTGGCTCCAGTTGGAGTTAATTGATTGCTCCAGCTGTTAGACACCCTCTGAATGAGTTTCATCTCCAGTCCAAACTTGATTCATGTGGGTCAGGAGGCCGCCAGGCCATCTTGGTACCACGGAGGCCTCTGGATGATGTCCAAAGACTCCACAATGTCAACAATTAAACCACGTCAGGAGGAGAAGGGGAAATAAAAGGATGTAAAAGCAAACCAAGATTAACTGTAAACTGGAATCCACTCTTACAGCAGTCAAAATTCATTTATCAGCCGTATGTGCTTGAGCTGAATCACTTTTAGCTGTTGAGGTTTATGATTTTGTTTCGTGAAATATAGTTTCCTCCGCTGCTGTTCAGGTGAGAATCTGTCGGGTTTTAAAGGACGACTGACAGGAAAAGTGAAATGAGACTCCCTGGTCGGGCTATTCCAGCTCCTGTTTGTGAATGCAAATCTGGACTCAGTGCCGATAAATCAGACGGTCGGATAAAGCAGAACTGGATTATATCGGCTTATCTAGGGTGGCATTTATCAATATTTGTGTTGGCAGGAGGGTCGTGGCAAGGACAATATAGTGCTTTCTCAGAGAGGGGAGGAAATTTATTGTATTCTTTCTGCTTCTGCATCCTCCATCTCCCTGAAAACTCTGAGGTAATTGTTCATACAAGAGTTTGTAGTTTTCTGTGTGTATTCACTCAATGTGTTTTAGTTTAAATTAATAAAAAATAATTAAAGGTTTTAGCTTAAAGGTCTGATTTAGATTAGATTATGATCGCCTGTAGCTGTATGTGTTACTACAGATCTGAAGAAGCTTCTGAATGAAGACAATCTTGTTGCATAACAACCAAATAAAGAAGATGCCACGGTTGTCCGTAAAATGTATTTCTGAAGACTCCTTCTTTGGACGATAATCTCCACGTTCCACTGTGTCCAATTTGGCAGCTATCAAGCTAACGTTTGTTAGCAATCTCTTATGGTTTTGCATCATAACAAATGTGCAAAGTGAAAAAAATATTTGCAAAACATCCCAAAGTTTACTTTCAGTTTATTTCAGCAAGAACAAAATCTAAAAAAAAAGATTTATATTCACTTTTAGGTCATTGATTGAGTTAGTTGCTGGTAATACATCAGATAATCTTATGATCCTATGATCTGATCGGCTGGGAAGGATGTCCGGACCGCTCAGATCTCAAACTGGGAAAACTCAGCATGGATCTTATTGTCTCGATATCGTTTGCGATAATTTCCAATTGAAAATAAGAACGACGCTTTTTAAATGTGATTTAGAGATTTAGGCGAAAATCTCATCATGTAAGATTTCTGTCCGAAAATAAATCTGAGAAGGAAGCTCCCTCCATATGTAGGTATTAGAATCAATATACATCATTACAAATCAATTTGAAAAAGTTTCCAATCTAAGGAACCACAGCAGGTTGCATCGAGTTACAACAAGGTTGAAATAACGATAACTAAGTAGATTGGACAAAGGAAGAAAGTAGCAGAGAGAGAAGTGGTCAGATTGTCCTCCAGCAGTCTAAGCCTATAGCATCATAACTATAGAAAAACTTAAATAACCATGTAGAGACATGAAGAAGGTAGAGCAAAGGAGATCTTCTAATACACTGTTAAAAAGGGAAAAGATCAAGATATACCTTAAAATTAGGATAATTTGGATTCTTACCACCTTCGGTTTAAATCGTTTTAAATATCATAAAATAAAACTCAATATTTTTCCATGAAAACCATCTTACTTTGAGCGTTGAGGTTATTTTACCCACATTCCAGGTTTATTCCTTAATCCTACCTTCTTTAATATTAGCATCCTTGATATTATTTGTTTGTAACGTTTGATAAATGTTGACTTAATTAATGAAAGATCAGACTTAACCAATCTTGACTGAGCAGTTCTTTAAATCAGAAGAAATCGTTATTAATGGTCCTGAAGATGAACACAATAAAAACCATTTCATATATGAGATATGGAGGAAATAAGAGACACTACTGTGATAATTATTGTGACTATTAAATACATTTTAACCAAGATAATTACTAGTTATCCAGTAAACTCTACAAGTACTGATAAGCTTCCATCTGGGCATTTTACAAAATTATATTTAACTGTAACTTTGGTGAAAATGGCTTTAAGGAAATTTCTGTTTATTTTCCTCCCGAATGATACAAATAAAATTTTCTGTTTTGCCATACATGATGTAAGTTGATCCAAAATAGACAAAACGACGCTATACCATAAAATCCGGTGGATGTCCCCATTGCTTTTCCACTCTGCTCATACTACGTTATAGATTACCTTAAATGGTCCAAGAGTCTAAGTTGGCATAACAGGACTAAATAACTGGCTCAGCTATGCTGCTATGTTATTTCATGTTTGCTGCTCACTATATGTGGGAGAAGCATGTTTATTCTCCTAAATTTCGAAACAACAATTGCACTTTCATCACATAAAACGAGACGAAATCTCGCAGAATTCGCCACAAAATCAAGGATTTTCGCTCGCGTTTTTCTTGCAGGACTGAACTAAATACTTGAGAGTGAATTCAGTTTGTCTGTGATGGGTTGTCTTTGTCTTGTGGCTGAATAAGACACAGCGTAGCACCAAACAATCAATATTTTCATTCACATTTTAGATACCTTGCCTTGTAAACCAGGCCTTATCAGTTCAAACATGAATTTTTGCTCTTCAGAGACATTAGTATTATGTAAAACCTATTTAAAAGAGAAAAAAATGCTGGTAGTTTCGACATGATTTTGTTATTCAATGATGATCTAGATAAATAATAAAGCCTTCATGTAGAAATTAAAGATGGTTTAAAATCTTTGCAAGCCTTAGACTCTTCTGTGTTTCTGTTTCATTTGATTTTAAATCTCCATAGAAGAAAGAGCGTGGTCTCGTCTTGCAGCTTCTCCACACCTGCTGCTGCAGACAAACATCCATAATGAAGCTGCATGCTTAAAGTGAAAGGCTGAATCCCGCTGTGCGTCATCGCCGCGCTGACATTTCACTGGTTCAACCCACCTGAGGGTTTCCACATGGAAACAATCTTCTTCATGCCGGCTCCGGCTATTTTATTATGTCAGCCGTGTGTGTGTGTGTGTGTGTGTGTGTGTGTGTGTGTGTGTG
>JAVLVB010000669.1:3675832-3703840 GCA_032876305.1 Orestias chungarensis | reverse complement strand
CCCCTCAGACGTTCCATTTCAGTCACAGCTGAAGCCGTCTCCGTTCTCCAGAGCCGTCCACTGGATGTTTTTGTGTTTGTGTCTACAGTTTGTGAAAGTGGGTCAGCCTGTTCGCCCTGGTTACTGCTCAGTTGAACCGATAAATCATGTCATTACGCTGCAGACGTTGTTGGTTCTCTGTTGTTTTACGACCTCTTTCTAAAAAACGCTTTAGATTTAGGACTAAATATTTTCAAATTATACGAAGTGTTATGATAAACAATCATACCTAAAAACACAAAACTATGTCATTAAATCAGATTATATACTTCCTGTTTCAGACCAGTTAGGATTAACATTATTTCTATTCACTGAATACCAGAAAAATGGGAGAATTAGATTCTGGACTTCAGAAACACCGTGATCAGAATGGCTTTAGATAATGCAGGAAACCACAGTTGATGATAATGTTATGACTCTAGGCGTCTGGATTGGAGGTCTAGATTATTAGCTGGAGGGTTTAAAAGGATGGATGGATGCAACGGTGGATGGAGGAAGTATGCTTTACAATGGAGCTTACAAAGGTTGTTTCACTAATGAATGGTTGGATTGCCGGACAAGAAGACAGATGGATGATATAGAATATGTATGGATGTATAGTGGATGGATGGATGGATGAAGAGGTTTTTTATAGAACAATGATGGAGGGGAAGAGTTTGGACGGCATCATTTACAGCTGTTTCTAAATTGCTTTGGTGTGGAGTTGCCTCCACTCGTTTGTCTTTAATGCCTTCATATGCCTCAACAACAACGTCTTTATGCCAGAGACGTCTGGCTGGACACCGGAGATAACCATGGAGTTATTGAACATGGGTGGTAACATAGTGTGTAATTAGTTTTTCCACTAAAACTGACGCTACGGTCTCCAAGCAGGTAAACAGCTCCCAAATCAGACTTTTTCACGGCACTCTCACCTGCCCTGGTTGGCTCCGATCCTTTCACCCCACTGAAAATCCCACTTGTGCCGGTTTTATATGTGGTACTTAACGTCACCGACGTTAGATGTGTCATGATTGACGTGTTAAATTTGGTCGTAAACGACGTCTGAAGCAAGCAGTGCCGAGTTTAGCCCTCTTTTTTTTCAGCTTCCTTCATCTCGTTCTGATCTTGCGACGACACGGTCGGCGCCCGTCGGCCATCGACTTTAACGTTCGTCCACATACGGCGGCGTTCGTCGTTATTTCCATATATTTTGCTCCGATTTGTGACTTCTGTGTTCTTCTTCTTCTTTGGGGTCGTAATCCTTTCACATATAACTCTGTCGCATTTAATTGGTAGTGTGAACGACCACGCAAAATTAACATGGAATTGCTGTGTGAACATAACTAGCATGAATTAATGAATTGAGTTTAATCCTTGTGTCAAAGTGAGCGATTTATTTCTGAACCTCTTGATGATTTAGATAGAAAAATATATTTTAATCCTTTGTTTTATAATAGCTTGTGTTCAGGAATCAGGTATTGCCAGCTTGTATTTTGTCCTTGGCGTGTGGAAGGTGTGTGGATTTAGGAAAGGCTGAGGCGGTGAAGGAACTGACTCGCTTTTAGAATTGAAACTTTGAAGAGTCCATTTAAAGGAGGAAAGGATTCACTCCCGTGAAAACGGGAAAAGAAAGGCAGCAGAGTGCATGGAAACACTGAACCACGAGGCTTTTATGATCAAATCTAATCCATACCTTTGGGAATAGGACTTGGTAAATCCCCTCGACCGTCAGTGGGAATCCTCCCCTTCCTCTCCTTTTGCTCCACCTTCCCCAGGGCTCCGTTAAAACCGGCTGGACTTTTAGGCACCTTTTCCCTACCTTGAGCCGGTGTTGGAGAAACTAGGTCAGCCGTGGACTCTAGAGTGAGGAGGCGGAGGGAGTGAGCGGTCCTGCCGCCAGACTCTGGTAAGCAGGGAGTGTTTATCCTCCAGGGAGCTGCTGCTGCTACTGAAGGCAGAGGAAGGATAACATAGAGGAGGCTGTAACAATGTGTCTTTATTAGCTCCTGTTAAATTCAATTCAGTGTAGTTATGGGGTGTTGTGGAAAATTTGACCTTTAAATAACAATTGAGATAACCAGTTAGAAATAACTACATAAGCTTTTATTCAGTTCAATCGTAACACATTTCAGTTGATGCTAGTTATAAAATGGTGCATAACGTTCAGTGATGATGATTCAGATCAGTTTAAAAGGTTTTCAATTGAAGGAAACTCTGCATACTGCATCAGGTCATTGACTTGTAGCATTTCCTCGTCCTGGATCACGATGCAGAGACACTACATGATGGCTTGCATTGTTGTCGTTGATCTTAAAGCCATTTTGAGGAAAAAATTTTTTAGAAATGGAAAAAAAAGTATAAAAATATTTATGCTCTGTATAAATATTCCACTCTGTAGAAGTGCAAAAGTTAAACATGAAAATTTAAGTAAAACTGAATGCAAGCTTAAAAAATGTTCCTTTCCTCATGGAAACTATCGATTCCTATGAATTTGTGGCCTGTTTGAATTCAGAGTTACAGTCCTGGCAAGTAGTTGGTGGTAGTCTACACCAAATAAGTTTTTACCAACACTAAATAGTTTTAATGGGAGGAAGATGAGGATGACTTCACATTGAGCTGTTTTAAATGACACCGCGCTGATTTCGCGTGCTCAACGTTCCCAACTTAGCAACCCTTCTTTATATGCAGGATGCAGGAAGTAGGCCTCCGGCATCATGAAGGATCCCACACACCCAGCACACTCACTTTCTGCCCCGCTCCCCTCAGGCAGGAGGCTGCGGAGCATCAAATGTAAAACCACCAGACTGAGAAACAGCTTCATTCCTGAAGCTCTGAGACTCTCAAACACACTCAATTACAAATGAAAAACACTTTCTCATTTAACCGGCACTGTTCACTTTAATCACACTTTAAAATGTCACTTTAAAATGTCACTTAATATGTGACTTGCACTCCGAATTTTCATTGCTGCTATGTCCGAAGTCCCATTTTGTAGATTCTGTGTCCATATTGTAGATTCTGTGTCCATATTGTAGATTCTGTGTAGTCAAATCCTATTTCTCGTATAGTTCTTTATATTTTATTATATTATTTAAAATTGCTATCAGGGTGTAAACTTGAAATTTGGTGACTTTACATAGTCCTCTAGCAACATCACGCGACTAGTGACAAATTAAGTGAGTTTTTTCGGTTTTGTTGGAGACTATTCAATGAGTAAATTTCCTTAGCCTTTCACTCCTACGACCCGTTGTTAGTTGACTTGCGATTCCAATAAAAACAGGGGAAAAAAAAGAGTGGCCCAAGAATTGAGCCCTGTGGTACACCCATAATGCATGTTTTTAAAGATGTAATGTTTTAACCATCAAACAGTGCTGACCATCATTGTTGTCTTAATCAATATTAGTGCAAATTGCCAAATTTGCTTATTGTCATCTCGTGTTTTAAAGAGTTGAAATTGTTGCACAGTTAAAAAAAGACCGGCCTCATCAGACACCGATAAAATCTGTCGCTCCTGCAGCATTGGGTTTCACTTATTCTTTCACACAAGCCTTCTCGGTTTCTTTTACCTTTATCTAATGAGTCATTCTGAAATGCAAGAGGGTTTGCCGTCTTTTTTTAGTTAGAAATGGAATCATATTTTTATTCACGGATAATTTCAGTGGCTGATACGTTTTTGGTCTCGTTACATTTTTCCCTCCAAGTTTTTATCTGCACCGAGAGAGCTGCTCTGAACGTATTCGATGTGAAATCTCTCGTAATCATTCCCCTGCCTCATCAGTTTCCTCACAGGGCGACACGAGAGCTGTAATTACCCGAGATCTTGTTCCTGATAAGGGACAGAAACGCTCCGCGTTGCGGCACAATCAGTGGTCACCTTTTTCTATTCCTATAATCGTTTCTCCAACACTCTCGTCTGCTTTTAGGCCTGAGGTGACAGGGTTTCTGTCATGGCAGCATACAGAATGAGAAACACTTTTTTTTGTTTTTGTTTTTTTTGTTTCTTTTTCTTGCTTTTCAGCAGTTTTCACAAAATGGTAAAGGCAGATCAGCCCTGTTTGGTATTCATTGTTTCCACAGTGGTATTTTGACAGGGCTTAATCATCTGTAAAGGCAAACTATCACCGCTTCCGCATGAATTAACGCAGCGGACGTGATTATGCAAAAAAAGCAGGAGGTGGAAGGAGAGGGTTGGTGGAGCCTGTGCCCTGAAGGAGAAGAAAGAAACAGAAATGCTCGTCACAAATACTGAGGCAAAGGGTCTGCAGTCACCTGCTGGATGATACATTATTGTCTGCAGAACATGAGAATGGCTCCTCATCATGTCCAACAGAGAGGCAGTTGTTTCTCCAAACAACACCTCATTAAAGCTCCTGGACAAGGTTTTGTAGTTTGTCCAAGCTCCAGAACCGAACACGAACTCTACCGTGTTCGTCCCTAACAAACAACCGTCTATGCTCACACCATGTCTACTGGCAACTTAAAAATCGAACTAAGCAATATTGTTGCAGCAAGGAAATCACATTTAGGAAAATGTTTTTTCTCAAATGAAACTCATATCTGACATTTTCACACTGTTGCCTAATTCTTAATTTTTCACTTCCCCAAAATCCGATTTGTCCCACCTCCTTCTGTAGTACTAAACCGGATAACCATCTCACAGTTTTAAAAGCGTCTCCAGTCTGAAATCAGTTAATCGGATTAATATTAATGATTCACATAACCGTTAACTGGAGCGTAACGACTCTAAAATGTGCCTTTTGCTGGAAAATAAAACATACTTAAAGCAGTAATTAAGCAATAATAAATTTTTCAATCATTTTTTATTTAACGTCACATCATTCACTTTGTACAGCGTTCCAGTTCCACTGGTAACGAAAGCTTGGTAGGTCGTTTCCTAAGGTTTAAAACAGGAGATGCAAAATACGTCGATGAGTGCGCTTCGATCGCACTGCATTCAAGGAAGTAGATGCCTGCATCCATTCTTCCTTTTGTCTTTTGAAACACATACCGGGCAGCAAGCTGATGCAAGTCGCTTAGCGAGTCTCCAGAGTCTCTTTTAGCAGAGGCGGAGCTAGAAGGGGAGCCGGGGCAGGACCGGACCCCCCTTGAAATCTACATATATACACATACACACAAGTTTGTAGTTCTACCCATATTAGGATTTTCTATTGACTTCCATTCATTTAAACTGCTTTTTTGCCTAACCTGAATATTTACACAACCACTCACAAAAGTGTTTTTGTTTTTTCAGGGTAAATCCCTTGAGATCAGTCATCTTTTAAGTAGCTTGCAAGCTGGAAAAGTGTGGGTACCCTTGGTTTAAAAGCTCTGGCTTGCCTCTGTTTCTACTTATTTGTCTTTTGCATGTGGGTGACAAGTCAAGTCAAGTCAAGAGGATTTTTGTCATTCCATCCAAGTAGAGCTACACAGTGCAATGAAATTACCATTGTGCAACATGGAACAACAATACAATAGACAACAATGTGCAACACAACAATTTAAGACAAGACAGTGCAATACCGATATGGTATAATCTAAAGTGAGTTGTTAGTATAAGGGGCAGAGAAATACCATACTTTAACATATAGAACATACATGATCACAGCAGTTGTTGAGGTAGAAATTCATAGTTCTTGTAGAATGGACTGGGCAGCAAATATTGCTAATGGGTATGGTGATAGGTACCTCAGTCAACAGCAAGGAGGTATTCTTAGCAGTTTTCAGTTGATTGGTTGGTTTCACTGCCTTTTCCTGAAAATCTTAACCCATTTCCAACAAGTAATACAAGACAAACTTAGATGTAGATTGGCGTAGATTCAAACGTTGGTGAAATGTTGAATCTGAGATGCAGTTTCTTAAGACTGTTCTTTATTTATTCTTCTGTTACAGATGGGCTTTGCTGCCAGTTGAAGGATTGTGACAGCAGAGTGAAGCTGTGGTGGATGACAGGACATCAGAACCAGCTGCATGGTGTTTCTGTTAAGCTGGAGCTTCACATCCTTCCACTGAAATCTTTCCAAGCCGTTTCCACCTTCCCGCTGAATGCACCTCTCCAGCATGGACACTCTGTCCCAGGACTCGATTCTGGAGTGCCAGATCTGCTTTAACTACTACAGCCCCCGGCGGCGGCCTAAACTCCTCGACTGCAGACACACGTGCTGCTCTGTGTGTCTGACCCAGATGCGCAGCACCCAGAAGGAGATCCGCTGCCCCTGGTGCCGCAGCGTCACCAAGCTGCCCCCCGGCCTGTCTGTCTCCCAGCTCCCGGACGACCCGGACATCATCACCGTCATCGCCATTCCCCACGCCTCGGAGCACACGCCCGTCTTCATCCGCCTTCCCAGCAATGGCTGCTACATGCTGCCGCTGCCCGTGACCAAGGACCGGGCGCTGGGCCTGCCGGGGGATCTGGGGTACCGCCTGCTACCCAGCGGCCAGCAGAAGGGGGTGACGTTGCTGACGGTTCCCGAGCAGCAGCCACTGGGCCTGACCGTGGATCTGGAGGGCGGCGTGTTGGACGGCGACGAAGGCGATAGGCGGGTTCCCGGCCCGGCGGGAGGGGGAAAGGCTTCCACGTGGTCCGGCGTTTGCACGGTCATCTTGGTAGCGTGCGTGCTGCTGTTCCTGTTGGGCATCGTGCTGCACAACATGTCCTGCATCTCCAAACGCTTCACCGTTATATCCTGCGGCTGAGGGTGGTGGGGGAGGGGGGTCGGGGGCATCTCGGGCCGTCCAGGGACCTGCGTCTCCTCAGGGACGGACTCGGCTGAGGAGGGGAGGCTTGACCCGACATCACGGTTAAAACCCGACATAAACAGAGCAAAGGGGAGACGTACTAACGAGGGAACAAAGAGGGGTGATTAGGAGATCCAGAAACTGGTATGTCAGCTGTTTGTTGTTTTCAGTGATGGAAACGGAAAACGGATGAACGTTTTCCTCCAGCTCTCTTGTTGGTTCTGAAAAACTGCCACATGTTTGTGTTTTTTTAATTTTTTATGTTGTGGATCGACTGGAACGCCCGTTTGCTCTGTGGTTCGTAGACGTTCATCAGTTATCTGTATTTTAGCCATAACGAGGCTTCGAGCTGCGTCTCTTCGTCAGTTCTCTGATTTTAGTGGGAATAAACCCAATTGGTCCGTATATTGTACCTCTGAACAATACACAGCTAGATCTGAGATGACTTCAGGATTGTGAAAGTGTGATTGTTTAAATCAAACCATTCATGTTTTTTCATTGTTCAACCTATATTTTGATTAAAAACATTTGTTTGTTCAAGCCTCACTTATCTTATTGTCGTTTTGTGTGTAATAGTGTGTTTTGGCTTTTAAGTTGCTGCAAGAAAGGAATTTTTTAACTGATTTTGTTTTAGCTACACTAAAATAAACATATAATGTTTATAATGGAATATGATCTCTCAAGATTTTTGCTCGATTCTAAATTTTGTCAGATATCCTAATTACAATGTTAACTTCGAATATAATATGAAAATATGGAAGTAAAAGTGAAAAACTGTTGTTTTTTTTTAAATCAAATAAACCAACTAAAATTAGTTGTCTTCAAAATGAAACATATCGGAATATTTTATTATTGATTATTTTTATTGTGTAAATTTGCTTTTTCTCACAGGTAATTAATAGTGTCTCTTGCTTTATGTAACAATAAAAAATATTAGCCAGAAACATAATTCAGAAGTTAAAAAGAAAACACTTCCTTACATATTTAGATGTTTTGTTCCTGTCTAGATCTTCAGTGATTAAAAATATAAAATGGTGATATTTGAGGAATTTTGCAACATCTTGACATTCATCAAAAAGCTGGATGTTTTAGTTTCCCTTAGTATTGTGATATAGTCAGTTGTACCCTAATATTGCCTTATGTATTTTACTTACATTTAGACTTGAAAGGTCAAATTTCTTAGAGTTTCATTTCAGTTTCTCACAGTAGTTTGATAATAATTTAGCTCTGTTGCTTCCAAGCAAACTGGTCTAACTAAGGTTTGTTGATCACTTTGCTCATGTTTTTCATCTCTTCATACACATAATCTTTGAGATTTGACATCATAAATTATGACGGCCACTCCTCAACATTAATTTGGTGGAATGCTTCGACCCTGGCTTTAACTTCATGGCTGATGCGTTGAGATGTTGCTTTTGTCCACGTTCCTCATCTTTGCATCTATTTTTATGACTTAAATCAGTGAAAACAGCCACTTAAGTATCAAGTATTTCACAGTTGGGATGCAAGCTTCCTTATTTCTTACTCTAGACGTCAAAATGGTCATTAAAGCAACACTAAAGATGTTGCAGTTTAGGTAGATTTTATAAAGGTCGAAATATTAGTGTTGATTTAAAGCCAAACGGTTTGATTCTACATTCATCAGGCAACTATAGACTTAAAGTGTCGGCTCATTTTGTCAAAGTGAGCAAACATCATAATCTAGGAAATTATTAGGAAAAAAAACATTTTACATCTCAAATGAAAATAATTTTGATCATCTTAACTGACTTAATGAAGAAAGATTTAACATTTAGTTGATGTCAGATAGCGGTGAGTGTTGTTTTTTATGCAATGTATGATCATGTTTCTGTTGAAGTTTAGTCCCTTTGAGAAACTACCCAGCATCTTTTACATCCACCTATTCAGTCAGTATTTCCCGCTTTGTTTCAAAGGAATCCTATTTTTCATAGTTAAATGCCTGTTAGCCCTTTAAGACTTTATGGATTTGTTGTCACAGAAGGTCATTAACGTTCCTCTGTTGAAGGAAGATTTGATACAGCAGTTCACCTCGATTAACTACAGCCGAGCGCAGCAGTTTAGTAATTAATAGCTCTATGGGTTTTGTGTTTATTTCTTTATTTCAATGATCATTAAAGGGTTATGTTTCAAACTCCTGAAGAATAGATATAATTTCAAAGATTCCTTTTATTGTTTGGATTCTGTTCTTCGTTCATCTTTGTTCTTAAAAATTTATAGTGCATGAAAATTAAAAAGAAGACATTTTATTCTAATATGTAGCCCTTTAATGAGCAAATTTTTTTTTCTAAAAATGTTAATGAAATTTGTTATACGTAATTTAAAAAAAATTCTTTGTTGGTTTTTATTTTTATTTTTGTCATCTCAAACCTCAGGTCTGTCGTACTGAGCCAGCTTTTGCTAAAGGATGAGTTAAAGGGGAGTTCTTTACTTCTACTGTCGCTACATGCCTGCCCAGTATAAGGGATTGCTGCAAAGTCAACGTCACAAGCTGTCTACTGCCTCTGCATGTTGATGTAGGCGAGGTGAATGCTGCGATTCAATGACTCTCCTGGATTTCTTTAGATTGTAAATTTATTAAACTTAAACTTATTAAGTTTAATACGTTTAATTGGATATCAAAGATGGTTGGACTCTAAGGCTATCTTCACACTGCTAATTAATTGTCTGATTGGCCCAAATATGATCTTTTCACTCCAAATTATCAAATATTTCTTTGAAAGTTTTCAAACTAACTACAGTCTAAATGGTTATGTCGCACTTTATCTGACTTTTAAGACATTGACGTGAGACATGCGTCACAAATCAGCATGAGAAGCAAGACGTAAATCTGGACACAAATAAAGCAGTTTCAAGCTTTGCTTTCTTTTCTCTCCTCTTATCAGTACGTTTTAGCCTGGCCATAGCTGATGGATGGATTAACTGATTTAAATATATAGTATTGCCAAGTACTACTATGTTTTTATATGAATCTAAAGTTATTTAAAATGAGGCCTAGGCTGCCGCTAGACACAGAAGAGACTCGGGAGGTAATTTTATCTTCAGATATTCTGATTTGTTTTCCACCATCCCAATCTTCACAGTTAAATGTTGCTCGCTGCAGATCATTTGCATTTCTCATGTATTAGCTCTCTGAAATTCAGTCTCCCCCCTATATCTCTGACATTCATTACTGTACATGCTTTTCTGAGGAACTGTTTTTCTGTGTCACCGCATTATGAGAGCTCTGTTGAGGATCTATCCTAGATTTTCAACATAAGCTGAGCAGAGGTTGTCATCCTGTTAAGCCCGGCAGAAGATCAGACCGTTTCCTTTATGCAGTGGAAGGGGAAAGTAGTTAAAAACAGTGATGGATCCTATGCGCACATGGCAGTGTAGGGTGGAGGGTGCATAAGAGTGAATAAAAAGGTATATAAATTTTTCAGTGAAAACTCCCACAGTATATCTGACAACTAAGGACATAAATATTTGAATGGATTAGAGGGGAAATGTTGTGTTTTGACTCAAACTGTGACTTGTCAGGACAGGAAGCCTATTTTAAAGCTGAATGAAATTTGAACTTGTGATTTAAGCTGCAAAAAAATTAAAGACTTTAGAAAGAACAGCATGTTTGTTAAGGGTTAGCTTACAGGTTCAAGCTGGAGTTCAAACAGAGATCATTTTAAAACCTGTTAAAGGAGTTTGCAGCCGACTTTTCCAGTAATCTCGGTGACCCGGACTATTTGGACTTTATTTTGAAAGTCCGAATTGAAGGTTCTTCCTGATGTGCTTCAATTGATGTTTCTGGAAAATGCATCTCTATTTATTACTGATAAAAGATGAGTCTGGGAAATTATCCAAGGTCCGAGTGTATGGAGACAGCCTGCTAAGCTACTGGTTGCCATGGCACTTGCCTCTTTTTTTAAATGGGAATAGGAAAACAACCCATAGGACCACAGTGTTAAGCTTAACAAACAGAAAATCTGATGAGAACTGTTCCTGGACTAAAACCGAAAGTCATCTTGGCTACTGAACTGTCATGATATGTGTTTTTGTTCTCTGTTAGTTTGCTGTATAATTTGTTGCAGTTGCTTTGTTTTACTATGTTATTATTAGTTATTTTCTGTGTTCTCTAGTTTCCCCTGCTCTGTCCCTCTTCTTTCAGTGTTTTCTCTGTTCTCATCATTCACATCTGTTCCAAATAATCTAATCATCTTCTCCACCAATCCAACCCCTGTTCCTAGCCGCATTCACTCACTGACTCACCACTGGATCGTCTGATTCCCTCCTCGTCTCTCTGCGCCTTCTCTTGCTTGTCCCAGTAAGCCTTCCCTTGTTGCTCGCTGTTTCTCTGTCCTGGCTCTTCTCCTCTCATTATTCTCCTCAGGTCCCGTCTTTGCTCTTACGTAGGTTTTGGTTTTCCTGTAGTCTCTGGTTACCCGTGCTTCCTTCCCCATCCTTCGTCACCTCGTGTTTTCCTTGTGTTTATTACTTTATGTTAGTTTATTTCCCCTTCCTGTGTTCTTTTGCTGGTTTGTTTATCTCGATTGTTTTGTTTATTCACGTTTGTATTACCCGCGTCTCACCGCAGTCCTCTGTTTGTTTACGTTCCGCGTCGCGCTTCAGTTATGTTTGTTTACGTTCCGTTTCCGCGTTGTTACTGTTACGTTTCTGCTTGCCCTGTTCCGTTTATGTTCATTATTCTTCCCCAAAAATAAATTATTTATTCCCGAAATTCCAACTCTGCTGGAGTTATTGATCACAACCTGACAGAACTATCCAGCCAGATCGACTCGAGCAGACATTCATCATCCCCGGTCCGTACTTCCGCATTTCCGCCTTCAGTCATGCCGTCTTCACGTTCCTCCCGCCGCAAGAAAAGCCGCTCGCTGGTGATTATGCTCGCCGACGCCCTGGCTATTTCCGAGTTTTCCGCCGGGGGCCCAACACCGGTGAGCTCAGACCCCGTTTTCAATTCTGTGTCGTCTTCTTCGTCTCCAGTCTCCTGTTCCTCATCTTCTGCCGTCTCTCCACCGCCTTCAACTGATGTTATTTATGACTGTCCCTATTTAGGTCCCCTCACACAGGATTTTGATTTCACCCCGGTTTTTTCTGCTTTCCGTCACGACCCGGACATGACAGCCATTGTCTATAAATCCTTTTTTCAGTTCACAGCCACACTCCGTGTAATCAAACTAGCCCGAAGAGCCAGAGACAGAGGTTTAGCGGCAAGAGCAGCCCCTCTTTCCACTCGGCCTCCTCCTCCAGTTCCATTGTCTGCTTCCCAGCCTCTCGATCCTCCACCAGTCACAGAGGACAAACTCTGGGGTTTCTTTTATGGGGACAGGGAGGATTTATTCCCCTGGATTAAGCCCCAATTTGAGCAGACGATGGAACTGAAGGAGGAGGCGGAGTGGAAAGAGGGGCTGCTCTTGCCGGTAAACGTCTGTCTCTGTCGCCGCCGTCTGCGGCCTTCGTCGAGAGCGCTCTTTCGCCCCCGTCTGCGGCCTTCGTCTAGGGCGCTCTGAAGCCACCGTCTGCGGTCTTCGTCGAGAGCGCTCTGACGCCGCCGTCTGTGGTCTTCATCGAGGGCGCTCTGTCCCTGCCGTCTTCGGTCTTCATCGAGGGCGCTCTGTCGCCGCCAACTGCGACATTCGTCGAGGGTGCTCTGTCGCCGCCGTCTGCTTCCACTGCGCCGTCGTCATCAGCGATCTCCACCGAGGATTCTATACCGCCAGCGACCTCCGCTAAGGGCTCTCCACCTTCGGTGGTCTCCTGGGATTTTCTCCTGTCTCCTGCCTTCACCAGGACTGTGGTCCGGCGCAGAGGACCGTCTGCAGTTGGGACTGCATTTTGGCGCCGCCCTGTCGGACGACCTCCAAGTCTTCGTGCCTCCTGTCATCGTCTTGCCGGACGACCTCCAAGTCTTCGTGCCTCCTGTCGTCGTCCTACCGGACGACCTCCAAGTCTTCGTGCCTCCTGTCGTCGTCCTGCAGGACGACCTCCAGATCTTCGTGGTTCCTGCCGTCGTCCTATCGGGCGTCCTCCAGAACTAAGTGGTTCCTGCTGTCGTCCTGTCGGGCGACCTCCAAGTTTTCGTGGTTCCTGTCGTCGTCCCTCCAGAGCTTACCACCCACCACAACGGGCCTTTTTGGAACATTTAGGATCTTTTTATGGCTCTAACAATGAGTTTGACATCCATTTTCTAACCTGCTGACAGTCAGTGCCACAGGTTCCTGATCTAGTTTGAGGAGGATTTTATAGCAGTATCTTCCACATATTTTTTTTTCTTGATTTTTATTTATTTTTAATATTATCGGTATCAACTCCCTAAAAAAACTCATAAAAACAGCACTGATCCTGTAAATCGATAGGAGGTATTTAAATGTTGTTCCAGTCAAGTAAATTCCAACCTGACAACCTATTTTAACAATCAATGCACTTTCTACTCAATTATTTGACTCATTAATTTATAAAGAGATTGTTTTTCTGAATGCTGTTGCTCAAATCTTTCTGTAATAAATGAGCTAATATCCTTTTGTTGGGGAAAACAATTCATGCTGGCTCGTTAGTAAACATTACAAGGAACAATTCCCTCTCAAACAACACATTCTGGTGGTTGTTTTCTTTTGTTGTCAATGTTTGTTGTGAGAAGTAGCAAACCAACGATCAGGACTTAGATAAAAGCCTAGAAATACCAGCCTAGAAATACCAATAGGCATGCAAAATATGTTTTGTGTCGTAGCATAAACAATTATCTTTTTGCTGCTGTCCCTGTGCAATTATCCCTGCGGCACAAGCTTACCAGAAGAAAGTCTACCGATACTATATGTGCTTAATGGCAACTTTTGTACTTGGGGTTTGGGCGTGGGTGTACTTGGGGTGTGGACGAAAGAAGGAGAATGACGGAGCTCATTTCCATCTTGACAGCATGTCAATCTATGCTCCTGACTTTATTTTTCTTTCTCTTGTCGTGATGGTTTAAATATTTGAATATTTCCTTCAGACCAGAGAAAATAAAAAAAAATTTCAGAAAGGAGAAGTTTAATAGCTGAACTGCAGAATTGCAGCACTTGCCTAAATACTTTAATAATGAATTTATTGTTTTTATTTATTACTCAGGTCATACTCAGAACTTCTCCTTTTCAAACCTAACAGGTTAAGTTGACGCTAAAGAGCTTTTAGAGGAATTGGTTAAATTTCTTGCTGAGACGAGACCAAACCCGGTAAATGGCTACAAAAATAAGCTAGTTTCTCCACCAGGGTGTAAGTCATGTTTTCCTTAAGGGGCAAAAACGTGTTCCACTCAATGAGATGCAAAGCAATTTTAAACTCTTTAGAAGGTAATCTATCTTAGTCAATTGAGCTAAAGATATAAACATAATATAGAAAGCTCTTTTTTTGTTATTAAGAGAAAACTTCCCTCTGTGATGTTTAGCAACTTCACTTTCTTCTTTCTTACTTCCTCTGAGCATTTTGGAAAGAAACCAGAAACAACAGCTTGTACACCATATGTACAATATTTGTAATGGAGTTTGCCACAACAGATCTCTAGATCTGGAGCTATAGTTTTCCTAATTTCACTTCACAAATTTAATCCAAAACTAGCTGTGACTTCTGTTAGGTCATTGGAGACCTAGTCAGGAAGAAGGCTCAGGCCCCCATCAGGGGATGGTAAATGAGTTAAGACCAAGGCTTTTAAATTTGAGTGTTCTCGTGCTTTTGTCTCATTTTCTTCACAGAGGATACCCATGAGGTAAGGCCGCAGTGTAAACAACAGATGGTTCAGGATATCAGCGGCAAGCCTTTGCCTCTTCAACACAAATCCCTTAATGGAGTATTGTTTAGTTTAAAAGGAACGAAAACCAACTTCCTTCCTTTCAGCCTTCACGTCCTGCTTGGACAGACCCTTGTTTTTCGTAACTAATCACCTGAATTCAGATTTGGAGTTAAATGTTTTTCCAAGTTAGTTTTTATTTTTCATCTCTACAAAGGGAAGTAAACAGTATTTTTAAAAGTGAGAGTGTTAGTTGTCAAAGATCCAGTCTTTCTCCCTTTAACTAACTCAAACAGTGACAGTTAAAGGAAACCTAAACATTAAAAACAAGCATTATGGATACCGTTTTAGATAATCAAACTCATTTTTTAAAAAGAGAAATGTAAAGTTTGTCTGTTGTAATACTGATACAGAGAAACATGACAAGTGTAATTACAAAATGTACTTATTTTTTTAAATAAGGATGCTTCTTCTAAGAGGACAAACAGAGGTACCTAAGGAAACCCATGTATGTTTTAATACCTTTTGACAACGTCAGTTTTCTTCTACTCTGAAATCTTTAAGTTGATAAATGACTTAATTTAACAAATTGGCAGTACCCACGAACAATGGAAAAGGATTAAAAAAGCATTTATCCCAATGGCAAATTAAACATATGATCATCCAGGTATCATGAAAGAACTGTTCATGATTTTTTTCTGACAGCAGTCAATTTTGCAACCATGAACCTCCTCTCGTAGTTCAGGTGTTATCGGACCAATCAGATGCTAACCAGCTGCTCCCAGGTAAAAAAACAACAACAATACATCCCCATTATTACACATCATAACTGTCCATTCAGCAATAGATCAATAATAACAATAAAACAATAATACTAATAATAAATATTAAGGAACAAATCCTAACATAATACGGATACTACTAGTGGCAGAATTAATACAATTCAAAAAAAAAAAATGTTTTCATTTTCTGTCATTTTCATTTTCTTAACAAAGCTAAAACCAACATGTGTGTTACGGTTAAAAAAAAGTATTTTATTACACATTTGTTGGAAAAGATTATAAATAAATAAAAAAAATTATTTTAACTCTGAAAAAATAAAATCTCAAAAGTCTAAATCCTCTAATGTTTTAGTTTGTAGCCGTTTCTCTACGCTTGTTTTCTTACAAACATGTTAAAAAAGGGTTTTAGATCAATAAACAAAAGTTAAACCTAATTTTACAACAGGCAGTTTGATCAACCAATCATCTGTCGAGTGGCCGTCAATGGGCGTGTCCTTCAATTTTCCCGCCTCTCCAGAGTATCTGGAACTTTCCGTTTGGCTCTTAGCAGGAAAGGTAGCTAACCTTTATTTATTAGTTTTCGATAATAGTGAAAACACAAAGCTAGGTCTAAATATTGTTGAGGAGAAAGTTCCGTTGACGTTTTGGACGGTGATTTAGTAAAAAGACGGTCAGTGTTCTCACAGTCTAAGTTATTTACACCCAGTTGTGGGTTAAGTTAGCCTAATGCTAACTCAGGTTACCATGATCTAATAGAGCCGCTGTGTGTAGCTTTTGCCTATTTTGTTGGATACCAGTGGCTTTATTTGACAGTTTAATGGAAGAAATGCTGTAAAACAGCCAGGACGTGAGTTGGGCTATTAAACTCTGACTATGAATGTCTATCCAACCATCCTCCAAGACTCCAAGGCTGTTTAATTGAAGCTGCCATCAAGACACAACAGGAGCAGAGGAGTGAGGTGAGTTAAACAGGTATTTCCTTCCACTAATTTTGGCTGGTTTTACCAATACATACATTTTTAGTTCTGAAATGACTGTTAGAGTACTTTTTCCCCCCTATATTCGCTATTTAAAATGCATTTGCTTAGCATATGGTCTTAATGTACAATGTTTAAAAAATGGAATAATGTAAAAACCATAGTTAATGTAATCTAAATCTAATTATTGGATTTTTTCTCTTTTTTTTTGGCAGCATTTTTGTTCAAAATGGATGTTGAAATTCAATAATTTCGATGCCGATAAATAAATGGTAATTATTATATTTTTTAGACTATGGATTTAAAAAAGGTTTGATTTTATGATGATTGTTTATTAATTTTGCATCTTAAATTTTGCCTTCTGTGCAAAAACGTACTTTTGCTAGTACAGGTTTCGGGTTTAAACTTTAATATCTAACAAAAAGCCCCCTGACATCACTTATTGGTGTGTTTCCAGGCTTAAACATATCAGATATTATGGCTGATGTCTTTGAAGGATGGAGAATTAAGGCAGATTTGACAGGAATGGGTAAAAATGAATGTCTTTATTCCAGGAAACCTTTTTGTTGTTGTTTTCTTAACAGCCTAAAGTGTGTAAATAATTTAAACAAGAAGCATAAACAAATTAATTGTGCTGCTTCGGTGGATAAGCAAAGCACCCTTTTTCTCACTATCTCTGACATTTTTAAGTGTTAGGCGATGCTTTTCCTCAGCTCGCCCAGTTTATACAGCCCGTATTGATCCCAGTGATTCCCAGCGACGCGTGGCCACAGACGAATGATTGGAGCCCACACTGGAATATCGACTGTAGAAACCTTTATTGTGCCTTCATCAAAGGGTCCGCAAGCTGTTTTCTGCATGCGCTGCATATTTTATGCTCGCATTCATAAAAGCAGACAAGCAGAATTATGCGGCGGCACAAACACCTGCATGCCTTCATCCTCAGATACACACACCACATTTGTTTCCTCCCTCTTGTCGAGAGACGGCCTGCTTGCCAGCAAACAGCCCTGCTGTGGTTCGTCTGATCCAGCAGATATGGTAAAAAAAAACGCTGGACCAGCCGTTTACGCTAAATAAAAATTAATCAGACACCAACAATTACTTAGACCAGATTTCAAGAGTGATGCTTTGAATTCTTTGAAATGAGAAAGTAATTGGTTAAAGCTCTTAAATCTATATTTGTGTACATGTTAGTCTTTCTTTTTTGTCATTTCTAGTGTTTTTATTGTTGGAGCTGCACATTTTTATGGCTTTTAAATGTTGTCCATCCAGGGTCTGAATTAGCACGTTACGCCAGATTCTTCGCTCTGTTAGACAAGGGTGGTCGTTTTTCTTTCTTCCATTTGTTTTACACCATGAGGGTATTTTTTATACTACCATGTAATCAATCTTTGGCCTGCACAATACTTAAAAGGTTGTCGAGGCTATGTCAGTTCGTCTTTGGTTTCTTTGGCGTCTTTTGTCACTGTGTGACCTTTATGCAAATAAAGTAGGAATTCTCAAAACTGTCCTTAGCAATGCGTATTGCATGGATTTAAAAAAAATTTTTATTTGCCATATATTTGCTAAACTACATCTAAAATGTCTGTTTCTGACTATTATTGTTTGCCACACTTTACCAGTAGATTTGTTGTTTTCCGTTTTGAGTTTTTTTAAATTCACTTTATATTCCCTGAACTTTTTCATGGTTTCAGCATTTTTTTAGTTTTATTAAATCTTTTCATTCAACTTTTTTCCATTTATTTATAAAATAACAACATATATTTTCCGCAATCTGACTGAGAAGTCTTGCTTTGTATCACATTCTGCTTGTTGAAGCCTCATCTGCTTTTAAATTGTTCTTCTGGTCGTATTTTTGCCACTTGGTAGAAAAGAATTAACAGCGATGAAGAGAAACAAATAAGATAATATCATAAGTAAACAAAAATTTAAATAAGGACTTCAACATAACATAAAACGGCTAGTTCAGGTTTAGGGCTTTACAATATCCACCAGAAGTAATTTTGTTAAATGACATAAGAAAATGACTTTTTGGAGAACAATATGTCTTTGCATTTATATTGAATAAGGTCTGAAGTTGTATTTATCTAATTTTTAATATGTATGCAATACTTTCCTAGTTGGACCGAGTCACAACGACACAAATGACAATAACAAATATCCTAATGATCACATTCTGTAAAGAGAACGAACAAAAAAAAGCAGGGATGTATTGGACAAACTTGGACCGTATATTTCTACACTGAAAACAGATTTCTTACAAGACAGTTTTGTACTCCAGTTTTTACAATTTGTGAATCACAAAATTTTCCTAATATGAATTGTAGGTTGTGTAACTGCAAAATAAGGGGCAGATACCATTAATCGGATTAATCTCACGAAACTAATATTGAAATAATTGTCAACTAATTTAGTGATAAAATAATCATCAACTGGAGAGAACAGCGTCTACATCATGCTTACATACTTAAAGCAATGATAAAAACTTCTAATCGCTTTGAAAACAGATTCTTAAGCAACTCTACCTATTAAATTATTGATGTTATTCCAAAATACAGATCGGTGGATTAGCCCTACATCTTTGCTGTTTTAGAGTAAATAAACTAGGCCACACATTTATAGATACTTGTTTTTTTGGCTCTTTTGTTCTTATTATTTCATATTATATTGAACAGAATATTCAAGCAGGATTGTGTTTGTTTGTGTGATTTCCTTTGCAAGTCCAAATGTTCTTTGTTGGAATAATGAAGTGAATGAATAAAATTGAAAAAGGCAAAGTAAAATACAAATCTTCTAAGGAACAGTGGACAACTAATTTTAGTTTGATAAAAATGCAGACTAGTTCCTCCATAGAAGAGAAATAAGGGCAAAATCTCACTTTGGAGACAGTTTGTGTCACAACATTCAGAGGTGGAATATAAAATGTGACATATTTTCATGTGTTGTCCTATCAAGTTGGATTCACACCGTATTGATAATGTTAGGTTCCACTTTTTGAATCCGTTGAGGATTTATTTTGGAAACGAGCCGCCCTTTAGTGGGGTTCGCTCTGAACCCGGCAGCACCTCCGTGCTGCAGCTGTCTGCTCACATCGGAGGATTCCTGCGACGCGTTTGGAGGATGCGGAGTGACTTCTGTCGGCATCTCCCACGTGAATCCGTGTAATCCCAGACCGATGATGACAGGTCCTGCTCTCCGTCCTCCTGTTTGATGGTGTAGCCCGAGGCAAATCCTCTGTTAGCCTTTCGCTGCCCTCTCCTTCACCTGAGGCCGACGATTGCAATGTCAAAGTACTTTATTGGAGCTTCTCGTCTGATAAAATGTTTTTTCCTGGCACTAATAGGATTAAGTTCTCATGTATTGAGAGGAAATGGGATTTTAATTTCTGTAAAATAGCCGCCTGACTAGAATCATCCACTCCAAATGTGTTACTTAACCAGATTATATCCGATAGTTTTCAAAGCGTCTGCAGTCAGAAGGCTCACCTCAAATTTTATCTGACTTCTATGTCATTAAAGTTAAACATGCGTCATTATTCTGCCACTGAAGGAGTCAAATATGGTAAATATGAATGTAATCAACGTTTCAAGCAAGCAGTGCCGAGCTTAGCTTTCTCAGCTTCTGGCATCTCGTTCTGAAAGTTTTAAAATACCTCCACAGACGGCGTTGTTACACTCCTGTGTGACTTCTACCTTCTTTCTTTGTGAGTTTCTGTTCGTATGTACAAAAGAAATAAAACTGAACTGAAGATCAAAAACCTGCTTTCTGCACTTAGCCACAGGGACGCACAGAACAGGACTGTTTAGAAAGGAAAACTAATGTAACAGTCATTGTTTAGGAATCTGGGAGGAAGTTGGAGTACCAGGAGGGAACCCATGCATTCTCAGGATGAAATGGCATTCATGGGTATTTTGTTTTTGAGCAGATCTCTTTGACAAAATGCTAAGGGTTTAATAGGTTAAGAATAAAATAAATGATATATATGCATCTGCATCAATATAGGCAATGTTAGTCATTTTTTAACATGGTAATACAAAACTGGACAGAGTTTTATCGGGAACGAGGTCGGTCATGTTGTTTTTGTTTGGAAATGTGACGATGGGCGGGCAGCACCAGATTGAATTGTAGCAATTTAAGTGGTGGTGGATTTTCCAGAGTTGAAATGGTCAGAAATATGTATGTGAATATGATATTGGAAAATAACAGGTACAATATGAATAATATAATGTCTCATATGCCTAGATTTTCAGTTCGGTTCTTCCTTACATTAAGTTAAATATTGTTTCAGATCAAAATACTCTGTTATTCAGAGTAAATAACTTTGGGATAATTTCCCATCTCTTTGTGTTTTTTTTAATCACATTTTAACAGCAGGGGGATTTGTTTTGTTGTCAATCAGTTTTGGGACATTTTGAAATCGATTATCCCTGTTTAAATTTATTTAAAATAAACAAAAGGTCTTTCGTGTTGTTACGCTTTGTGTTTCGTCCACATGGAGAATAACTTTTATGATTATACGTCAACTTACAGCTCGTAGAATGACGGCTCTGTCATGGCCTGAGGGGGTCTGTATCACTTTAACCTGCTATTTTGCAACTTTTAGGAGGGTGGCAGGAACCCTGCCACACAAAACAACTACAAATGTGCTGGCTGCTTTACGGCACACGTCGCTTCCCCTGTTTCTTATCTCCAGCATCATCATCTGACATTGTTTCACCACAATTACATTCATCACCTCATCACTATTCATCCTTCACACAGACACTTGAAATAGAAATGTACTTCAATCCAACTGCAGGCTACCAGAAGATGAGGATTTTACCACGCTATGTGCCGGTCCTCATGGGAAATGTAGTCTTCCTTTAGGTAAAACACTATCGCTTTTGTTCACTCTATTAAAAGGAGCTTTCCATAGCCTAAAAACCTATATATTTTTTTATAATCTGCTACAAAAAACAAAAGGGAAAACTACATTTTAATATTATATTTTAGCAGTTTGTGTGGCTGTTTTTAACAATATCACGTTACTAAACAAGAACATATCCATAAAATATAACGAAGCAAGGGAAAAGGTTTCTGATAGGGGAAAACTGATTAAATGCTTTTATCTGAGGTGTTTGATTCACGCTGTTATATTTTGCTGCTCTATTTTTGGCTGATATAAATATTTGATTGGGACACCCTTAGTGTGTTTTGCTTTACTGTATTTGTTCAAAAGAGGAGGATAGGAGATGAACAGCAACTTTAAATAGGAGAAGGAACCCTTAGAAAAAACGTCCTCATATATAAGCTCCACTCTCTTAAGTCCACATGTCAGAGGGGTTCAACCTCCTCTGCTCTCCAGAGTCTGGGAGTTTTCTTTCCGCCTGCTAATTTCCAACGGAGCAAAGTGTTTTTCTACCCGGCATTAGGGGATGATTCAGTGGGTTTAGCCTCAGAAGGATCAGAGCAGCAAGTTTGAGCGCCGCTGTCTGCTAGGGAGAGCAGTGAGGCTTAAGACAAAATTAGCCCCGCTGAGCCTTTCGCCTGGGAAAGGTCCTGCTTGAAAATGGTAGCGGAAGAAGAGGGACGGATGTCAAGGGGACGACGTGATGTTGCATCTGGATGTTGGAGATTCATTATACGGCCTGATGGCAGAGAGGAGAGCAAGGCAGTGAGCAGGAAAGAGCTTGTTGGATAGGAGCCGAAACATGACAGATGTATGCTGAAGAGACGGGAATACAGTAGAAACAATTGCAGATCCCTCTTGTCCCTGACAGGAGTTTTGAAAACTGTGAAATGACATTCAGAGAATATGAAACTGTTCAACTTTCTTTTTTCCACACATTCATATTGCAAAACAGCAACAAAAACAAGTAAATGATATAGAGGTGACACAACTAATTGATTTTATCGATTATTTAAATAGTTGACAACTAATTTAGTTGATTAGTTGCTTTATAATCACGTTTTACTGTAAGCAGCTATTTTCAACACAATCTGTGGTCAATAGGTGGCAGTAATGAGCTCCTAACGATGTGATCTACCAGTGGAGCAGTAAAAGAAGAAATCAGCAAATCGTTAGCCTTGTTTTGCTAGCACATGGCTCATAAACACATTTGCCCTGAGCAAGATGGCGGGGCAGGAAAATGTAGGAAAGTCTTCTTTAAGTGAATCTGAGACCAAAACATGTCGGAGTTGAAGCAGGAGAGGAAGAACCAGCGCTGTAAAATAACCGATAGCTAATAAGAACATAAACATGATAAATACTGTTAATAGATTCAGTTGATACTAATTTAGAGTTGCAGGTGTGCAGAAAAACCCCCGAAAACAATATATAAACACATGTGGAACAAGACGCTCACCTCCAGCAATGTCTACCACTTACTAACTCTGTTCTAAACATGCTGGTAGAGACACAAGATTATTAGTAACAATAATGTTCAACTACGTCGGCCTCCTGCTGGACATTCACAATAAACATCAAATTAAATATGAATTTAAACGTAGAGAATAGTAAGGACTGAGCTTATTGTTGATATGATGCAGACTCTATTCGTTGTATGCAATTCTACCTCAGTTTCGTATTTTTGCCTAGAAATTAACAAATATTTTACACTGTTATGGTTGTTTCTTCCCTTAATAAATATCTTTCCTTTTCCCTCATGGAAATTTGTTTTTAATTGCTTATACGGGAAAGGAAAGGCTTGATAAAATTAATAATAAAAAGCTATTAATCGATTAATCTTAAAATAATTCGACAGATTGATCGGTTATGACAATAATTGTGAGTTGTAGCCCTAAAATTATATCAAACTGTAGTAGAAATTTGCCACTAAATAAAGGCATCAGTAAAAGAGAGCTGCTCCAACTCCATTAGTGAACAGCTACAGCCTCTAACAATATGCTTCCCTGCTTCAGTTTTGAATGAAAAGGTTGGATTTCCTCTTTTATGTTTATTTATTTTGACCTTTTTGGCTCCGTTGAGGTCCCCACCAGCCAGATGTCGTGTTTGTGGAGCCACAAGTCAAAAACAGACAGAAATAATTCCTGCTCCTCATGCAAAGGAAATGAAACCATTATTGCGTAAAAACTAAACACCAAAGACTCGGCCAGTGTGTGATTTCACCCAGCGTGGTGGCCAGCACATTCAAATTTGTTTACGTTTTGGATTTCATGGTGAAATCAGTTTTGTTTTCCTCGTTTATTTCCAGCTTGTTTATTTCTGCTTTGACCGACGCGAGCTGCGAATGTTAATTATAATAGCGCGGTTTGATTCGCTGTTTGAAATGGAATCGGTCGGCAGAGACCCGTGGAGAGGCCTTCTTAATCATCGTCCCTTAAACTAATAAAAAAAACTAACTAATCAGAACTATTACCTTAGACACCTTAGCGTTTAATTTCAGATGTAAATTGGACTTTAATTTCCGCCGTGCTTCAGGGCTCTTTATTCACGGATCGGTCTGCTGTTCTAAACTCATCTGTGAAACATTTGAGTTTTGTGGCGTTTTCAGAGTTACTGTTTGTTTTTTTGGTTTGTTCGGCTCCTGAAAGCAGTTTTAACCAATTTAAGTTCATGACCTCAGTTTAGAGCATCTAATTTATGCTTTTATGGTGCGATCTAGTTCATCGTAAAGACGACCGGTTAAATACGATGGATTAAAAAACTCATTTCCTCTCTTCTTGACATCTTTTTCTCTCTTTCACATTTTTTTTAAACATTTCAGCTTAAATTCACTGTCATAATAATAATTTAGCCTCATAATATAACCAAATTTTTTAAATTTATCAACGCTTTAATGAAAGGCGTAGTGAGGAACGATTCATATCACAAATCTTAAGAAATCATTGTGTCTATAAATCACAATTCCTAGGACATATATTTGGTTTATTTTAGTGAAGCTGCCGTGTGTCAAAATTTTCTTTAATGCGCATTTTGAAGTATTTAACTGAAATACAGAAATTAGCTCAGTTTAGCAAAAATGTATTTTTTCCATAAAAACGGCTAATGCACTAAAAGGCAAATAAATAAAAATAATTTCTGATGTTCTACCACCGTCTGTTTATTGAAGCATCGCGTAACGAGTCACCAAACTGGCAGATACAAACATGTAGAGCTGCAACTAAAGATTATTTTCATAATTGATTAATCTGTCGGATTATTTTTACGACTAATCGCTTTTTATTATTCATTTATTTCACATTTACTTTCCCATAAAGGCCGTAAAAAACTGATTTTCATTAAGAAAAAGGAAAAGACAAGAGAATTTTATTGTTTACTGAAATTTATATAACTTTGTTTAAAGGAACTCAACAGTGTAAAATATTTGTTCATTTTTAGACATAAAATACAAAAATGAGGTTGAATTCCATAAAACCTAATGAATGTTCAGCAAGTTTATAAAAATCTCAGCCCTTATTATGCTCTACATTTAAATTAACATTTTATTTTATGTTTATTGTGAATGTCCAGCAGGAGGCTGATTTAGTTGTACATTATTGTTACTAATAATCTGAACTTGTCTCTACCAGCATGTTGAGAACAGAGTTAGTAAGTGGTAGACATTGCTGGGGGTGAGCGTCTTGTTCCACATGTGTTCCTTTATTGTTCATTGTTTTTCTTCTGCACACCTGCAACTCTAAATTAATATGAACTGAATTCATTAACAGTATTTAGCTAGTTTATTTTCTTATTAGGTTATTTTACTAAATTAGTCGTCAACTTTATTAATAATCGACTTTAATCCATTAAATCGACTAGTGGTTTCAGCTCTAGAAACGTTTCTAATGAGCATTTTCCTTATAGCAACATTTTAAAAATGCTATTAAAGTTTCTGTATGTGGATGGAAACACTTACTGAGTCAAAGAATAGTTTCTTTTTCGGATGTTTTCTGTTTCATTCAAGTGCAGTTTTGCAAACCTAGGACCTGTTTGAAAAACTCTACCTAACAGGAAAACTTACTGAATACTGAAAGGCACTACATGTATTTTATTGGTTTATTAAATGTGATATTTTTGGAGGTTTAAAGTTTGAAAAAAGTTGCTTTGCACACTTCAGGCGTCCAAGGTTTACGGTCTTGTTTTACAGATTTTGCTTGTAAATATTTTGACTTTAGATTCATTTTAATTCACAAAAGCCATTTTTTTTCTAAATAAAAATAGAAAAAACAATATTCTTCTCAATATATCTTTTTTTGCATGCTCTGACTAAAGGGGGGATTTTGTGGGACGTTTATTCTTAGAATAGTTATTAATAGTAGCTCTGATGATGTTTTTTTTAAACATTGGGTTGTTATGTTGGAGCATTTGTTCAAGTCCTGTGGTTTTGGATGCTGTGCAGTTAAGCTGTGTGACAATGCAAACATTATGTTTTTTTATTTTGTCTGAAAATCTCAAATCATACCTGAACTATGACCCCAAATCCTAGAAGACCTAAAAAATGAGGATTCATGGATTATGGAGCAGAATGAGAAGAAGTTCAAAAACAAACATTTGAAAATGCTTGCAAACAACTTCTTGGTGTTTTCGTTCGTACAGCTTTAGTAGCAGATCGCACTTTCACGACTTTATGTTCAGTAAAAAAAACACTACAATATTTTTATATTGTATTGTTTATATTTTTATATTTATTCAATCCTGAATCTCAGTAAAGGTGGCCTTAAAAACTTCTTAAATTTAACTTAAGCCTGCAGATACTGTATCCTAATCTTGGATTGATTGCAAGACTGACTACAGCTCCAGATCCTTCCTCCTACATCATTGTCATTGTCAACAGTTTTAATAATTGGCAATAGCCGTATAACTAATTTAGATTGATGGACTTCAACAAGTTAGCGTCATTGCAGATATCTGTCCTACTTTATGTTGTGCTTTTATAGAGGCACTAACTTAATTTGCATTAAAGGACAGAAAGACATTTAAAAAAAAAGTTTTAATTAACAAGAATACAAAATATATCTACATTCACATACCACTTATTGCAGTATGAGGATCCGCATTGAATTCAAGTACGTCTGCCCAATTCAATCATCAAAAATCACTTTTTTCTTCTTACATGTTTCTTAGTTTCTAAAATCCGTATTTTGTATTTTCGTGTTACTTTGTCCCCCCCTCTGGTTTAAAGTTGTGTATTGTTTCTTTATACATTTGGCACTTATTGCAGGTCCATCATCGTCCCCGCGGTCCAATATCCAATCGGCTGCAAGGCTCTGCCAGATAAAAGCAACATTTATCTCAAAAGGACAGACGGAGCCTCGCTCCGCTGTCGGACTCCGTTTGGCACGGCGGTGGGATCGGAAATGAAAGGCGACTTGGTCGTGTGCTCGTTCCGTGTGCGCGTAGTTCCCCGTGTCCCGATCTCTGTTTATAAAAAGCCTAAATCTGGCCTCAACGCAAAGTTTTTTTTTCAGTAGAACTTGATACAAAGGGCTGAGAAAGGACAAATTATATCATGACAAAAACAATTGAATACACATTTGAATACAGCTTCACACCGAAAACAAATAAAATCTTGCCGAGTATTTGTGTTTTGTTCATATTGCAAACATCTTGGTACACTTGACAAAAGACAAATCTAACTTACTTTAAAGCTAGATGTAGGAGTGAGTCAATAATATATATATATATATATGTTAATATATTATAATTTTTTCGCTTAAAGCTGATAAATAAAGAAAAAAAGCTGAAAAATGACCCAGTGGAACGAAAATTTTAATCACTAGTTATATATTGAAATAAAACAAGCTAATGTATGTTGCTTAAAGGTTACTTGTAAGTCAGTTTTCTCTTGTTTCCACTGTACTAAGATGTTCACAGACAAAAATACTTGGTTGGATTTTAGGTTTTTTCGCATTTCTCCTCTGAATGTTACTTTTTAGGGGAGCATCAGAAGCTCCTCTCTCACAAAAGGAAGGTTTAAGTTACGACATACGCAACGTTTTGGAGGTTCACTATAATTAGTGCTAGGCGAGAAACCTAAACAAATAAAACATAAATACAAAGCTTGAGTCAGAGAAGTGAATCAGGACCAAAACGCTCACTTCCTCCTTCGAGTAGTCCTTTTTTTGTTTGTTTTTATAGAAAAAAACGCTGAACCGAAGGGAATCTTGTCCGTCGGTGTGTCAGACCCGAGGTTGTTTTGACGGAGGTCAACGTGTGCTTTAAGCAGTTCCTCTACGAAACGCCAGCAGGCTCATAAATCCAGCCTGTGTCAGGAGGAGATTTAAAGCCGGCTCAGACTGCTGCTGCTGCAGGCGTGAACGCCATCAAGTCTGCTGATAATCCAGGCGTCAGATTTAGAAGGTTTCTCACGCACCGCTTGTGTTTCTGTTTCTCCTTCTTCTACCACATCTGAGGGGCGCTCGTCTCGAGCACGCCGTACATCTCGGCGAGTTTTTTGAAGCGCGGCCCCCAGTCGTTCAGGTAGTCGTACTCGTGGTCGGCGTTCGACGCCCCCGACTGCAGCGAGCTGAGCGAGTCCGCCACCGAGCCCTCGCCCTCGTACGCGTACGTCTGCAGAGAGTCGTACGGCGGCGCGCACGGGTCCAGGTCGGCCTCCAGGAGCTTGGCTAGCACATACCCGTGAGCGCAGCTGTCCTCGCCGCCCACGGCGATCACGCACGGCTGAGGGACGTAGCGGGACAGGCTCTCGATCTCCGGCATCATGTCCTGCCTTATCTTCCCGAGCGGGTGGTGCACCTCGCGGGGGTTCCACATGGCGCCGATGTCGAAAGCCTC
>JAVLVB010000669.1:3637106-3654147 GCA_032876305.1 Orestias chungarensis | reverse complement strand
CTAAAAAGAGTTTGATTGTTATTAGGCTATATATTTCTCCTTTATATTTTTTTCTCATTTTTATTTAGCTTTTTTTAGCTGTTTGTGTAATTATTTGTTACATTATATTAGATTAAACGGACATTTACGGTCAAAACTATGAGACAAAAACACTAGATTTGATTTAAACATGTTTATTTTGTTACTGTTAAAGCATATTTAAGATTTTATAATAGACTTGCTGGTGCTGATTCCTTAATTTGATTATAAAAATAAGTAAGATATATTATTTCTAACTGGTTTATCAGGTGGTGATTGTTCAATAATCCACACCTGGGAAGTTTTTTTTAGATTTCACTGGTCATACTGGTCAGTTTGGATTTTTATTTTGATTGATTGTTTATCACCTATACTATAAAACCCTGTGCTCATCAGTAGGTGTCTAATGATAAAAAGCTTCAGCTGTGATCAGCTTTAATATACATATTATAATGACGTCCTCTGGTGGCGGAAAGGTGAAATTACACACAATATCCCTTTGAGAATATTATTCCAGACATGAAAATACTTTTAGTTCATTTAATTTGCTGTCATTTTACACACAAAAAATCCAGATACAAATAAGTTACTTCACAGTTTCAATATTTAGCTGTTTTAATGAGAAATAAGAAGCAAAAATGTCTGTGAGCTGCTGTTAAACAGTCATATTAATGTCCTATTGAATTAACCTTAGATGAAATTTGTAGGCATATGATTGCATGTTGTGATGGAAAATGTACATTTATTGTTGTTTTTCAATAGCACAAGATTTCTTTTTGCCAGGAATTAAAGTGGAAAATTATAATTTCTTTTTTATTCATATGATGAGGCAAAGAAAAAAAGGTTGTAGTTTTGGAAAACTGAGGTAAACCTAAATTTTTATAGTAAATGGAACAACTATTGGCCTAAGTAAAACCAGAAACTGTCTGTCTGGTGTGTCAATTTTTACTTTTTTAATAAGGAAATGAGAAAAACTGGTGAGTTAGTTTTTCTTACCTCACTGTGTTGTTGGCAGCGTCCGGGTCGCGCGCCCCAACCGTCTTCACCACCGTCCCGATCTCGGCGTCCTCCGGGAGCTCGACGTAGTATGACGGCGAGCCGAACAGTGGCGGCTCGTCCACGTCCTCCACGCTCACGTGCACGATGGTGACGTCCTTGAAGGGCCCACGCTGGCGAAAGGTAGCGTCCAGGTTGTTGTTGGCTCCCTCCACCTTTAGGGTGTAGCTTTGCTTTTTCTCAAAGTTTAGGGGCTGAAGAAGAGATGTAGATAATTTGGGTTTTAATGCATTAAAAAATATACACTATTAGAAGATATTATTCAGATACTGATATTAAATATAAATTATATAAAGGATGTATTTTTATTTTTACTATTTGAATGGTAAAACCCTGATTATAACAGATTAATGAAAAAAAACAATGTATATTTACTCAGTTTGTTCGTGAATCAAGTTTTTTTCTATATTATTGGCAAAAAAGTATTATTACTTTGGTTTAATTTTTGAGAAATCAGTGTTTTTAAAAGTCTATGGTCAAACAAAGTTTGATCCAGCTACGATCTCGTATGGAGAAGTTAGAAGATCTCGATGTTTCATGGCTGACTTTCTGTTTAGTGTCGGATGCAGGAACATTTCCTGTAGGTCTAATGAATTTGTTCCAAGTGTACCAAATGTCAACCCTCTATGATAACGGTAAGTTTAATGCAGATTGTATTTTAAAAAACTATTGCAAAACCACTAAAATGTGGCACTGAGAAAACATAAGGGAGTTTTTTTTTTGCATGCTAATGGTCTTAAAAAGCCACTTAAATGCAGAAGAGAGTTGTAAGAAACAACTGAAGTGTAGATTGTAGTTTCCTGATCCTCAATCTACATTAGATATCTTAACCTTTAAACTACAAATATTAACAAATTACTAAAAACAAATTAAAAATCAGCGGATCCCCGGACCGTACCTTCTTCACGGTGATGATGCCGAACAGGTTGGTGGCGTCTGTGCTGATGTCAAAGGTGTCCCTGCCGTCTCCATCAATGATGCTGTACTTCATCTGGGCGTTGACCCCGACGTCCCTGTCGGTGGCCCAGATCCGGCCCACCACGGAGCCCACGGGGGCCGACTCGGGAACGCTCATCTGATACAACCCTGGGGACACAAGGCAGCCACACCGCGTTTCACTCATTCGTCCTCTAGAGGGAGCCAAACCCTTTCCCACTAAATTGGTTTGGGACGGATGATGGAGGTGGAAGTGGATGGTTCGTTTTCTTTCTCTTGGAGACCGAAGCCTCCAGTTGAAGATGACCACAGACAGAGAGGTAACCTCTGTCCTTGGCAGAGTAATACTGAACAAAATCGGCTTGAAAACATCCTAGAGAGAGGTCGGGTAATAGCAGGAGACATTGTAACTTACCAAAAACAAACATTTAATGGCAGAGGAGGAGAAACTCAATTATTAGCCAACATTAAGGGCAAAAACCACAGACAAGAACATTGTCCAACAATTCATATGTTGCTTGTTTGTGTGAAACCGTGGCAAACTGAGGACAAGTTAGACTGACGAACTCATGACTTGAAGACAGGAAGTGGAAAGAACCAACGATCTTATGTCCATCTGTCAGTAGAGCCTCATTGTAATGTTTTTTACTGTTTGCAGAAATAAATCGCTCCCGGATAGAAATAAAACTTTTTAAAAAATGATCAATGGTGCGGCGACCAGTAAATAAATTTATCTTTAGAAGAAAAGTTATACAATGTTCATCTGATGCACTTTAAATAAAATTTGTGATTTTATTTTTAACAGGTAGATTAAAGGCAAGCAGTGATTATGATTATACTACTTTCTTAAAAGTTTCAACACTTTAACAACTTCTTAGTGTTTTTATCAATTTAAACACAGTTTTGTTCTTAATTCCTTAAAGTAAAACTTTTTTCCTCACTTGTTAATAGTTTTATTTTGACAGCCTGTTTATACAGAGATTAATTTATATTTCAAGATGCTGCGATGCAACATTTAACCTTGCCTTATATCAATTGAGGATTTATGTTTCAAGGAAACCTTGGCTTCATTCGAGACATTTCGTGTTTTATATTTCTACAAACAAACTCTCATTTGTTTTGACCAAAGGTAAGAAACCCTTACAACCGTTACCGAGAGTCGTCTTTGTTCCAGCGACATAAAACTTATTAAAAGCCTTTTAAACTAAATATTTCAGTCCTATAATAACAAATAA
Organism: Orestias chungarensis; assembly: GCA_032876305.1. Taxonomy (NCBI): domain Eukaryota; kingdom Metazoa; phylum Chordata; class Actinopteri; order Cyprinodontiformes; family Cyprinodontidae; genus Orestias; species Orestias chungarensis. Next base: position 3,650,902 of record JAVLVB010000669.1, on the reverse strand, counting down.
AGTACATTTGTTAATAAAATGACCTGGTTTTCCTTCTATTGACAAAACAAGTTCTAAAACCTATTACACCTCCAACACTTTTGAAATGATTCCTTTTGGACGTGGTTTGCATCTGTTGCATGTAAAGAAGTAGGAAAGTGTTCTAAACATTACAAAACTTTTTAAGAGCCACAGAGTGGAGTCTAAAGAGCTGCAGGTGAACGATACTGAAAAATACTGACATTGCAGTGTTTTGTAACATTTCAGAAAACTCAAAACCACCTAGAGTTATACTGGAACCCAGACATCTTGTTAATTATTAACATAAAATTATCTGCCACCTTTTTTCCTTCTGTTTTTTTAGTAATTTTAATCATTAGATCTGCAATATAAGAAAACATCGGTTATATCAGTTGCCATAAATATGGTTTTATATTTGGTAAAAATGTAGTTTCTTTGGTTGTTGGATTGTTTTCAGGACAACTGAAGGATGTTTCTCTTTGAATACTCAAATCATCAGACTGCTTTAATTTGTATACAGTAAATGATCTGTGTCGCAAACAGACACTCCGTGTTTTATGCTTACTCTGGTCAAACACGGGCGGGTTATCGTTGACGTCACTCAGCGTGATGTTGACGGTGGTGGTCCCTGCCAGCCCCCCCAGCTGTCCGCCCATGTCCTTAGCCTGGATAAGGATGGTGTAGTTCTCCCTGGTCTCGCGGTCCATGTCCGCCAGGGACACCCGGACCACGCCTGGGAGCAGAAAGTAGAGACAAAAGGCATTAGAGGAAGAGGTCAAAGGGTCAGGAGAAGCTCATTGAAGGAAGTTAGGGTCATGTTCGAGAAGATGTGGTTAAAGATGTGGTTAAAACAGTGTAATTGGGCCGTTCAGACTTGCATGTGTGAACTATTTCAACTCCTTTAGCTTTTCCACAGTCCACAATTTAACTCTAAAGTGTTAACTTTTGGGATTTTATAAGATAGACCAAAACAAAATGGTGTGTACAAGTGAAAGCAAGAAATAAAATTTCAACAGTTTTATTTTTGTTTACATTTTTTTGTTCTTTGCAATTAAAAATCTGAAGACCAAAGGATGCATGTTTATTTGGTAACCCTGTCTCAACATTTCTTGCAACGATGCTTCACTAAAAGTGGGATTTCTCAAAGACATGTCTATCTGATTGTTTAAGGCGTAGCAGTTCTCCTAATCACATGGCAGCAACTTGCGGTATTTAGAAGAGTTAGTAAAGTTTAGAGTGAGCATCAGAATAGAAAAGATTAATTATTTAGGTGACTTTGAGCTAGGCATGGTTGCTGCTGCCGGCCGGACTGATGGTTCTAAAAAAGGTGAAATACTTTGAGTGGCAGTTGTGTCGTTACAAAAGGTTAAATATCCGCTTGTTTACAAGCAAGGTGTGCTAAATAGCATCTTTTAGCCACACAACACGTTGATCCTTGGAGCAGATGGTTTACAGCAGCAGACACCACTTCTGTCAGCTGCTAACAGGAAACAAAGGCTAAATTAGACCAAAACAGATTGCCTCGATTCCGGCTGTAAGCTTCAGATGGTACAGTGTGAATCTGTTGTAAAAATCATAAGAGCACAGATTCCTCCTGTATTGGTTTTTCATTTATTATGGGCGAGCAGTGTGTTATGTGAGACGTTTCCTCTGCACATTAACCTTGTTTGATGCCAGAGTCTACCACAAAATGTTGACGGTTTTGTCCCGAACTTGAACATGAGAACAAGTTATGCGACCCTAATCCGATTTTTGGTAATCTGACCCAATTCCAATTTTTTTTGAGTTCTCCACTCCACTTTTCTTTGTTCACTTCCGTATTTGGTTTTAATCATATACGTATCCGATAGTTTTCAAAGAGTCTTCAGTATCAACAGTAATGTTGAGTTTTATTCGACATTTACTCCAATCTTACGCATCATAATTCTGTAGAAAAAGAGATCAGACGCGGTAAATCTGGACGTAAAAAATGTCTGAAGCAAGCAGAGCCGAGTTTAGCTATATTTTTACTTAGTCTCTGTGTACCCAGGTCACTTTTGGGGGTCAAACAAAGTTTTCATAAGAATCTAATTTTGGTCGAATTTAATTAATAGGTGGAACGTACATACAAAAAATTAGATCGTAGCAAAAATAAATCATTATCACAAAGGTGGAGCTAATCTAAATTAAACTGGATCTAGTGGTTAGTAACAAGCTCAATAAACGGACCAATAAAGCCTGATGATGGTTACGTCTCATCTCGATACTTCAACTCCTCTTCACATTTTTGAACTGAAAGATTTCAATTGGCTGACTTAATAACTGAACCAAGGCCGCTGTCCAAACACTTTGCTAAACTTTTCCTGTTGTTGTATTTTTCTAACCGCTTGTTTGTTTTGGTCAGATGTCTTCTTTCAATCTTCTCAGTAGGTAAAATAAATACCTGGTGTTACATTTTTAATGCTTAAAATATGTTTCTGTCTCTTTTTGTTTTGATAAATCCTATTTGCAGACTTTTAGGTGTTTTATTCAAGAAAAAACACTAACTATGAAGTGTTATTAGTAAAGAAAAAACTCCATGCAAAATATAAATGAATAAGAAACAGCACATATAAAAAAATATATATTTCTTTTCAATGAACAACTTAAAGCGGTTTTATTTATTATTTAATTGTTTATTTATTTCATAATGCTTTTTCATTTTGTAAAGGTACTTTTAAGTATTTCAGGGCCCTTAGGTTTTATTATAAAAATGAAATAAATAATAAAAATTGATTAAACAAAAAGAAAGCAAAGTAAATAAATGAATACAAATATCCAATACATAAGCACGGTAATCCGATACACATTGAGTATAATCTTTTAAATTCAATACTTTTACGTCATGGTGACATTTAATTATTCATTGACTATTCATAAGTTTTTAATATCAGTATATATGAAATCTAAAAGGAAATACCTGCTGATAAAAGCTGATTTAGTTTTCTTTCTCATCATCAAACCCACATTTTCTAATGTAAATATACAGCTGGCCCTGTTTTGTTAGAACTACTTTTAAAATTTTGAAGAAAAACCCCCCCAAAATGCCGAAGATCTCTAAAACTAAGAGTCAAATAACAGAAATCAAACCAACGTGGCTTAAAGACAACACATGTAAATGGCGGAATTTCAATTATAAACTCAGCGTCCTTCCCCAGCCAGCCTGTTTCCACACTACAAGTTGCCTTCATTATCAACAGAAAAGTCACACTTTTAAGCCTGACACGTCTTTGTCAGCCGCCATGAGTGTGTTTTTAGATGCAGCAACAAAAGACACATGGTGGGTAGTATCGTAGCAACGACAGGAGCCATGCTGGGCTCCCCACAATGAGCAGTTTGGTTTACATGGGGCCAGAAAGACAGCACTGAGATGCTATAGTTCGAAATATTGAAACACCAGACAAACGTTATTAGACTGCACGACGGAACGAAACATCTACAGTGGTTCCAAAACGTTTACATACAAGTAAAGAAATTATCAATTGTGTTTTCCTGTAGTTTAACTTTGTACTGTCACATTAGGAAGCTTGTGAAGATTAGCTTGATAGGATGTTACAGGAGATTAGGAGGATCTCAAACGCTAAAAAACATTTACATTTTAATGCATTACTGCAATAGGAAAGTTTAGAGTCATCAGTTATTCAAGAAAGCAGATAAAAAAACTAGCTCGGGGTGGTAACCAGGAGGTGGAAACAAGAAGGACCTCCATTGATTTTCAACAGTTGTTGTATTCCACATATCTTGGCTGAGGATTGCAAAAAAGAAGCCATTCAGTCCTGAAAAAAAAAAAACCAAACCAATGTTGGGGTCCGAGGAAAGACTACAAACGATGCAGCAGTTTAAAAAAACAAAACAACTCTGCAATGGAGCACGGAGGTGGAACCTTCATTATCTGGGATAAAATTAGTTAAACCTCACACAGCTGATGTTTACCGAAGGGTTTTAAAGTTATTACACAGTCACAAAATCATAAAACTAAACTTGACACAGTTTGCTTTAACTATTGATTTACCACGTCTGGCTTCTTTTGGTCCATAATTAAGACAGATATAAGTGGCAAAATTTGTATGTATTTTGGGTTAAGATTGGAAATGGTGCTGTTAACCCTGCAGTACAAAAATATGGGGAAGAAATCGTATTTGCAAGATTGCCAAGCAATTAAAAATTTATCTTTTGTTGCTCCACTGTGAATTTTAGGAACTTTTACACTAGATTTTCTTTAATCTTGTAGAAAAGCTAAGCTTCTAACTCAACAGCCCAACCATGACGACACTGAGGTGGAATTTTAAACCTCAAGCTTGTCTGTGCAGCAGATTGAAACTGTTGTGGTTTGGGCTACAAACTAAAAGTACCACAGGTAGGTTTTCGCAGCCGTACCGGTCTTCGCATCCACAGAAAAGTACGGCTGCCCCTCCAGGATGCTGTACACGACACGAGCGCTGTTTCCATATGTGGGGTCGTCGGCATCTGTAGCAGTGAGTTGGATGACGGACGTTCCTGGGCAACGAAGAGGAAGAGACGTGGGTTTAGTTGAGGGTTGTTTAGCGGTTAGGTCTTCATTTTTTGTCTCGCTTACCTATTCTAGACATTTCTGGAACGTTTGCACGGTAGGGACCATCCAGGAACTTGGGCTCGTTGTCGTTGATGTCCTGGATCTTGACTATGAACTCGGATTCGGGCTCCAGGGGTCGGTCCGTTAGGCGGTTACGGGCCTGGGCACGGAGGACATACTGCGACTTCACTTCCCTATCAAGCCTCTGGATGGCGTGGATGTCTCCGGTACCGTCGTCGATGGTGAAGGTGGTGCCCGCCCCCTCGCCTGTCAAGATGTACTTGATGGAGCCATCGCCTTTATCCATGTCCGAGTGTAGCTGTAAGAGTCGCAGAAAACAGCGTTTTAAGACCATGAGGCGGTTTCTTACAGTAAACGATAAAGTCTACAAATGTCTTCTAAAGTAAGCCACCAGCTCATTATTTGAGGCAACATGTTTTTTGAGGGCATTCAAATAGGTCACCTCTCCCAGCTTTACAACAATAAAGCTGCTTTGCACTGCTAAACACGACTATAAGACAACCAAATAACTTTCCCGGCCAAATCAGCCTTATGATCTCAGTCCAGGTTGACATGTGCCTCGATCCCTGAAGAGGAGCGGACCGATAGGAGGGAAGGGGGAGAAGAAAAAAGAAACCCTGCAGGGATAAACATGAGCTGATTTATACAGAATATCATCAGCAGTTATTTGTGGAAATTTGGGCTCGACAATATTATCAGCGCATCACCATTACTGCCAGATAAAAGCGTTAAAATGAACACTGGCGCTGGACCAGATTGGACGATGGCATGTAGATAAAGTCGGATTTTTTGTTTTCATGGCTGCGTTAGAAGAGGATAATCATCAAGTACAGTATGGGAAGTTTAACGAAAATTAAGAAACAAGTTAGGAAAAGGTAGTGCTCCGTATGTCTTAACAAAATTCTAGTATCCCAAAAGTTATATCTCAAAAGTTGAATTGTTTTTTTACAATATTCAGAGTTATAATGTGTAAACTTGATGGTGATAATTGCCAGAGATTTGACTTCATCCTCAAAATTCCTGGTTAAACTAGTTATTGTGAAGCTAAAAGAGCAAAAGAGTTATTGTGTGTTTGTACATGTTTTACTAAGGATTTCTTTCAAAGTCTCATTATTAAAATGCTTTTTTTTCATATTTCCATCTTTGCTTTGTAATGATTTTAAAAGAACTTTCGCCAGCGGGGTCCTAAACCATTCAAACCGTTAAAAGTCTGATGGCGGTTGCATTAAATTAATTGTATGGACAACCATAATATTAATAAAGTCAGTGCTTTACATTATTAGACACATTCCAAGTTTTGCTCTTAGCCTTTGTTTTGCTGTTTGTTTTTGTTATAGATAAAACACTGAAAATTAAGTACTTATTTCCGTGAAGGCAAAACCCGTAAGGGGCTCTGATAGTGTCCTGTTTGGGAGCAGAGGTGAATTAACTCCACACCTGAGAGGTGGTCGCATGCAGAAGTTTATTCTGTTAACGGGCGGCAGACCTGTAATCACGGCTCGCTGCCTGTTTGTTGCCATGGACCCAGCAGTGCAATCAAAGGCCTCTTGTGGCCTCTAAGTGCAAATGCCAGCCTGTTGATGTGCAATCAGCCTTTACTTTGGACTAAGAGGGTCTCTCTATGATGACGAGTACTTTCTGCCATCACGTTGGCATAGTGAACTTCAATGCCTCCATTGGTATCTGTGCTGTATATAATCAACAGGCGAGGACACGGGCCCCTCACTCCATCTAAAAACACACAGCTTTCAAGACGCTGGCTTTGGCCTTTAGTCATCCGATGCCTCTGAAAGGAGACACCCAGGCGGGGTTGTGAAACGGCACCTTGTTGTCTGGCCGCCAATGCTTCAGCAGCACCTTTCGTTCCCGAGCTTCTTCCGCCTCACCTGCACATCAACCTGCAAACCCATCAGGCCATAGCAGATTTCTTTCAGAAAAACAGGATCGCTGCTTTCAGACTTCTTCTTCCTGTTAATCAGAATCTGAATCAGGCTTTATTGGCCAAGTATGCTCACACATATAAGGAATTTATTTTTGGTTACACAGATGCTTACAGCGCACAAAAAACACAGTAAAGAAACATTTGTAACATTTAGCATGTGTAATATATATTTTTTTTAAAGTGCAGTTATACTGCTATATACTAAAAAATATATAAATAAATTGTTCAATTGTTCATGAGAATAATGGAAGTTGGAAAAAAGCTTCTCTGTAGCCTGGTCGTACGGGTCTTCATGTGGCTGAAGCGTCGGCCTGAGGGAAGGCACCGAAACAGGTGACGGCCAAGGGGAAACGGCTCGGTGATGATTTTCTCTTCACGCTTCCTGGTTCTGGAGGCATGCAGGTCCAGCAGTGCGAGCAGCTTTACACCGATGGTCCTCTCTGCAGACTTGATAATGCGCTGCACTCTCTTGGTGTCTTGTTTTGTGATAGCACTGCCCCACACTTGGATTGATGTGGTGATGATGGACTCTATGATGGCTGTGTAGAACTGCACCATCACCTCTTGGACTTGAACTTCCTCAGCTGGTACAGAAAGTACATCCTCTGTTGAGCCTTCTTGATGAAGGAGTTGATGTTGCTGTCCCACTTCAGGTCCTTGGAGATCGTTGTGCCCAGGAACCTGTAGGACTCCACAGCCATCACAGTCCTGTGTAGGATGGCGAGTGCTGGAAGGGTTGGGGGGCTCCTCCTGAAGTCCATGGTCATCTCCACTGCTTTTGCTGTGTCCAGCTCCAGATTGTTCTGACTGTTCCAGAGGACAACCTGATCAACCACCCGTCTGTAAGCAGACTCATCACTGTCATTGATGAGACCAATGACTGTTGTGTCATCTGCAAACTTCAGGATTTTAACAGAGGAGTCCATGGAGGTATTCATTTGTGTACAGCGAGAAGAGCAGTGGGAAGAGTACACAACCCTGTGGAGCACCCGTGCTGATGGTTCGGGTCACTGAAGTACGCATTCCCAGCCTCACCTGCTGTTTTCTGCCAGTAAGAAAGTCAGCTATCCACTGGCAGGTGGATGCTGGTACGCTGAGTTCAGTCATTTTGCTGTGTAATTGTCCTGGAATAATTGTGTTGAAGGCTGAGCTGAAATCCAGGAACAGAATTCTTGCATAAGTTGCTGGGTGTTCAAGGTGTTGGAGGATGAAGTGGAGACCCATGTTCACTGCATAGTCCACCGAACGGTTGGCCCGATAGGCAAATTGCAGGGGGTCTAGCAGGGGTCCGTGATTTCCTTAATGTGGTTGAGAACCAGTCTTTCAAAGGACTTCATGACCACAGAGGTCAGGGCAACAGGTTTGTAGTCATTTACTCCTGTGGTAGTTGTCTTTTTAGGAATAGGTATTATTGTGGAGCATCTCAGGCAGAAGCTCCTTCTTCACCTCGCACTCTAATCTCTTTGTACCTCCAAGGGGTTTAAAAAAAACTCAAGGTATTAGTTACCTGCTTCATCTCTAATCCTAGAGCCTTTGACCGAGAATGCAGAGGTCCTCTAAACTCTAAAGAGGGATGCTAAGAGGTTTCAACAAATCCTTTGCATGTTGTCCATTCTGCCTGTCAGAGACTGAAGCCAACCATATATTAAAGATTACCCTAATAACCAATGATCAATTTAAATCAAATCAAAAAGCTCTTGACTAAATAAGTGAACCGTCTGATCGATCCATGTTAAAAGCCTAAACAAAGATCTCAGCGGTCTGTAAGGGAATCCTTATAGAGTTTCCAACGATCATCTCCAAGAATCCTGGATCTTCTTTAATATTTTCAAATAAAAGATAAAAAGAGGTCAATTTACAGTAATTTGGGATGTTTTCGTCATTCTCGCTTGACAGCCTTGTTAGTGTTGATGTTTCTTTCTAAGGCAAAGTAAGGAAATGAAGGCAAAGATCAGGGCTGCAGTGTTTAAGCATCTACTGTTGAATGAAGACATTATAAATAATCAGCAAGTTGAATCATTTCACCGACTATCAACACATAGATGCCTAAACGTCTGTTGGATCGGATTATCTTTACCTTTAGTTATTAGGGTTACCATGACATGCACATTTCAAACTTGATACTAAAACTATGAAAAATTGCTCAAACTTTTGCGTGATTACTATGTAGTTCTTTGCATTGTTAGAGCAGGGAGTTGTATGCATAGAAATGTTGCCTGGCCAAAAATGCATGCAGTGTTGCAAGGGTAGAACAAAGCCTTGCATGCAGTTTTGTTTGGTTACAACAAAATGTTTCGTCAGAGTGGATAGTTGTACGTAGCATTGGATGGTTAGAATGGACCGTTGCGTTGCTGGAACAGAGCGTTGCCTGCAGCAATGCATAGTTAGGGAGGAGCGTTGCATTGTTACACGGGAGTGTTGCATGATTAAAACATAGCATTGCATTATTAGAACTGCGTGTTGCCTGCAGCGTTGAATGGCTAGAAGCGAGTGTTGAATTGCTGGAACAGAGCGTTGCCTGCAATTTTGCATGGTAAGACCAGAGCGTTGCAAGGTTAGAACGGAGCGTTTCTTGCAGCGATTAATAGTTTGTGAGGAGAGTTGCATGGTTAGAGGAGTGCGTTGAAGTCGCGTGAAGGATTAAATAAATGGGTGGAAAGAGTTTAAAAAAAAAGTACAGTTATTGCAATATGTTAGGTGGATAATAGAAAACAGTCAAAAGTTGAAACATATCGATGTTAGAAGTCTTTTTAGCAGCAAGTTCATCCTTAGCTGCAAATGATTAAGCGCACACTAAAATAATGCTGTTTTATTTCGTTTTTAACCTCTACATTTTTGTTTTCCTATGTGAAAATGAATTTTTATTAGCAGTTTTGTATGTGTTTCTTTTTTAAATAAAATCATATAAACTATTTAAGAGAATAATCTAAATTGGATAACTAAAATACTAAAATAAAATAAGGTCTGTTTTTTTTGTAGTATCGTGCAGCCTGTATTTTTTCCCCCGTTTCTATTCCACACATATTATATTCTTTGGTGGGGTGTTTGTCAGACCTGTAACATCACTGCTGAGCGTTCGAAGATGTCAGGATTAAATCTGGATTTTTTATACCTTTGAAGCCGCCCTTTGCCCCCCCGTCTGATCATCTCTCCCTCCTCCAGGCTGCTCTCTGTTTCTCTGCTCTGCTTGAAAGTTTGAGGTAAGTTTCTTAGCAACTCCCACACCAAATTTCTCACCACTGACTGAAGAGGTCACGCTGAAAACTTGTGCACCCCACATTTCCTGGTGTTATATATACAACACCGACCTTTCCGATGTACAGCGGCTCCAGTCCCGTGTACTCCTCCAAGACGAAGAACTGGTTCCACACCCATCCTCTCTTCACCCTCTGCAGCAGCGCCGAGCTTCTGCCGTTTTCCCCCTCCGCTGGTTTACCCAGAAGGCCTTGGGGCAGCAGGGTCAGAAGGCAAAGCATCAGAGGGAGAACAAACGAGCCCAGAGAGGCTGGAAGATGCAGTTGGACTCCCATCACAGTGTAGTTCAGGTGTTGTTTACTGGTTCCTGCAGACAAGAGGAGAGGAAAGGTGAGTGTGTGAATCGTCTTCTTGTTGCAAACCTGTGGATAAAAGCAGTCATCCTTTTATTCAGCAACTAGATTGCCTCTCTGCTGCTGCGGCTTTGTTTGGTTGTCTGAGAGGTTTTGAATTTCGAGGGGATCCTGTTGAGAACAGCGAATTCAGTCAGAATAGAAGAGACAGCCGAGAGGAACGTTGGCGTCGTTATCGTTGTTAGCATCAGAGAGAGGAGAAGCTGGATGGTTAAGAAAGTTTTTACTTCAGGTATGGAAGAAACAAACGTAAACCTGAACGGTTTAATTAGGACATCGATCCAACTGATGGCAGATCCATCCACCCACTCAATCATCCAATTATCCATGCTTCCTTTAAGCATCCATCCTGCATTAACACATCCATCTATCCATTTTATAGCTATCCTTCCTAAACCCCCTGTTGGCACATCCATCCATCCATCCTTTCATTTACCCATCCATTCATTTATCCATCCATCTACCTGTTGACCCGCCCATCTATCCATCCATCCATGTACATTTCCTCACATCCCTGCATCCATCCTGTATTAACTCATCCTGAGATAGCTGTGCCTGCAGACATCTCTTCAGCTGATGTCATGTTTCTGTGACTTTAAGGCTTTCTCTGGTACTGAGCCGTCGGTCGACCTGTGGGACGGTTTAATGTTGTCCGTAAAGCTGAATTCGCTAATGCATAACTGTTTTTAGATTTTTTTAATCCTCCTGGTGTTCCAGTACAAGATTTCCAACAGTTTGCCCACATTTGTAACGACGCATACATTACCAGCGGGACAACACCAGCCAGAGCTGCTGCTTCCCTCCAGCTCAGGACATTCAGACTCCTTTCTTCCCCTTCCTCGCCATCCTGTCATCGGGAGAGGTGCGCTCCTTCACACCTGGTGTAATTGGCCCGGGGGTGTCATGTTCTGAGACTGCGCTGTTTCTGTCAACACTCTTGTTCAGCTGTACTCGCACCATGTTCTACAAACTCCCTTCATCACTGCAGGCTGCTCATTACAAGAATACAGCTTTTGTGTGTTTTTATTTTTTTCCTCACTTTTTCTCAGCTTTCACCACAATCCCCCCGTGGCTCAGCTCGAAATCTCATGCCTCCAAATGCCATGTCCATCCATGAATCCAAGTAATATTTAAACACCCAGGGAGGTCAGCATCTGAGTTTCTTCTCGGAGATGCCTTTTAAGATATTGATTTGAGCTAATCAATACCTTTGCACATGCATGCTGCTTCTTTCCATATGCATCTTGTTTATTCGTCTATACGTATAGGAAGGCCGCCCGCTTCTTGCATCACTGAACACGAGGTGGAAAAAAAAGGACAGAAAGAGGGGCTAGAAAGGAAAGTTTGGTGCTGCAGAGAGACAGAAGAAAAGCAGACTGTTTGAGTCATAGACCGACTCCATTATTCTTTGTAAAACGGAGCATTGTGCTTCTGTAGACTCTCGGAATCACCAAACTCAGTTAATCATTGTTGAAGAGGCACAAAAGGCAGCGAGTGGTGGGAGGTTCGGCTGCTTTGTTAACGGGCGGCTGGCCAGTATGTGTGTGTGTTTGTTTAAAAAGAAATCTCCCAGCGAGGCCTGCTTAGCAGGAGGACTGACGCTTGACCCGGCTGCTCTCCTCATTTTTAACCCATTAGCGATCGCATGGCCTCAACAATGAAGTCCCGGCTCCTAGCTCCTCCCGTTAAAAGGTCGCGACCCAGAAACCCACCGCCGTTTTGCTCGTTTTTATGTCGTAGAGAAAACACTTTCCCACTCCTTTCTCCTGCTAATATGATGGCATCTCGCTTGTTTAAAGCAAGCGGCAGCTGCGCTGATGGATGAGGGAAAGAATGGAGGGATGAACCGAGGGCACGCACGATGTTGGCAAAACATGCAAGATGCAAAACAAGAACTTCGTAATAGAGATACGACCCGAGATTAGCTTATTTAGGAATAAAACCGTGTCCTTTCTTATTTTTCTCCCTTCCTTCCTTCCTTGCTTGCTTGTCATATCTTTATTTTTTTCTCATGTCCTTCCTTCCCTTTCTTTGTTTATCCCTTCATTCCTACCTTGCTAATATCTGTCCTTTGCTTCCTGCCTTTCTTGTCCTATTTCCTTTCCGTCTTTCACTTGTGTCCAACCTTCGGTTGTTGTGTTATGAATCCCTCCCTTCTTTGCTTCTTCTAATCCTAGTGTTTGATCCAATCTCATTCTTTTTGTCTGTCCTCCTGCCTTCCTTCCTAATTTCTTTCATGTGTTCATTTTTAAAATGTGTTCATTTTTAAAATTAACGCAAAGGTGTCAAAACTTTGGAAATTGAGTCTGGAAAAGTCTTGAATCTTTCCAAGAAAACCTGGAAAAATGGATGAGAGGATGAGAATGGAGGTACAATTGTGTGAAAAAGCTTAAAACCAAGAGGTCCCCCCCACACACACACCTCTTGGCTTTTGAATTCACAAGAAAAAAAAAAAAACTATTTAGAGTTATCTGAAAAACGCTGTAAGAAAAGCCACCATGGCAGAGAAGGCGCCGAAATATCCAATTTGTCCGCCACTTGTTTTGAAATACGAGAAAAAGCCCTTAAAGCCAGAGGTGTTTTTACTGAGATGGAGGAAAGATGAGTGACAGCGGAGGAGGCCGTGATTGTCACCGGGGGAGCAGCTGGCAGGAGAAAATGATGGGCCATGTTGTTGTATCATCATCCTCAGAGTCCACCTGCTGCTCTATTAACTGCGATCTGTCAACAGCAGACTACATCAACCCGCTCTGACACCAGGGAGAAAGTTGAGCTTTGTTTTTTTGTTTGTTTTTCAAGTCAGAAAAACAAACGCTGAGCGACTGACACGGTTCAAACGGACGCGATCCGCCCCACCTGTCGGGAATAACGAGCCGAAACCATCTCCGACCCTTCGGTTCAACACGTGAAACTCCCTGGTTTATGTGATCGGGAATCAGACAACAGCAATGCGAAGGGGTCGGCGAAGTAACTGCTTAGAGAGTGCTTTGAATAATTCATGTTTTCCCCCCCAAAAAAAACACGAAAAACAAAGTAGTCAAAATAGAGTAGAGCTGCATTTTCTCCAAATGCAAGGTAGGTAATAGGAGCACAATGATCACAATGTGTAAGGTAAGGCTGAACAAGATAACTGGAGAGCGGCAAATTGCATTCATCTTGCAACTCTTGCTTAAAACAGGTAAAACACTGAAGGCAAATCACTCACGTCTCAGTAAAGCAAAGGAGGCAGATTAAGATAGACAGGGGTGCTAAAGTATTCACACTCATTACTCAAGTAAAAGTATAGATATTAGGGTTTAAAAAAACTTCTGTAGAAGTTGAAGTATAAACCTCAAGCTTTTTACTTGAGTAAATGTGCAAAGGTACTGGTTTCAAGTATAAAAGTAAAAGTAATTAATGGATAAACGAAAACAGGCTACAGGGGCCCAAAGTGCACTACCCACCTCTTTCAAAAGTCCATAATGAGTTATGTTATATTAAAATCTTAGTGTTGAAAAATGTAAACCTCTTCGCTCAGTTGGGATTTTGTTTTTGCGTGTGGGCACTGCCCAGGATTAATGAATCCCTTAGAAACAAATACGATAACTGAATGGTATCATCCAACCACATGCGAGTCTAATTGAACGCTGCAATTTATCTAGAAATAGTAAAGAAG
>JAVLVB010000669.1:3612233-3637006 GCA_032876305.1 Orestias chungarensis | reverse complement strand
TATATATATATATATATATATATATATATATATATATATATATATATATATATATATATATATATATATATATATCTGTACAGTTTCTAATCTTTTCTGCACAAAACGAGACGTTTCCATTTATATTTTTCAGTTTAAATAAAAACTTATCCAATCTATGAGGTTTTTTTGTACAGGTAGCTGGTTTAATCAAATTAGTCCGCAGCACGATGAATCTCTAATTTCACCGTGTCTGCTTCAACTTAACCCTGACTCATGAAAAAAAGAGGCCTCCCAGATCGCAGAGGAGCCCCCCCAAAAAAACTGGGCAGGTCCGTGAAAACCGTGGCCCACCCTTGACGTCACGGCCAATTTGTAAAACCACAATTGATTTTGCACGGATGGGGTCGAGGGTGACACGGATCTGTATCTAAGACCACAAGAGGAGCTCTGAAGTTTACTTGTGGAAACCTAAATAAAGTTGTATTCTGCTGGCGGCTGTGCCGGCCTTTGATGAGAATATTGTTCTCCCAGCCTTTGCTTTGGTTTCTGTGGATAAAGATGAGCAGCTTCTGTGGTTTTATTTCGTTTTTTTTTTAAAGTAAAAGGTCCATCCAATCAGCGCCTGGAGGAAGGACCCAGTTTCTTATCTGGCTCTCAGGGCAGAAGCACAGCCTTCAATGGTGGACTGTATCCTGGCCAGACTCTCCCAAAATCACACGCCTGTTTGTGTGTTGGTTTAAATCGAGAGTTCAGAACATGCCTCGGTTTGTGTAGGTCTTCACATCCCCCCACCCCCTCAGCATTGAGGCGATGGCTTTGAACCGGTCACCCTTTAATTGTGGTGAGCTACCAGGGCGTTGGGGTTGTGCAGCTGTGCAGTCTGCATCGCAGCCACCCTCTCACTCCCTGCGGTTTGTTTTTTCTAAGGTGTTTTTGATTACTCGGCTGTCCCTCCTCTTCTTCTGCTCTTTTTCTTTTTTTTTATTCAATAGCTTTAAAAGCGACCACAAAATAACTTATTTGCTGAACTCAACATCTGTGTTGCTAAATGAAAACATCTGTTTCTTCATGATAAACTTTTCGTTAGGCCGCCTTCTCCTTTGATATTTTATTTTAACAATTCAACTGATAAGCTAGAGCTGAAACAACTAATCGATTAAAATCGATTATTAAAGTAGTCGACAACTAATTTAGTCACAGATTAGTTTCTTTATAAATACGTTTTACCATAAGCGTCTATTTTTAACACAGTCTGTTATATCTGCGGTCAATATGTGGCAGTAATGAGCTACCTAACACTGTGATCTACTGGTGGAGCAGTAGAAGAAGAAATCCGCGTTAGCCTTGTTTTGCTTACGCATGGCTCAGGTGGCATAAACACACTTGCCCTGAGCAAGATGGCGGAGCGCAAAAATATGCGAAAGTCTTTTTAAAGTGAACATCTGAGACAAAAGCATGTCGTGTTTGAAGAAAGAGAAGAAGAGCCAGAGCGGTAAAATAACCAAATAAGAAAATAAACGCGATAAATACTGTTAGTATATTTAGTTGATGTTAATTTAGAGTCGCAGGTGTGTCCGCACCTTCGTTACTTTCCGTTCCTACTTATTACAGCATTTTTTCTTTCTTCCGCAGAAAAAAACAAGCAACAATAAAATAATATATGTGGAACAAGACGCTCACCCCCAGCAAAGTCAAACACTTACTAACTCTGTTCTAAACATGCTGGTAGAGACACAAGTTCAGATTACTTGTAAAACTTCCTCCATGTTTGCTATGAATCTGTGATCAATGCTTTTCTCTGGAAGAGTGGAAGCGACTTCTTACTATAAAACTCTGGGTGAACAACTCAAGCCTCTGAATCTCTAGTTTGGTCTAAAATTTGTCTAATAAGTTCACAAGAGAGCTCATTCTACGCGGACTTCACACAGGATTACCGTTGGACCAGACAAGAGTTTTAGGGGCTGAAAGTTGCTCATCTAGAGTTTGGAGTAAATAAAATATCACACTGTTATTCAAGTTATTTCTGCACTTTCGAGTGAAAGTATTGATCTCAAACCTGCCGTGTGAAGCAGCCAATCAGATGTCCGCATCATAGTTTGGAAATACAGCTATCTAGTGTTGGGGCAACCAAAGTTTGACGTTGTTCCCAACTGTTTTCATCATGCGAATAGAAATGAAGTACAAAGACGTTTGTGTTCAACTTGACAACAGACTGGACTGAACAGCAGTTATTCATCTACAAGAAGAGACTCGACTTCCTTTAGCAATCTTAATAACTGCAGCAGCATCAGAACCAGAGACATGAAAAGACTCAACAACCTGATAAAGATCCTGGTTCTGTTTTAATGACAACTCTGGAGATGAAGGATTCTTCATAAAGTGAATCAAAACCGTGAGCATTCTTTTGGTCAGACTGCTTTTCAACAAGTGTCTTCAGTCAGAGGCCTCTTTAGAAGTCCTGTAACATATATTGTTTCTGGAGCTCCTTCCTCCCCACTGCCATCCCCATCTAAACGCATCTCTTTAAACAATCTTGGATAATATTTGTTACAACCACATTTAATTTCCACTTTTGATTAATACAGTACCTTTTGATCGCCCTTGTCCTGACTGGTACCTTTATACAATGTGATAGTTAATTTTCAACTGTGACCTTTCTTGATGCAATGGCTGAATGAGGCAAATTTAACAAATGTGAGGTAAATCCTACTAGAACTGACCTTTATTTCTTATCAGTCAGAACGACTAAAGATTGTTCAATTAAATCAAAAAGTGCTTTTGTTTTACTTTGAGGTTATATGCAGTTATTTACCATGTTGTTTTCAAACATGTCAATCAGATGCATAATTGTTTTTCATGTGAAGCCTTTCACATTAAAGATGGAAAAAGTTTAGAACTTATCGATGAAGGCGGAAACATCCTGGATTCAAAGCAGGGGTGTGCAAACTTTAGAGAATCACCCCCAGTGTGAAGAAATGATATCATTAATCCAAACCAGTTATCCCACCATGCAGAGATGCTGATAGTAACTAGCTGTAGTTTTAAGCATCATATGATTTACTTTGACTTAAGGAGTCGTATTAAAACCTATCACTACTCTTAGTAAAACCTCTGGATATTTTTAGCACACCAAATAACTTTAACATAAACAAAACAAATATGTTTTAACCAAACATCCACACAAACATAGAGTTCACAATTCAAGTGGTTCTACTCTTAAGTACAACTTTTGTTAGAAAAAAGCGGAGTGCTCCTCTTGGGAGAGTAGAACCTTGGCTCAGACTGAGGAATGAGGTCTGAATGCCAAACGACGGTCCGTAAAAGGCGGACTGGCTTCTCTCCTCTCCTACGCCGCGGCTTGTTTGAAGCAGCGAAAGTGCCGACATGCTCGGAATAAAAGCCTCAGAAACTTTCTAAAGTGCATGCAAAAGCCCTCACTTATCCGCGGATACGTCACTGCTCCGAAAACAAATTCATCAGCATCACTTCTGTTAGAAACCACACTTAAATTATAAGTAAGTGCCTTACCTCTTTATACCTTTTCTGCTCCTCTTCTACCTACTTTCACTTATCTCTTCTCTTCCTTTGACTGAACACTTTCTGAAAGGTGCATCAGTTCCCCTAAAGTCACCTTGACTGCGTTCCTTCTTAGCTTCTCTCTAAGTTTTCTCCCCTATCCATCTACATATAGATAAACATATCCTATCCAAAACGGCTGCCTGTGGACCCTCCATCCTGGGTGTTGCCAACCTGGGGATCCAATCAGACTAAAGGACCTATTGTCCCCCTCTTGACAATCAGCGGTGACAACCTCCCCCCGGCTCCAGCCTAATCCGGCAATCTCCCACCACGATTCCTGGACAGAGAGGAGGAGGAGAAAGTAGATGGAGCGCAGAGAGGGGAGCGGGATTGACGGCGGGGCAGGGGTGAAATTACAGCGAGAGTCGTGGGGGGCTGGAAAATCAAGCAAGCATGGGATAGAGGAATGAGAAGAATTAGGAGGGAGACAGTGAGCTGAAGAGGAAAGGGCCTCCTGCATGATCTGGTTTAAAAAGCAAATATAGTCAGTTTGAAAAGCTCCTAAATTTAATTTATTCTATAAAAATTATCCTTTAAAAGGGATAGTAGACATTTAAAGTAGTATTTTTAAGCTGGAGTACCCAGCATTTAATGTACTCTGAGTTTGGAGAATCAGGGAAAAGAAAAGTTAATATCAGAAGTGTTTTTTTCCATCAATGTTTTGTTTTATGTGCATTTCACAGTATTATATTTGAAAAGATCGACTGAAGTGGCAAAAATTTTAAATAACAAAGTGCTTTTTGCCTTTCATTACAAAAACAAAAATGGTTGAATAGAAATAAATTTTACGACATGACCTACTTTTAGATTTTATGTTAAAAATTGTTTTGGGAAACATTTTTCTGCTTAAAATTTGTTATTGTGCAATATTTATAGTTGTGTATTCTTTAATTGTAGTCAAATTTCGCACATAACCTTTTGTCATTTTAAACGAATCAGTTAATCAATACCTTAGTTTCCGTTTTAAAAATTATAGTTTTACTCTTAAGTAAATTTCTTAGATGACCACTTTTAACTTGAGTAATAACATATTGGAGTATTTCTACTCTTAAGTACAAGTACCTCTTGCACGAACTGGTTTAAAAGTGATTAACTCAAGTTAAAGAGACGGACAAGCAGCTTCTTACTTTGCTTTTAATGTAATAAAAAAGACATTGTTCAGGAGGAATCTGAAAGTTGTTTTAAAGTATTTTAGAGTATTTTTAATTTCTTTTGTATGTATTTTGGTTTAGAGAATCAGGAGAAAAACGTGGTGAGGAAGTCGAGCTAATATCAGTAATCCTTTTCCACCAACTTACTTTCCTCTTATTTGAAGAAAATTTGAAATAACTTGAGGCGCTTTTTACCTTTTAGAAAAAAAGAAAAAAAACCAAAATACAAACAAAAAAACCTTAATGTAACGTCTTTAACGTCTAATGCAGTCAACTTACTCTAATTCCTGTTTATTTTATCCATGCGTAACAGCAACAAATCTGCAGCTTCCACCCAGTAGACAAAAACCTTTTTGAAACATTTTAAAAGTTTGCTAAAGATCTGTATGACAGTAGAACTGAAACATAGCAACCTGCTGTCTGTTTAACACCCAATAATGCTAGAATACGACTCATAAGGACCGAAAGGCTGTTTTAAAAGGGGGTCAAAAGGTAAATGCTTAATTACCTGCTAGCTTTTATAAGAAGTAATCATTAACTTGACTTGTTAGCTTGCATAACTGTTGCTTGAGTAGCTTAAGTTACCACGAGAATGACTCTAGTTAAGACTTTTCTTTTGAAAGCTTATATGCCTGAACCTGAAATAAAAAACCCAAAAACTATTAGTTTCCCAAATCAAAAAACAAAAAAACCCCCCTCAAAAATCAGGTATAGACTGAAACTGTCTACCCACAGTGGGAGATTAGTCATGGAGATCTGATTCCTGTTCAGCTCAGAAGGAGAAAATAGCATTTCTGCCTTTAAGCAATCATGGAAATAATGCAGCTAAAAAAAAGATTTTCAGTGTCAAGTCCTTTTTGCAAATTTCTCCACAGGAGCAGTTGAAATCATTTTGGAGATGTACTCA
Organism: Orestias chungarensis; assembly: GCA_032876305.1. Lineage (NCBI taxonomy): Eukaryota > Metazoa > Chordata > Actinopteri > Cyprinodontiformes > Cyprinodontidae > Orestias > Orestias chungarensis. The sequence continues at coordinate 3,631,387 of JAVLVB010000669.1, read as the reverse complement.
ACCATGTTTAAACACAAATGAGATTTTTATTTTACAATTTGCTGCTCAGATTCCTGTTGTTTACCTCCCTGAACTATTCCCATGCTGTTTTGTTTTTTTAGAGATCGCAAAGTTCTGCTGCTTCCAGATACAAACATGCAAAGTTTGCTCTCTGGGATGACTTTGCCGGGTTTTTTTTCCACTCGAAAGCCCATTGACTCTCCTTAATCTCTCTGACAGAGTAATTTAGTGTGTTGTACAGCTCTAAAAATACAGATGAAGGCTGTCGTCACCCATCCAAGCAGATGGTCAAAAGGTTGTGCTTCTCCATCGGTTCAATATGTTTTTCCTTTCTCCCACTTTGTCCCTTTCAATAAGTCCCTCTTTCTCATTTGGCAGGTCATTCTTCTTCACAATCGAGCAACCCCCCCGCCCCCACCCCCCGGTCATTCCAGCCCACCACGTTGTCTTTGTCTCTTTGAAGAGCTGACTGGTTACCAATCTGTTTGTGAATGCTTGACTGGTTACCCCAACCCCTTAAAAAAGCAGGGGCTTCCTCTTTGTTCTGTCTTTCCTAAGTCGGTTTCTAAAGGGCCACAACTTGTTCTGTCACCTATGAGAGGCTTTTAACATGATTCAGAGCAATCAGTTGAACTCCATCAAGTGAGAAGAACATTACATGCTTGTTAGACCTACATAGAAGAGCAACTGGTGTACAATAAGTATTTTAAATGACATCAGTATGTACCTGTTTCTATTTAAACATTAAGTTCATGTAGGAAGGGTAAGAATAACATGCTGTGCATCAGTTATGATGAATTTGCATACAAATACATTACCAGGGGTCAAGACAACTTGACCTTTTCACAACTTTTTCTTTAAGCTTTATTTATAAAATATTCCAAAGGACAAACTGTTTTGATTCTTTGGGGACAATTTTAAATTTGATTCAATGGTGCATTTAATACTTTCAAAGTGCAACTGCAGTAATAAGTAGTATACGAAAAATTTACCCATTCTTAAGTTGAAAAGTTTACTTTTTTATCATTAACTAACCACATAAATTACTTAAACAGATTTGAGCACTGAAATACTTGAAAGAAAAAACGATAACACAATAACAGTTGTTAACAATGGAGCAGAGAAGTTAAAACATGACATTAAAATGTATTTTAAATGAATGTTAATGCTAAAATAGCTCCTTTCGTCATGTAATTATTTGAATTCTATTTATTACTTAAAATAATATAATATAGTGATTTATGTCAAATTCTAACTTTGTGGTCTATCTTACTAAGCTACACAAATGCTACCTAAAATGCCAACAAAGTCTCCAGCATGTATTTCATTTAAATAAAAAATATGTAAATTAATTTTTTTCTTTAAGTGAGGACGCCTGGAGAGATGACCCAAAAAACAGTGATGTAGAGTTGTTTAATGGGAAACCCAGTGTTCCTGTAATTCACCATACTGATAAATGATGGCTAGTGACCAATATCATTTACATTTATGTTATTTCTCAATCTGTTGTGGGATCTGTTGCAACTTTCCGCAGGTTGTAGTTAATCAAAATTAAGTTTTACCAACGGGGGCAGATGGTTTTGAACATGAAACAGGTTTGTTAAGATAGCTTTTTCACCTTATTGAATATCAGCATTTTATAAAAAAGAGCAAATATAAAAAGATGCATTTTTATTGAGGACATCTGGTAAAAGAGACATATGATGTATCTTCTTAATCCTAACTCTATCTACCTGCTAAATGGCTCTGTGCAATGAAAGAAAAGCAAAGAGGATAATCAGTAGTTATTAACCAGGTCGTTTAAAATAGAAAGGCAACATCTGGACTCTTCATGCTCATTGATCATGTAGCAAACTTCAGATGGAATAAGCTACACAAAAGTTAGCCGGTCTCATTCACTGTATGTCTTTGCCACCAAACCACCACGAGGGAAGAGCAAGAAAGAGGGTTAGGTTTCAGAAGAACAAGACAACGGAGCCCCAGAGAGAGGGAGCAAAGCCTCCATGTCATCTAAGATAAGAGGAGCAGCTCTCTCCCTTTCTGCCCAAGATTAAAAATGGCATGCAGCAGAACAACCCGGGGTACAAAGAGCTATTCTTTGTCTTTGGGATCCACAGTTGGGGCTTTTCATGTCTGCGTTTTTTGGCTGTGGGTTGAAACAAAGGGGGGAAATTAGATTGGGAAGTCATTGCATCTTTGTAGATTGAAAAAACCAAAAGAAAACATGTTTCTTTATTCGTGCAAAGTTTCCTTAACCTTTACAGTAATTTGTGGGAAAGATAAATATAACTTGGTTGGCCTTAATTATGAAACATCAGACATGCCACAGGGCAGCCATGTTACTGGGATGTTTTTTTTGTTCTAAAAGCAATTAAGAGACACAAAAACACATTTGTTATCAAATTGTAGCACTAATAGGTAGAAACGATTCTTATCTCATTATAGTTACCACATGGGACTGACAAGATGTTTAATCTTCAAATGGTAGAATAACACTTAAGGATATTGCAATTTGTCAAGATTTTATGCTTTTTTCATGGTTTTAATACGTTTTAAAATAGAATCGGTTGCATCTGAAGGGCACCAGCAATAACACTGCTTATTATCCGTACATACCTTTAAGCAAACAAAAGGGTTTCATATAATTATGACACAATTTTAAAGGTGAAGTAGTAGTTAGATGGTCAGGTTATGGAGTCCTTTTTTAATGAAAAAAATGTAGAGGCAAAGGCATTAGCACACTTTAAATATATTTTTATTTATTATAATAAATATTATCACAACATCAACCTGAAATGTCTGGTAAAAGAACGTTTCAATCGTACTGCATACAATTACCATAAATAATTTTACGCTAAGAAAATGGTTTAGTGTAACTTATCCCACAATAGAAGTGGTAGATATTGATTACAGTGTTTACTTAAACGTGTAAATGATTTTGTTTTTGGCATTTTAAGTGCCTTAAATTCAGTCGAAAGCTATCCCTGTTGTAAATAGTCCTTAGCGTAAGTAGCTGTTGGCTTGCTTAGTTGTCGACTTGAATAGCTTTTCGCTTTAGTAGTTGGTAACTAATTTGCAGTCGTTATTAAATATTCAAAATAGGTTTCAGTGTAACCAGAAAAATTTGTAAAAATTACCCATAACTCTAAAGATGGCTCCATGACAGTTTCTGTCTCTCTGCAAAACAATTTGAATTGATTCATTAATGAGCACTTAAGTTCCTATTGGACTGTTTACTTTAGCACCTGTTAGCTTGATGAAAAGGTAAGTAAATTAGCAAGTCAACTTTTAGGATCAGCATCTATTAGCTTGAGAAACCGATAAGAAATTTAAATGATATAATTTAAAGTTTTAGCTATGGTTGCTGTTAGCTTGAGAAACGGCTAACTAAATTAGATGTTAGCGTGTCAACTTTTGCCAAACAACCTCTGTTAGCTTGAGTAAAAGGTCATGAAATTAGATGTTAGCCTGCCAACTTTTAGCATCGGCAGCTGTTACCTTGACAAACGGTCAAATAAATCAGATGTCAGCATGTCAACTTTTAGCATCAGTAGCTGTTAGCTCGAGAAACGGTTAACAAAATTAGATGTTCCCTACTGGTGGTGGTCAGAGGGCCCGGTGGTGCCAGATGTTTGGCACCCTTGCCTCTGTAGGGCTACCGCAGGGCAGCTGTGGTTACCCTACAGTAGCTTACCATCACCATTGTGTGATTAAGGTGTATGAATAGGTGAATGAAAATAGTGTAAAGCGGTTTGGGGGTCATGAGACTTTAGAAAGCGCTATACAACTACATGCCAAGTGTTTTCAGACGTAAAAAAAAAACGTAACAGTTAATAAAATTACTTGTTAGCATGTCCACTTTTAGCATTAGCAGTCCTTAGATTGAGAAACACAACGAAATTAGATTTTAGCCTTTCTACTTGTAGCTTTAGCAATGTTTTTTTAGTTGCTGCAAAAATCTATTAGAAAAATTTCCCTTTACTTCTTCAGACAAAGTTAAACATAACTCTTTAAACTGAAAACGAACAAATATCAACGGATTATCATCAACCTTCATAATTTAATTGAACTGAAACATCTTGAATGCATTTACACTAAACCTTCAAATGCATTTTTATTTTCATTTAGTAAACTTTGTGTCAAAGCTTTTATGCAGCCTCTCCCAAACTGTGTTGTTTTCTCGTTTTTTTGTTGTTGTTTTTTTTTTCTTGGGGGGGGGGTCAAAAGACTGAACCCTGACATTAGGTACCAGCTTGGCTTCGTCTGACCCCCTCCTTGCTATGCGTATGTCTTTGACATCTTTCAGGATATCATTTTCCCGGTGACCTTTTCACCGTTTCCCCTTTCTCGCGTCTGAGCTGCGGCGCCTTGGCGGGGATATTGACTTTCTCTGCGCTGCGTTAAACTTTGCCATTCTCGTGCGAGTGGTAGGGGAGCCGGTGCCGAGACATGAGGTGGCGTTCTGTTTAGGATAAAAGGCTCCACGGGCTGTTTGATGCGGTATCCCAGTGGGGATAGGCAGGGATGTGGCCTTGATGAGCTGACAGAAGCCGAGGAGACATGGGGCCTTGAAGCGGTGTGACCACAAACCGAAGGAGCAGGGCTCTGATATTTACCCCCACCCCCACCCTTATCTGTCATTCCCTATAACCGCTCCTCTTGTTTCCTGTGACCCCCATCTTTGCCGCTGGATCCCAAATGAAAGACGACACCAACTTCTGAGGCAGGAACGGGAAGCGAGCGCAAATGTTGTGACTGATGCAAGATTAACGCAAAACATGTTTGAAATATGAATGTTAATTATTCCCACGTTTCATTATTTACACGCAAACAAAACAAAATCACAAAGAATGAAAAGTAGCTTGCCAATATTAAGTGATTTAAATCGGCCTATGCTTTGAATATTTTCCGTTTTATGACTCTCAGAGAGATGGCCGTTGTTCAGCAGTGGGCACACGTGTCTCATATCATCAGGTCTGATTGAGTCCCTACCCCCACTTCCCAGAATCAATAGAATAACTATTAGGGGGTGTGTACCCGCTGTGTTGCATGCTTGGTATGCTGTTGGGGTGCGTGCAGAGGCTGCCAGAGTTAACCAGAAACAAACACAGCAAGAGTAAATGTCTCCTTTGTTTGGTAGTTCAACTCCCATCCCGCGATCAGAGGCGAAACAACCGCAGCTGAGAGTTCAGACACCTCTGTCTTATCAGAACCAGAGGTTTCATTTAGAAGCGGCACGCATGAAAACTCCTCTCTGCCAGCTAAACAGAAGCCGTAAATCCAAACGGCGCAGGAGTCGCAGGCGTGCTCGCTTCATCATATTCCTCCTCTGAAACGCGTGCTGCGCTGGAGATGAAGCTGTCGCCAACAATCTTGGCCGGCTCCTCGTTAACCACCGGAGCATGAAAAAATCAATTAGGACAGTTATGAGTTCCTCCCTCCACTTGCGGGCCTGAAACAGCGCGCTCGTCCAGACTCTCTGGTGGAGAATCCTTTAAATCTTGTCACCTGGCAACTAAAAGCTTCTAGGACTTAGTCACCAACCTCAAAAGGTCCAGGATTCACAGATCCTAAGCTGCTTTACTCAGGAACAAAACCTGGACGTCAAAAAATGCTTTGTTTTATGCAGTGAACCCTTTTACCAAAATAAATAAATAACTAATTCACTTCTTTATTGTTGCACTTCGTCTGAAAGGCAAATGATGCCTAACTTGATAAGGTGCTGCTGAAAATAGGAGAGTTGTTTGTTTTTCTCTGTTTGTCCCCTTTGTGTTGCTTTGGCAGCAACAGTGAAACAGCCTCAGTGACGGCCGATCGATTGAGGCAAAAGAAAAGATCGTCACCAACTCCGGCTTTTAAAAGTAGGTGGCAAATCCTGAAGGAAGGGGATTTTTCCATCAAACCGTGTCCAGCTGAACACCAAGACTAGTGAATGCTTGCCACCAAATCTGTTTCAACCTACCATTCGGAACAGAAAACTGTTCAAAGTCGCAACAGAAACGCCACAGAGGTGTTAGTTTTTTCATCTTGCCTTGCGTTTCAAGGCCATAAATGTTGATGTGACTCTGAAACATATCTTAATATCTTTACTTAATATCTTTACGTAGATCCATAGATCAATAGTTTTACAGTACAACAAAGCCAGTTTTGAATGTAGTCCACATATTCATTACACCATGGAGTAAAGATCGGAGATGTGGATTTGTCTTGTTGTTCTGTTACGATAGCGATAAAGGTAACGCTAAACACAAATACTGTCTTTTAAGAAAACAGCAATTTAAAATCGTCTACTTTAGGACACAAGTTACATAACGAAGAGCATTTTTTATCACTAAACAGGTCTCAGTAGCTGCATTTAATCATATAACACTCATACCAAGAAATTTATCACGATAACAATAAACAATGCAATAAATCCCACCCCATCATTGAGTCACTTTCATTATCTTCAAATCTTATTAGTGTGGACATAAAAAATATGTTTCCAAAGTTTCTTTTAGATATATTGTACTTACTGTTGAGGTTTCATTTTGTAATATATGTATTCATTTGAATCAACAATTGTGCAGTGCTGTAAGGGGGGTCTGAAACACTGACTGATGTAACAGTATCAGTACACGTCATACAAAAACAGTACCGGTATTCTGATCAGTAAAATCTAAAAGTACTGATTTTGTGTAGGGCGGTCTTTGAGCTGCAAGTCGGGGAAGACAGTTGGCAGTACTGACTGATGGGTAGGTTGGAAAAAGTTGTGGTACGCTGAGGGTTAATTATTGTAATTGATCGATTTGAAGACCTGCGTGAGAAACTCTAGGTTGTATATCTGTTGTTTGGTTTGAAATAAGTTCACAAGAGAGTGTACCTGTGTTAGCCCCGCCCACTTACTAAGCCAGGCTAACACTCTCCTGTGAATTTGTTAGAGATATTTCAGAGCAACCAAGAGATGTACAGGTTGGACTTGTTCAAAAAGAGTTTATCGTAAATAATGTTAAATGATGATGAATAATGTTTAACTGTTATTAAAGTTATTTTTGCACTTTCAAGTAAAGATATTGATGTTAGCTAGGAACCAATCAGACGTCAAGGTCTCTGTCCAAAATGTTTTCGTCCTGCCCACTGAGTTTGATAGTCATAAGGTGTTTAGGGCAGGGACATAAAACTATTTAATAAATGATGAAATACTTAATGTTGAGTAAAATGAAATCAATACATTTTATTGAGGCACATATAATTATTCCTTTATTTAAAAGGTTATTTATCTTGACTTTATACTCTTGATTCTCCATAAGAACCACATAAACTGACCGTTTTATTGGATAAATAGCAGCTCTTTGAGTTGACGAAGCTCCTCACCTTCTCCCTGACGGGGATCTCGTTATTTTGGACTGGATCCATATTTTATGTGGAGTTGGAACATAGAAGAACCTGTAAATGTAGAACTTTTCTTGTTTTCTTCACCTCAACAGATAAAGAAAACAACTCATGATTGCTAAGAGTAACTCTACAAATACAAGGAGTACCGATAAACAAAGGCAAGAGGAAGAACAATCCCCCAAAACACGCTTGACATAATAACAAAACAAACCAAACCACTTAGAGACCGTGACCTTATCAGAATAATACCAAAACAAGCCTTGGCTTCTTACGAATGCACAAAAACAGCCTGTCTGTCTAATATTTGAGCCGCTTGTTCCCAGACATCATTTAAATTGCAGGATCAGATAAAACTATTGGGGTATAAAGTATTATTTTCAGCCAACTCTGATCTGTTTCTGCTTTTTATTCTTTTTTTAAAACGCTGCTCCTTTTTATCTGACAACCCAAAGTTCAGAAAAGTTACAAAGGTAAAGCTTCATATTTAAGTTATACATCAGGATAAAAAAAAGATGCATTGAAGTGTGAACCTTTTATCTCGCATCTCAATAAATGATAAATTACCCTTTTCAAGTGCTGGTAGGAGTTTAATAGTTAGAGATCAAAGAAAAAAAATATTAATAAAATTGGGAGAGTGGGATAAAACAAAGGTTTAAGTGGTGGCTTGATTCAGAGAAAAATCTGGCACCTGTTTCTCATGCTGTTTTAATAACGTCCCCATTAATGCAACACTGGGGCGGCATCACGGGAGCCGTTGACAGATTGATCTGAAATCATCTCTCCAACTCCTCTAATGACTCCACCGCTGCGCTCGGCTCCACGGCGAGGCGGGATTCTGGGGTCCGCCGGATCTGTAGGCGTCGGGTGGAACAACGCCGCCGCCGCTCATTTCCAAAGGGAGAGCCTTACTTTATTGCACTGGATTGAAGGCTTCAGAGAGCAAAGACCAATTTTAATACCTCATTTATGGAACTGACAAAGACTATCTCAACACACTGGGAATGTTTTGGTAACGGCGGAGGCTGAAGAAACCGGGCCGAACCCCGCCTGAAGTTGGAAGTAATTGCCGTCACCGCTGCTGCTGCGAACGAGTGTTTGAAGATGTGACACCCCTGCGACTGATGTGGGCATTATCCCCCCGCGGAAAATTAATGTAGAATCCATCTACCTGCGCAGAATCTGGGAATAAGTGACACATCCGCATTCACCGAAGTGACATTTGCAAATTTAGTAGAGATGCTATAGTCAGAGAGTCAGTTTGGCACAATGGATGTGGAGCAAAATGTGACAGTTTTGAAACTCATAATTGGAAGAGGTGACCAAGTGGTGTATTTTCTACCTGAAGGAATGTTTTTATGCAGAGTGAGCTGAATGCACTCCAGAGTGGAGTTTGGACACTATAGGCCGAGTTATAATCAGGCTTTTAGAGGTTCGACGAGGAATCATGTTGCTTTTCTACATGAGGTTGATGCAGCATTCTCATAAACTGCACCCTGATGGAGGAGCAATGACATAAATGGCTACAAAGTTTCTCTGCAAGAGCTGCTTCAAAATTGTCAATAAAAAAATAAAAATCGTTGTTGGACGACCAGATGCTACGGAAGAACTCAACGCCAACGTGTAGGATCGTGAACGACACCTTGTCTTGTTCAGTACGTTAACTATAAACCTAGCTTAAGTCCTGGACTAGTTTCAACATTTTATCTGTTTATTTGTAATGTATTATAAATAGTCTGTCTCTTTAATGCTCAAATACACATTTTTTAAACTCTTTTATAAAAACCTTCTCAGTTCATTGTTTTAAACCAGAGTACGCCATTTTCTAAATACTACACAGTGCTTATATTGAAACTTCTGCCCTTTATTCTGTTTTCCATTTTAGACATTAAAATTATTTGATCTTTGTGGATCGACTTCATTAATTCCTCTGTACTGTTGCAAACAAATTTCCCAATGAGGGACAATAAGGTATATTTCTATTACTCTTGAAAATCTTGAATACTACGAAGAATTGTGACTCCCCTCAGAGGTTGGCATTGTGAACATCACTTTTGTTGTCTTGAAGCCATGGCCTCCAGCATGAACTAGACTGGTCTAAGACCCAATGGAAATGAGGTTAATGCCGGTTTATAATCCAAAGGAAATTTCTTTATATTGTGTCATGATTACATTAGAGGATTACGTTTTTTTTTCCCGGGGGTGTTAACATCACATAATCTGGACGGTACAGGAGTAAACCTTAATGGCAGCTGGAAGTAACCATATATCTAAAACTGAGAATTTGTTACAAAGGATTGATGCCATAATTTTTGTTTTTGTATTTAATGTGATTCAAATGAACAACACGACCCACAAGCCAACAGTGCTTCTTTTCAGTGTTATCTGCTGGTGTTTTAAACAAAGCAATGGAGGTGTGTGTGGAGTAAGATAGAAATGTTAGAGTTGTGCACACAGGAAGCAACACAGGTGGAGATCTTAATGTGGTAAAGTTGGATTTGTAACCTAAAGTTAGATGTAAGGATTTATCTGTTAAAATAAGTTCTTGTTCTCTTTTATTTTGTTTCCGCCATTTAAAACATCAAGGTAACGTCACTCAAATGAAACAATCTATACATTTGTAAAACACAACTATGTACATTTTGTTTATTCAACTAAAATAGGCACGGCCTCTTTCCTTGTTTGATATTTTTATTATTTACAGGACAACACTAGCAAAAAAACAGCTGGTCCGCTAAATTAAACCTGTATCGCGATTATAAAAAACAACACCGCTTTCAGAACTTGGCCATTTAAGACAATTTTCCTTTGGCAAGTCTTAATCTGAAACCCTGTCCGGTTTATATTTCAGTAACAACGTTCAATTAGTGTAAAAATATCAGATATTTTGACACCAATGTCCAACTTTGGGATTTAGGTAGTCCAGTCAATAGATGTAGTTCTTTGTCCACCAAGTAACTTTTTTGAAAGGCAAAACTGGAACCAAGAACAAAATCCACATCAGGCTAAACTAATGTTATATACAATAGAGCTGCACTGCTTCTCTTGTCTTCATTGCTTTACCTTGTTCTTCCTTTATGTTTTGGTGCACATCTAAAATAATAATCCTGACATTTGTTCTGTACTTTTTGGGATAAAAAAACAAAAGGAAAAATGAAATAAAACCAGAATTGAATCTTAAAGAGCCTTAAGACATAGTAGTAAGACAGCCGCCATGCCTGACCAGGCCCAGATGTGCCTGGCAGGTAAAGGTACGGACGCTCTGCTGCCGCCGACGGTGAGATCAGTGTCAGTGTCAAAGAAAAGCTACCCGGCTAATATTCAGCCGTCCAGTTCTATTACATGTAACGGCAGGAGAGCTCCTTCATCTCTGAAGCCAGCTTGTTCAGTTCGAACTATCGGACCGGGGACAAAGAGCTGCAGTGTAAGTTGGGTTATATAGATTTGGTGTATTTGTATTCGTAAGTTCTACATCCACCACAAGGATAGAACATATTTAAAGACATGAGGGTTTAAACATTCGTTTTATTGTAATAATTACAGCTCATTAGTGTTTTTTTTGTTTTGTGTGAAACTTTCATTTATTCAATGGCTTTGGGTGTGAAGCTGAGTTGGTTGGCTGGATACATGCTCGCACCGGCATAACCAGTCCCGCTGATTGGAGCGAGCGAGTGTAAGCTGACATTTATGGGCGAGCGAAGAACAGCGCCTCATCTTAAAACAATCAATTGCAAAATAAATAACATAAACAACCTCAACTTCCTCCAAAAATATTCAATGTACAAAGATAATTTAACTGAAGTGAATAAACAAAAATAAAAAAATAGCACTAATGGTGGTAAGCTCCAAGATTTAGTGGAGAGACTGCCTGATGTTTACCTGGTGGGTTGTACAAAATCTCATCTAAACTTCTTAAGAGTGTACTTTAAAAATCCTTGAATCTCCTCAAGACACAACGAGCCAAACTAATTTAAACCATGCCGCTTCTGTGCACACTTTGGTGCTTTGATATAATGTAGAGGATCTCTGAATAACGATGGAACAGCTGGAAAATCATGTTTTAATACAGCAACACTGAGTAACATTTTAACCTCCATAAAATATTTATATAACTTTTATGATCATACTTACAGCTCGTTGAATGACACCTCTGTCATGGTCTGAGGGGGTCCGTATCACTTCAACCCTCACTAAGCAACTTTCAGGAGGGTGGCAGGAACCCTGCCACAAAAAAACAACTACAAATCTGCTGACTGCTTTACGGCAAACGTCACTTCCCCCATTTCTTATCTTCAACATCATCATATGACTTTGTTTCACCACAATTAGATTCATTACCTCCTTGCTATTCATCCTTCACACAAACACTGGAAACAGAAATGTACTTCAATCCAACTGAAGGCGACCAGGAGATCGGGATTTCACCACGCTATGCGCTGGTGCTCATTGGAAATCCAGTCGTCCTTCCTTATGTCCACACTTGCCGCCAAACTCGACCAAAACTGAAACTTCTTTAGTCTTGCTTTAACAGAAACCGAGAATAAATACCAGATCAGAACCTGTAAATTGAACGATAGCGGAGCGGAAGGAGTTTACTGTTTTGGTTCAACAGATGAGGCAGATGTGTATGTTTGCGTTAGGTGTTCATCTAAAACCTCCAACATTGGCAATCCAACACAAGAAATCTGTTCCAGCAGCTGGTTAGTGTATTGATAGTGTACCGAATCGTGTCGTTGCACTCTGTGGAAATTAGTCACTAAAATCTTCCAGCAGATGGCGCTTAGGGAAATTGAAAACTATCAAACCCCAGGACTGGATTTCGCAAGGGTGCTGTGGAGCGACTTTAACTTTGACGCAGAACCTTCGAACATCTCACAACTGAAAGAGAGGAGCTGACTCTGCAGGGTCTTGATACTCAATACCATTATTTTTTATTTATTTTGTTCGTAGTTTATGCTACAAATTAAAAGCGACCCCCGTCAGACGTCTGTGGGACAGTTTACAAACCCAAGACGTCACACAGGAAGCCAGTGTTAATAGAAGTAACAATGGGACGTTTTTGAACAATTGCAGTCGGCTTTATCGTCACAAGATCACAAGAAGATTAGAGAAGCTCAGAAAACAGAGCTCAAAACTCAGCCCTACTTACGTTATTAATTAGTTACGTGCCGATTTACCACATCTGGTTTATATTAGAGCAGAACTATGACGCACGCCTCATGTCAATAACTTAAAACCCTTTTAAATGATTGTGGAAAACAACTGAATATGTATTTAACTATTTACCACACATGAACGTGGTAGAAATCATAATTTTGTGGGTGTGGAAAAAAAAAAGGAAATTAACCATTTATATTTATGAAAAGGTCACATTTGCCTCAGGTCGCTACAAGAAGGACGGTGGGGTTTCCTAACTCTCTAATTTTAGTTAATTTATGAAGGTTACTAAGTAAAGCATGATTCTATTTTTCATTAAAATGCTTCGTTAAATTGCTCAAGAATGGATATGCGAACATTTGTTATAGACCTGAAGGTTTATTTGGGAGAATATGTTTAAGGACTAGTGCGACAACAAGACTCAGTTGGATGAAACTTAAAGGGTAAAATGCTACATAATAGGCTTTTAAAACATTTCAGACAAACGTTACAAAAGATTACAGACAGTAATTTTGGGAAGGAATAATTAGTTTCATTTACCAAAAACATCATCAAATAGTAAATGTCCACCGCCTTGTTGTTGTCTCTGCCTATCTGGGTCACATCTCACTCGTTATAAGAAACGAACCGCATTAAAAGCAAAAACGTACAAAGAGGCGTCATCAGAAGCCCTTAGCTCAGCCAAGTAAAGCTCTCATCCTTCCTGATGGAGCTCGAGGCGTCTGTGCGGATGATCTCGTTACTGAAGTTGTGACCCGTTCTTAACAACCTGTCCTCTGATGTCCCGCTCAGGTAAGACTTTTTGTTCTGCTGCCACTGACAGATTTGTGCTTTTCTTCCTTTTGAACACCTTGCGTGCCACATAGAGAGCCTTGAGTCAGAGGCGCTTGAGTGTCGCTGCACAACAGGAGTGTGAAGTCAGGTTTTAGGAGAGCTCTTGAAGAGAGGGAGAGGCTCTCTAATTAACTTTGGGCCAAAATCAGTCAAAAAGTGCAAAATATACACATATATTGTAAATTTTTCTGGCCAGTGAACAACAAACTAATGATTTCTTATTTAAATTAAACAAATAAAGTCTCAGATTTCGTGTATTTACCCTTTAAGAGTTATTAGGAACAAGTGCCCCCAGTTTAGAACATAAAAAGCAAATCATAAAAACATGTCAAATTAAATAACTGTTGCTTTATTTAGCCAAGCTTAACAAAATTTGTTCAAAAATGGTCTTATTCACCATAAAACTAAGCCCTATTCAACGCTGAATAAAAGAGGACGGCCAAAAAACAAACCCCACAGTCTTCACTCCCCCAGTCCTGCAAACCACTAAACATGGCGTTTGTTTATCTTTTTTTATTTTTTATTTTGCATTACTTACAGGTGTTACTAATAAACAAAACTGAACACAATAACTGTTATACCATTTCATGTCCACAGATGAGTCTTTACCAACATCAAACCGTTTAAAAGGCAATAAAACAATATTTCAAATTTAAATGTCACACCAAAGCATAAAACCTCAACATGGTAAACACAGGAGGTGTGACAAGATTTTTTTTAGCAGCTCAATATCCAACAAACATAAGTTTGCCATGAGGGCTTTCACCATTTTCCCAACTGGAGCGTTTAGAGCCTCAGTCTGGCGCTCAAAAAGCTCCATACGTGCCGCTTTAGAAGCGTGTAACGCGCAAGAAACACTACAAGAGTCTTCGACCATCCTACACTTTGTATGTATACCGGATGTTCTTGATGCTTTAGATGTGTTAGGCCTGAACGCGGCATAATACCCTCGTAATCAGGTCAGTGGATATCAGCGATTTATGTTATGATGCGCTCTCTTGACGGGGAAAATACAGTCTATTTATCCTCTTAAAAGTAGGAGAGTACTTTAACAACCTAGACCCACCATTCATTTCCTACGAAATAGGGCTGCAACTACTGAGTACTTTAATAATTGAGTATTATTTTCTGGGTAGAAATTAATCAAGCTTCTGTGCAAATTAATTGTTTTTGGCGCCTTCATAGGAAATGTAGCATAAATAAATTGAATTGAATTAAATGCTTTGTTTTTAGCAAAATCGTGGCTCTTCGCGGTTGCTGCTCCGCCATTGGTTTAATAAGTTGGTAGTGTACCTCAAACCACTAACTCAAATTGGAAAGGAGAGCTTAATTTTAGCAACGCCGCCATCGCTACTGTCATTGGTCATGCCTTCTTTCACAAGCAAGCAATTTGTTTATAACCGTTTACAGAAACTAATTGCAATCAGTTCAGAACTTTGTTTGGTTGTTTTTGAGAGCAACTAAACCTCAAACTAAAGTATTTAGGAAGTTTATGCAAATTCATCAATAGGATGAATTTTTTTGATCTTCCCTGTCGTGTCCATTTAAAGCTTCTAGAAAATGACCAGATTTTTCAATCCTCAAGGTGTTACCGACTGATAAACAAGCTGTTTAGCAAATGGCCAACTTGACCTTTTTTAAGGGAGAATTTTAGCCAAATGTCCATTTAATAAACCGACTGAAAGCAGGATTTATTAAAAGCAGTTTTAACCATTTTTAAGAAGAAGAAATGGACTAGCAGAGACTCGATATACGTTTGTTCCCCCACAAGAGAACCCAACAGAAATTAAATCATCATCCTTGTATCTTATTTTTGTTCTACTGCTTTTATCCTTCAATTAGAGAGAAGACATTAATGTTCTCTTTACCAAAATCCTGCACACGCAAGAGTAAGTATTGAACAGCTGGGGTAAAAGAAAAAGACACAACAAAGACGAGAGCTGGCCTCGTGTTTAACTGAAGGGTGATTGGATATTTTCTAATTTGTTGGCTTTACTATAATTTATATGAGCTCTGAGAGTAATAAGCAACTACTGCTTTTTATTTATTTATTTATTTTATTTTATCCTCAAGACTCAGAGAGAGAGAGCTAATCTGCACTCACCAGCCAAGGCGAGAAATAATGAAATTAAGAGCATTAAAGCAACACAACAGCCGGAGAAAGGTAGTAAAGTAATTATCCACGTTTAAACAGAAACCTGTGAGCTGCTCCTCAGCTCCCGTTCTCTCTTTTATTATTTTTTCTCTATATTTCTCTCTGCATTAATTTTCTTGTTGAAAATCAGCAGCCCTGCACATAAACAGAGCAGAGCTTTATCTCATCATTATAACGTATCACTAAAACCAGGTCCTGGTTGTTGTTTTTTTCTCTCATTTAATGTCATTTATGCTCCTGAAAAACTGATTGTTTTTGTTTTAAGATGTTTAGTACTTTTAGTTACACCATCAGGACTAATAGCTTTCTGGGTGACCGGGGAAAACTTTCAGCAAATTGCAGCATATTTTTATTTTAACGGATTCATAGCTCCGGTTATCACTTTAAAATATTAACAGATGGTAAAAAGCGAATTAAACCCTTGCTACTTCTTACATTTCTGCTGAATATTGAATGAGTTTTCCCCCTTTGAATTGTGTGATCACATTAAAAAGCTATTATTGTTTTATATTTCAACATTGAAAAGTTGATCTACTAAAAGTATTTGTTTTAAATGTCGTAGCCATTTGAAAACCCCCTCTTATTTCCCATTAAGTGAAACTTCTCGATTCTTGCCTGGCAGAAATCAGATATGGGTCTCTAGAGAGAAATATGTGTATTTGAAAGGGACCCAGCCAAGAGGCATACAGGTGTTAACAGTACAAAACCCAAGAATCAAAGGGTAAAGACAGTGGGGGTGTAACGATACATCAAGCTCACGAAACGACGAGAGACTTGGTTTGCTAGAACAAGACGAGACAAGATTATTGCGGGAAAATCTAAAATCCCCTTTTATTATATTCATATAAATCAAAGACAGTATATTCAAACAGTTGTCATAAAACTACAGGCGATTGCTTGAGGTTTGTATCCTCTCCTTAAACACATGTAACTGCTAATATATCTTCAGATGCTTTTTAATACAGATCAAAACGACTCAAACTGTTTTACACTGCTTGCTTCAGACATTATTTACGTCCAGATATTGTCACAAAATCGTAAAACAAGATCAAGGAAGCTAAGGAATAAGAAAGCTAAACTCTGCACTGCTTGCTTCAGACATTGTTTACGTCCAGATATTGTCACAAAATTGTAAAACAAGATCAAGGAAGCTAAGGAATTGGAAAGCTAAACTCGACACTGCTTGCTTCAGACATTGTTTACGTCCAGATATTGTCACAAAATTGTAAAACAAGATCAAGGAAGCTAAGGAATTGGAAAGCTAAACTCGACACTGCTTGCTTCAGACATTGTTCAAGTCCAGATATTGTCACAAAATCGTAAAACAAGATCAAGGAAGCTAAGGAATAAGAAAGCTAAACTCTGCACTGCTTGCTTCAGACATTGTTTACGTCCAGATTTACCACGTGTGGCTCCGTCTGCTGCACGATTATAATGCACGTCTCGCGCCAATGACGTAAAAGTCTTCAGAAACTATCGGATGTTTATCGGATATCTAAAAATTTAGTTGTGATCCAATTTGTGTCTTTTAGAATATCATGAAAAAATATTACATCGAGGGGCAACAAAATTGTGTTTAGGTCGTAATTGGCAGCTGTGAGATCATAGGTCCACTCAGGTAATTATTGTCTGATACAGTGAGAACAAAGCTGGAACCTGTAAGGAAGTCAGTACCTTTCCTCAGTATGAAGGTTAAAGGTCAGTCAGAGCTGTTGGTGAGCAGTTCTTATGAAGTTTCGATACCTGTTTGCCCCGATTCTCTGGTTACAGCGATCCACGGCGGTCAGGTTACAATGTGCAGGACGGAGAGGCCTCGTCCTAGTCGCCATGGGAGACAGGGCCTAGCGGTCTGGCGATGCGGCTGACTGAAATTGCTCTGAAACACGACGCTGCCTTATTGTTCCCCATCCTCACACCTCAAAACAAGCGCCCCAGAGGGGGAAAGCTGACTCCACTGTCAGCGGCGCTCCTGTTCTTAGGAAGATGCTTCCAGTCTCCCACTCTCGGCCACTCCACAGTCTCACCTGCTTCGCTCGTACTCACAGATCACATGCTCCTCTGATCTCTCCACATCTACCTTAAGGCCGCCCTGATCTTCACAGAAAAACAGCTAATATTTCACACATTCCCGACGAGCAGGAGCTTGATGTTCGAGTTTTTTGCTTTTTTAAAATTTGTTTTAATGTTTTTTTTTATAACTCTACCTCAGCCTGGAAACCTCTTTCGTCTGCAGGCTGCGGTTCAGGAGTTACTAAACAGAGACGATAATTAGGATTTATGGAATTATCCTTTTTTCCAAATGTTGTTTCTGTTTCATTAATTCCTTTCTTCAGTCCTTCATTAAAAAAAGTCTTCTAACATTTTTTCTTCCACCTTTTCTTTGTTACCTTTCTTTAAAAAAATCTTTTTCAATCCTTCCTTGCTTTTTTTTAATCCTCCCCTCCTTTCTTCCTACTTTCCCTCCTTCCTTCCTTTTTCCAAGTCCTTCCTAACCCTCTTTTATAAAACCCCCGTACATACTTTGTTTTCTTCCTTTTATCCCTAATCCTTCCTTCTTTCCTTTGCTACTTTCCTTCCTTGCTTCCTTCCTCTGCTCATGCCTTTGTCTTTCATTCGTTTGTTCCTTCCTTCCTTGATAGTTTCAGACAACAGCAGTTTTGAACCCTGACCTCTTGTATCTCCATGTGATGATTTTAACATCTTTAGTTCCCGGGTCATTTCCATTTGGTGCCTAGGTGTTGGTTAACTTCTAATGACATCCTCCGGGTGTAAAGGTGATTCAAATCCGGATTGGGATCCATGCTACGACGCAACCAGAACCAGGTGTTGGATAGATAATGGGAAAATGGCTTTGAAAGAAGCTGGGCGCCGTTTCCCATTAGCTCGCACGTGTGAATGCATCCAAACAGGATGATTCGAGAAGAGCGTCGGTCAGTGTAGGCGATTGAATTAATTATGTTTTATCACCTTTTAGCTAATTGAAGCCTCCTTCACTCGCCTCAGACTGCTCAAGTTTGCGTCTTTGCCCGCCGAGCTCGTCGGCCATCTCTGCTGTCAGACTTGTGTCGCTGCTGTTTTTTTTTTGCCTTTTGTGGCGCTGCGTTTTATTTATTTTTTCTCTCTCTAATTCATCTCCATCAAGACACAAGCAGAGTGCAGGCCGCGCTGTTTCATTACTCACATAATGATTTGTGGGGACAATGTGAGGTTTTCTATAGCCGGGCGCGTCTGTCAGGAGAGCGGCGCTCTACCTCGCTTTGTTACCAGAATTTGCTTTCTTTCATTACAGAAATACAAGACGACTCATTACTGCTGTGTCAAATGATGCTTATTGTTTATTTTTTGGGAACTCGTCAAACTTACTGTATTTATTTTTTCTAAATGATGAATATAGATCCGTGATTTATGTTTCTCTGTGTATCAATTTCCGTGATAATAATTTATCAGTTTCTTTTGAATTATTGTTAAAGTCCTTTAACAATAATTTAATTTTTTAATTAAATTATCCCACATTAATTTTACCTGTAAAAGCCTTACTTCATTCCTTAATTCCTTCCTTCCTACCTACCTAACCACCCTTCCTTCCTTCCTTCCTTCCTTCCTTCCTTCCTTCCTTCCTTCCTTCCTTCCTTCCTTC
>JAVLVB010000669.1:3597937-3612133 GCA_032876305.1 Orestias chungarensis | reverse complement strand
ATGTTAGTGGCCCAGGCACCAGTGGCAGGGGGCTTTAGCGTGGACCAGGGCAGCATGGAGATAGGGTTTATCTGCCTGACAAAAACTGGACCCATTAACAAAAACAAATGTACTTTGATTCAGATGATCTGGTCAAGCAAAAGCAGCAGAATGCATCATAACCGTGATTTAATCACTCATCCTCTAGCCCCGCTCTCCTCTTCAAGTCATGCAATTACACCCACTGCATTCATATATGGGGGGATGATGAGATCCTGTTAATAAAGTGAGTCCAAGCTTGTAAATTCACATCCATGTAGGAAGAAAAAGGGAAGAAGATGTTCTTGTCCGGCTGCACAACTTAAGGAAAGCATGGAAATCGGATATTGTTAAACATTACTAACTGATTCCAGTTCGACCCACATTTTTTTTCTTTCTCTCCAAACATCAGCATGACTACACTACTATCCGCTAGCTGTGCCACCTGGATCTACACAGGATTTGGCCAGAAAGGACAAGAAAAAGTCCATCCAAGTGACCAAATATGTTATTAACATGCAAACTTTTAATGCATAACAGCCTTGATTTAAGGGCCCTATGAAGCATTGCATCTAAGCAGTACTTTTTGACCATACACTGATATATTTTGGAGCTTCATGCATAAATGCGAACCTGAGGTTCTCAGGTAAAAAAATTGTACAAGTCATCCCCATATGCCTTGTGAAAATCCACCCTGCTAACCGTATCCACATACACCCAGAGGACCAGTGCTCAAAACAAAGAGCTGTCTTTGAGCTGAAGTGAATCATAAGGAAAAGAAGGGGAAAAAAGAGCAAGGAAAGCTGTTCCCTGATCCCTTATTCTAAGCACATACCAACAGCTTAGGACCAATTTAACAGAGCCAAGTGTTTCATCCACTGAACAGACACTTCCCTTTGTGCGTAAAGACGCGTTCTGGAGACAGACGGTGTAACGCACTTACTGCCTCCAGCAGAAAATGTTCGGTTGTAAACTTTACGCACATGTCCTCATATCTATCCAGTCACCCAGCCAGTCACCACAGATCGCTCCTGGTTGCTCTTACCTGCTCTGACACTGGCGGCCTGCAGAAGCAGCGTTAAAGTGATGAATGCGCTGCCAGAGGAATCCATGAGCCAGCGTTTCGTTTTCCACCTTGTGGACCACCTTTGCATCTCCATGTCCGGGTCCCACAAAGTGAACGCGACTTCGGGCGACCTTTTTGATTGGATTTATTATTATCAATTATGTTTGCTGTCCCCTCCGCGATCCCGAATGAAAAATGGAACCTGTCCTACAGAAGAGCCATGAGTGAGGAGGAGGGGGGTGGTGGGGCAGGTTGTGGTGGTGGGGGGGGATTCAACCTCTGCTCTCCACCACAAAAAGAGGGCCAGATCCTCTTTCCCAGCGCTCAGCCCCGAACAGTCAGGTATTAGGGCTTTTACAAAAAAAAAAAAAAGAAACTCAAACAAGCGCAGCTTCTCCGCTGCGTGCGTCCCCCGGACAGGAGGGCTGGACCTGATCCACAAACCAAGGGCAACGATTCCAGGCCACTGACAAGTCATACAGGCGCCGATTAACAAATCACGGGGCTGGAAGTTCTGCTCAGGGTCCACCCATCAGCTGATGCGCCCCCAGTAGGCTTCCTGGAGCGCATGAGAGTAAGGAAAGGGGAGCATGTGCGTTTAAAGTTAATACTACAAAAGCTGGATCTTATCAGACATATCCATACATATTTACCTGTTGCTGCTCTACATTATTTATTTTTGTTTGAAATGCTTTGGAACTCACTTCTTTATCAAATAACATGACTATTATAGAATTATATTTTAACAGAACTTCAATTATTACTTTCAGAATTGTTATCTATGATCTATTTTTTTTTTGCACTCTAATAATTGATCAATTAAACTCTAATAGTACAGGTGTCACTCTAATTTGGACATTTCATTTGTGACTTCCAGATGCTGAGAGGTTTACTGGCACCTCCTGTAAAGTTTTTAAAAAAATAAAAGGGGAAAAAAAAGCCTTAATTACTTCTTTTTGTTTTATTCTTAGGTTGCCAGCACATAATGTAAGGAGAATGGGGGGATGCTCCAGATCCCTCTTTTAGAACTGAAACAAAGGGAGACACGTTGGGGTCACTGAGTCTCTATAACAACCCTTAGATGCCATCTAGAGTCAGATTTAATATATCACAATTCGCATTCAGACAGTGCTTGTGTGTCAGATTAAAGGGGACCTTTAAGTAGGTATTAAACTATTTTTTTTAAATTATTGATTTGCCAAATGTTTTAATCTTTAATTGTCATGTTTTGGAAGCACAAACTTGTCATACTCAACAGAAATAAAATGGTTGAAATGAATCTGTACAATGTGTTTGACTTTGTGAATGTAACTATTGAAATAATTTAAATGTATGCCTTTCAGCGTTCATTAAAAGCCTTTTAGAACAAGAACCTTATATCTCCTAGGCTCACTCCTGACAAGCCATGGATGCTGACCAGCCCGTGAATTTCTGCCCGCTCCTCGTTCCCAGCCAACCAGCCACACTCATCCCATATCCAGCCAAATTGGATCAGATGCTGCTCCTAGATGCCCTGTGGCAGATTTCTCCGGTCCTGATTCATGCCTGGGCAGAAAGCGTCTCACGTCACATCCCATCCGTCTGTAGTTCATAAAACTAAGTCCACCATTCCAAAAGTTTGCTTCCTGTCATTAAGAACAAATCAGTCCGATTATTAAAAATAATTCTCATATCACAAATCTTTTGAGAAAATTACTGTTCAGGGAAAAAAGGCCTACTTGTGGCACATGTTTATGACTGTACTCTGGTTTTAATGTAGTAACTTATAAGAGACTTTCCAATAAACACCTTTCGTTTCTGAGGCGTCGGTCAACAATACTGGATCTAATTTAAAAATACCAGGCTGTCTTCGGCAGATGGTAGCCTCATGAATGAACTGGCTCACAACTGGATGTTAGCTAGACTGATATCCTGTTCGAAAGAAAGATTTAGACAATGAGTGAAGCACATTCAGCCTGCATTCACAACCAAACACAATTCTGCATAATGTGAAGCTGCAGTTTAAGCACGAAACGTTCAACCCCTGAAATAACCCTAAAGTTAAAATGTGTTCATTTGATTGGGGACAATGCTTGCATCTTATTAAGACAGTTCCATTTATCACCGCATGTCCAGCATGCAGTAAAACATGACCTCTTTTTGGTGTGACGTAACCGCTGGTAAAACTCCAGTGTAGTTGAAATGTTAAAAATGATAAATATGATATAAAAATGTGAAAAACACGACAGACATTGCAAGCAAAGTGCCTGTTAGTGCCATGTGATTCCATGTGTTGTTTCATTTCATTGCTGTTAATGTAACCTAATAAGTGTGTTTTTGTGTTAATACATTTTTGCACTAAATTAACCACATTTTTCTTTTTCGAAGAGTAAATCATTTGAAGGAAAACTACTGTCCAAACACAGTATAATAGCCAGCATGCAATTATTATCCAAAAACTTAAGATCTGCAGAAAAAACATAATCAGGTAGTTATGTTTCTATTTTCCATATATTTAGTAGATATGTGAACATTGCATTTTATATACAACAAAAGGTCAACACTGTTGAACTGTTGGTCAGGTTGTTTTGTTTATTATTGTTTTTTTTATTGAAATAAGAAAACAGAGTTATTATTTGCAAGCAGTTCTATGTAAATTAGGAATTTAAGATGGTTTTCAATTTTCCAAGGTCCACTCAGGTACTACCCACCAGCTCCCGTGTGTTAGTGTTTCCATATTGCACAGAGAAAAGCATAAAGAACTCTTTCTCTACACTTTTGCCAGCACTGCCTCTAACACAACCAATCCTCAAACTAACATTATTTTTGGCTGCTTCTGTATTTAGTCGAGGTGAATAATCTTGTTTCTTTTTTTTTTTTTCCCAAGTTCAGGAATCTAGTTTGACAAAGAGGGAAACCCCCTAAGCATTGTATCTATTTTTTAACCATACCGGATTTCAAACTAAAATAGTTAAACTAAATAATTTTATGATTTTCCGCATCAAACAATAATGTAGTTTTACTTTTTGCCATGATCGAAACCCTGAAGTCATTTGCATTCAGAATATGCCAGTATATTGGTTCTCAGTTACTATGGAACATATGTCACAAATTTACGATTATGTAAACATATTTAACTATATATAATTGTTACACACATTTTAAAGATAACATCAATTTTAAAAGCAGGATGAAAACCACTGTTGGAGTTTATAATAATGTTTTAGCAAATTAGCTGTTTTCCCCTTTGAGGAATGCCCTCCAATCTGAGGCGTTTTTACGCATTAATGATCTGTTTGGTGAACCACCTTTGCAACAATAAGTATTTTAAGGTATGTCTCTCCCAAGTTGGCACATCATTTGATTTGTGCCAATTCTACTTTTCAAATTGTGCCCAAGCTTACTTACAAATGAATGGTAAGCATCCATGAGCATGGATTTCAAGTCTTGACAAAGGTTTCTGGTGGGATTGCGGTCCGGGCAAATAAACATCCTTCCATCTATACCAGAAGTCTGTATTCTTTAACCTTATCCTGAGAAACAATGATAATTTTGATAATAATAAATAGATAAAAAGAATAATAGGTTTAGGACATAGATACGGGCATTAAAATCTTTGTACTGCATTACGTTTCAACAGCAGAAATATGCTTGATGTTCCCATATTAGAACTATTTTCTCCGTCATAATTGTTTCCCCTTTTTTATAAAGTGAGTATATAGATATCATCATCCCATAAAGGGAAATGTATACACACAGTTTCTCTAAAAGTTTAATGTTTTTCTTGATAAAAAAACACCAAATAGAACTAAAATGCTGGCCCTTTAAAAATGATTACCATATTACAAAACAATCATAAATAAATATATGGCCAAGGGACTGTCAGAGAGAGTTTTGACTCTCTCCCATCACTTCATGTATCATTACCTCAGGAAAACTCTAAACTTTTTTTCAACAGACTAGTCATCACTTGACATTCAGTGAGGTCAGCTTGGTGTGGACTACAGGTGTTTATAATAGGACGCAGCTTCATTCAGCAGAATGAGACAGAAACTAGGAATATTGCAACCAGACATAGAACACTAGGTTTTAGCATCTGTCTGAGAAGACAGGAATGTATTCCTGTCTGGGCACACTGCTGCTTAGAGGCATCTAAAATGATAGCTTAAGTTGATAAAAGTTTAACTTCAAGGGTTGTGAGATGGCTTTATAATTATACATCAGCTACAGAGCACAGACTGTGCAGGTCTTAAGCTTCAGGATTTGCTTGAATGCCCATTATGCCTTCAGCCGGATTTTAAAGATCTAACTTTCTTTATTTATGGATGATAAAAAAGCCACATTAAAAAAGATTTAACCATCACATTAATATTTTGTTAAAGGGCGTTTTGGAAGTTTCCAAAAATTGCAGTAGAGCAATGTATCATATTCACTTTGTAAGGTTTGGAGCAGCTCTTTCATTGAAGAGTACAAAATATACCAAAAAAAAAAAAAAAGCTAAAGACAAGGAGCTGTATGTTTACCACCTGCATAGGGCAGTTATTTGTAAAGCCTTTAGAGGCTCATCTTGTACAACAAATCTTCCTGCATGACCCCTTTCATTACGTTATTCAGTAAAATTGTAATGCAGTTATTGAACCTGATTTTGCTACTTACCAGATAAACTTTTATTAAATTGGGTTAATATTGGCTTGGTTGGTAAAGAAAGGAATCATTAAACGTGACTGGACAGAGATATAGAATGGCTAATGTAATGTGAGGTAGGTGGCCCTTTACCGGCATTTAACAGGTGGTTGATTTCTGTCTGTACACATGAGTATAACAGACCCTTTTATGTGGAGGAAGTCACTGATTATGACAGATTAAAATTTGTAAACCAGCATTGCAGAACTGTTGGACAACTAAGTGCATTCACAGGTGGAGTCATTTCCCTGCAAACTAAGCATATGCGCAAAAATCAATCACAGCTTAATATCTAATGAACAATAAATGTTCGCTTCAAGTTTTGTCATTCCACTCCACAACCCAGTGACAAGCCGGCTAAATGAGAGCCTGAAGAAATAAATAAAACACTTAGCACAGAACACAAAATCCTAATTCTTTCAAAATGTTGTTTTAAGAGACTTTTCAAGGCCCTTAGGTGCACATGTGTTACCAATATAGAGCAAAGGTTCACTCTCCTTAGTAAGCAGCGGCTAAAATCCTCTTTCTCTCGCATTTCCTGATCTGCTTCACAGGCAGTAGGGCACCAGCCTGATTCATAGAGCTTCTTTTCATCTGACTTTCTCCTCCCATAGAGTTGGTAAACTGGTAGGATCTGTCCTCTACTGTGGACCGTGCCCTCACTGGGGTGCCATTGAAATACTGTAGCCTTTAAATAGTATTCTATGGGGCATTAGGAAATAGTTTGGCCGAGCTAGACTACTTTTCTTGTGTGACACACTTTGGATGGAGGGTGAATAATGTTTCAGAGCCTAATGCCAAAAATATCCAGAACAGTCTAACTTGTTTAGCATACTTCTCCTAGTTAAAACCGCAAGTTCAGTGTTTTCAAGCAAGCATTATAAGACAGATCAACAGAAAGTACATTGCACATGTATTGAGTTGAGAACAAATAGTTACAGCTATTAAAAGTCCAAAACGGTTGGTTTACTGTATGAATTCACGCCCCTTTATTGTAACGTCCTCAAGTAAAAGGACCACTCCGTTCAGTGCCGTGCAAAAAAATTTAATAAAATAAAAAATATCGCTTATACAAATATATACAGAAATAAACTGAAATAAACTATGTGAATGATCTGCAGGAAATAGAAAATGCATAAGAATATGGAGTATATACAGAAAGTAAAATTTCTAGATAATTAGACAGTGATAGTGAGTGGTGGTGAGGACATTCGCATTTAAAACCATGTCATGAAGCCATAGTAGCAACAGATGGTCATGGATACATTTTTGGAAAAGATTAAAGCAGAGTTGGGTCATGAAATGTGTCAATTTTTGACAAAGCACTGTATAAATCTTTGTCCAAGTTATGGCCATTAACTTAAACTTGTAGGGACATATTCTAGGTCAAAAAGGTGGAAGCAGAGCCTAATAGAAGGATACATGGGTCAGGATGGAATCAGAAGTCAGGGCATAGAAACTAGGTTGGGAACTTAAAGGAGGATTTAGGCTGGAACCTGCAAGGGTGAGGCAAAGGCAGACATTTTGACTCAAAAGTGAGGTATCTAATGGGGACAAGGTTAGACAGGGAAATCATGAAACAAGAACTTGGTAATGGCAGTGAATTCAGGCAAAGAACACTTGATATCTATTAAGGATATAGTTTTTACAAATCTGGCACTGTCTGCCTGCCAGAGAGCTGCATTAAACAAATATTAAAGAGGTCCGGGACATTACGTGATGAGCTGTTGGCTAGGAGAGCACAAGTGGAAGAGATGAGTTTGAGTGCTGCAGGAGAACAGAGCAGGAAGACGCAGGACCGGCATATGGACTAAAATCATGACACTTCACCCAAAACTGCCAGGGCAAGCACTCCAAGGTTATTGGGATCTGCCAAAGCAGGGATAGAGGCAGATGTTAGTCATTTGATCCACATTTAAGTGTTCACTGTGCATCAAAAGGAACCCAAGTATGAATTCATGTTTGAGGCTATTCCTTTTTATAATATTTCTCTCTTTCTGCAGATGGAACATATCTGTTAGTGAGTGAATTAAAGCGTCTGGCCTTCTTTGAATGGCCTTCAAACTTTCTAGAAAAGTTTTTTGTAGTGTAGACCATCACAATTGGTTTTATTATTCATTTAGCTAATAAGGGATATTGAGATATTAAATGGTGCAGGTACCAATTTAATCCATTTAACCTGGCAGTATTTGTGAAAGCCAACACACAGCTCTACAAACATTGTTTGTTCCCTTGCAGCTATTTGTCGGCAATTCAATGTGTTGTTCATTATCAGTTTAAGTAAAAAAAAAAAATTTAAGTATCTGAGAAGTATTTGTGTCAAGGATACATTATGAGTATGTTAACGTATGTCTCTAAAACATAAGGACATTGCATTGCCAAAAACATTGATTTATTTTATACCATCTCCTAAATACTTTCTCACATCAGTTTCTAAAAGAAACACATTATGATTATTTAGCAGGAGTTCAAGAAAGGTAGAGACTGGGAGTTTCATCCATCTCAAATTAGAGAGATAAAAATGAAGGGACAGCAGCCTTCATTAACGAGAAGAGTAATTCGCTGAACTCCACAACTCAGTTTTCCCATGTATACAGTAAAACACAGATAAGATTTTTTATTAAATCTCCACTTAGGTCGAACATTTATAAATAGTGGTTTTTAGTGACATGCAAATGAAATGCCAGACTAGATTAATAAAAAAATGTTTTCCAAATACCCAACTATGTGTGGACAAGTCCTTAATGTTTGTCTTGCGAAGAGTTGTGTCTGGAATCTGTTAAAATTGTGAATGCCCTCCAAATGTACACTCTATTCTTACTACTTTCATCCAAGTCTGAGATCTTAGATATTAAGTCTCTTATGTCTCAAATGATGTCACGTTGAGTTTCCTCTACTTTCGTTCAGATACAAGATTCATCTTAAAGATCTGGTCAGTTAAAGTGTTGGTGAGAGCTTTCGAAACATGTCGACGGATTATTGTTTTACGTAGGTTGTGATCACTGAGAGCAAATGCAACAGTTGTGGCTTTGTCTAGCAAAAGAATATAAACTCTTACAAGCCCACAGCTGTTTTTAGGTTCTCCCAGAGTAAAATAAACTTCAAAAGACTGGAAATCTCTCCCAGGCTTTAAGATTTCTGCTCGACAAAAAAAACTTAGGGATGCCTGCTGTAATCCAGTAAGCCTGCTGTGTGTGCCTTTTTTCACTATATGGTTGAGGCAAGCTATGGGTGCGGCCCCTGCATTAAGGACAAAATTAAGAGTTTGTAGAGGGCAGTCTAGCTGCACCAGTGAAAAGGGATGGTGTGGGCACACAAGTTATCAAACAGCAGAAATTACAAAATGCAGGACCATTGGAAGGACTTTTGAGTATGATCTCTTGAGTATAAATAGAAATGGTGGGTTCTTGCATACTGCTTGGTTTTTCCTACAACGTTTAGAAGTTTGGTTCTCTTGCAGTTTCAAGAACTGGCGCTTGCTGTTGCTTGTCTGGTCTTACAAAAGAACCTCTTAAATAATATTTCTTAAACCAAAGCTTTGTCCTGCTGAAGAAAGGCTGTAAAATGTTGTGGACATCCTGCAAGTGACCAATAAAGAGCGATTTTCATGTTTTATAACTGAATAAATGTGATTAGTTAAAAACATATCTGAGGATTCTCAACCTCTTAAAAGAGATTAGGAACAGCTCTTATGTTTCAGACTTCCCTGTACAGTAGACGAGCCTTCAATTCAATTCAAAAATGGTCACTTAATTGCAAAGGGAAATAAAATGTTCTTGTACTTCATATTAAACTTCAAAAATACGTGGACTGTTTTTTTTTTAAAACCTAATTCCTGAAAAGAACATTTCTCATTTTGGCAATATTATGAGTTGAAAAAAGTTAAATCTGATAGGGGATTTAAAAACCATAGACTGGCCAAATATAACACCAAGGCTCTTTACTCCATTACTGCAGGCCAATTTAATACCATCCAGCTCAAGTTGTTTTCAGAATCTAAAAGGAAACGGTTCATAGTAATCCATATTTTTATATAGTCAAGACATAGCTGTAATCCACCAAACTAATTGAATATTTCAGGAATTAATGGGTAAACATAACTGAGCATCATCAGCATAACAATAAGAAAATTGATTGGATTTAAAAAAAAATTAACCATTTAATGTCTTTTCAGTTTTTGTATTCAAGAAATCAAATAAATCAAAAATACTTTATTTATCCTTACGGGAAATTAAAGGGTGTTGGAGTATCTCATTTAACTAAGGGGTTGTGGTAGATGGTGATGGCTGTGGGCAGGAAATATCTTGTACGGGTCTGTTTTGCGACTAAGCTGAAGAAGCCTTTGACTGAAGAGACTCTGTTTTCCAACAATAGAGGATGTTCAGGGTTGTCCATGATTTTCTTGATTTTATGTAAAATCCTTCTTTGCATCATCATCTCCAGAGATTCCACATTTGTCGCTGGAACAGACCCAGCCTTCTTTATCAGTCCGTTGAACATGTTCAAGTCCTTTGCTCTGATGCCGCTGCCCAAGAGATCATGGCAGAGGAGATGAGACTCTCAACAACAGACTTATAAAAGATCTGCAACATCTTGCTGCAAACCTTGAATGATTTTAGCTTCCTCAAGAAGTACAGTCTGCTCTGTCCCTTCTTGTAGACGGCTTCACTGTTGCGTCTCCATTACAGTCTGTTGTCCAGAAAAACACCAAGGTATTTTTATTCCGAGGTATTTATTCAATTTTTTGATGGTAAACACACCCATGTCATCTCCCTAAACTAAGCTGCTACCAATCCCAATCCATAGCCATGGAATTGTTCCTTCAGCAATGTTTTGTATGCTGCTCTTTGTTATACAGAATTATAATAAATGACTTTGCAGTGATAAGTGTAGCATGAGAAAGCAAGATGCGTTGTATTGTTTGCTTTAACTGTTTTCTTCCCCTACTAAACAGTTATCTTCCCACGTGTCTAATAAATTCTGTCTTCTTTGCTTATAACCTCTTTTTTCATTATTTTGAACATTTTGTGATGGTTCTTTCTACATTTTTGCTTCTCAGTCATCAGTTATAAAGGAACATTTTCACATTTCACCATCAGCCTGACCCCTAGATTACTGACCTCCCACTACCCTCAGCAGACAAAAAATCTCCTGGTGTCTTTTGAGCTCTAAAACAACTTTATTAAATTTATGTCTGGGTCAGGCAGTTGGTTGAGAACCTACCTATCTCACACATCAAACAAGAGGAACTCTGCCATTTCCCTAACATCACATGTTATCAAATGCTTCTTGTGAAATGCTAATCAAACAAAGACGGCCACTACTCGTGTTATTAGTGCCTTTGTAGAGTCGGATCACCTGGAGAGGTTAGCGGGTAATTTAGGGGAGGTGATCTGTGTAGAACCATTATTACTATCCGTGTAAACAGAATGGTTATCCCGACTACATCACTCCTTGTTAAGCACTGCTTAGCTGTTAGCACTATACACACATTTGATTTCCGTCCAGCAAAGTCCAGTCTGCCTATTGCAAGTCATTGTACACATGTGGTAGAAGATGTAAAAACATATCTCATAAATGGTTTTCTTAAAGAATCCAACAATTATATCTTGTAGAAAAACACAATTTGATATCTGTGCTACACTCAAGAATTTTATTTTATTTTTCTGCAGTTCTTAAATGCTTCTAAAACATTTTGCATTCTTCTTCGTTTTATTTCTTTTCAGATGTTTATACGTAAAAAAGAATATTTACAAAAGTATTGTTTAGAATCACGTGATACCGTAAAAAGTTTCTAATACAAACCTGATTAAATGTGAAAGAGTGTACTGTATGTTTGTCAGATAGCCCTACAAGAGGGATAAAAGTACTGTCCTTTATTTATTGTCATGTCAAATCTCTATTTTAGTGTGACGGATTACCAGCAGTGTTGTCTCTTATTTTTACCTGTCCATCTCATTTAATTGTTGGAATTTGACAAAAGCTATCTCTTTTGGCATAGAATGCTCATATCTGACTATGTATAGTTATTCTTCCTTTGTATTGATGCTTCATGGAGAATGTTAACTCAGTTAATTGAAATTGGTTAAAAATATTGTCATCAAGTTAAACCTGTTTTATAACCCATATTTCTACCAGCACAATGGTCGCTCAAACCACTCTAATTGGAGGTTTTTCCAAGCAGTTTCCATGTGTAAACCCAGCACAGAGGGGCCCCCATTCATTGCCTGTATCATGAAAGACTCCATTTATAGTTTGGAAAAGGTGGACATGACCTGAGCTTACTGTTTAGATATATCAGCCTTACAATAGCATCAGTAGCTGATAAGGCCTATAAGAACCTTATATGGAGTGTGTGAAGATGATTTGTTATCATTTTTATTTAGTGTATTAGGTAAGAAAATATAGTTTTTAACATAACCCAGGTCGGAAATCAAGACATGCATTTTTTGGATAGTTTTCATCATAGGTTTATCATCATTGAAGGTTTATGCATTTTATGCATAATTTCATTTAAAAACTCAATGGATGATGGTGCATGATCTAGAATTGCAAGCAAACAACTTTATTGTGGTCAACTGACTGGCATCGGAGTCACTTGAAAGAATATGGATGAATTGTGAGGAGGTCAGAGCTTTATACACAATAATTAGTAGCACCGTGCTTTTTCATAATTGGACTTTTCATTATATAAAAGCAAATGTTTTAATTTACGCTAGATCTTTTTTATAAATTTTCATAGTTAAAATTATATATGCAACTTTAAATACAGGAACATACAACAGAAAACACATATTTATATCCACAATATAGAAAGACACATTTTAAAAAGACACATTCTATCTATATTTACAATAAAAAATGCTAAACCTATTTGGAAAATTGAACAATAATGAGCTTGTTATACATATTTTCATAGGTTTTTCTAATTCTGAGGTTTATAACACCTTCTGTGGTATGCATTAGAATTGCCTTTTAAATTATACCGCTTTGTTCAGACATTTTGGATCTCCTTCTACAAGCTTCTGACAGTAGTCAGCTGGAGTTCTGGCAAATATCTGACCGAACTGGTGTAAGTGAGTGAGGTTTGTAGGTCACCCTGCTCACACATGCATTTTCCTAAACACTGAGTTCGTTGTCCTAAAGCCCAGTTCCTTAGCAAATTCCATCTTCGTTGTACAAATTTTGTTTGGAGGTAGGAGAAGACGATTCCATAAGCTTACTGCTTGCTTTATCCATTCAAAAGTCCTTTTTGATGTGCATTTATGATCAATGTCTAATAGGAGCATTCAGTTGTGTTCAAGTTTTACCTAGTTTAAAGGGAGTTGTCTATTGTTTCACTCGTTTTGTGCAATGTACTAGTAGAATTGGCAGCAAAACAATCTAACAGCAGCATGCTTCCACCAACATACTTGGCACCTAGAACTGTGTTACCGAGTTTGAATTCTTGAGGTTTAAAACTTCCATACATGCTCCTTCTCAATTATGGTCAAATATAGTTGTTGACTAGTCAGCAGTTGTTAGTTGCAGTCATGTTTAATGGCTATTCCAGAACACAAGTTTCTCATGTCAGCGGGACAGTTTGGACCGCTTCTAACGGATCTTCTAGTGGTGATGGGTTGAAATATTTATTCCTTCTGCATAACGGCTAGAGACAATGATTTTGAAATTCGCTCTTGATTGAAAATTGCTCCTAACAACTTTTCAAGCCTGCCTACATCCACTATTTACATTCCCAAGATCTTCAGCAAGTCCCTTTGACCTTCTTAACGTCCGTGGACTTTGATGTTATTGATCAGCACAACGAGGACAGTAACTAAAGGGAAACTATTAGATCCACTGGTCCTCTTATTATAAAATAAATTCTACGACCCACAAACAACTGAACATTTAGACCATAGTATGGTTTTATTTTAAACTTTAGGAACAATCTTAACCCTCTACAAAGAAATTTTAAACCCAATTCTATATTTTAAAAACTCTTGGAAGTTATATGTTATATATATTCCATACTGAAACTAAACCAATAAAAGCTCTGAAATAAAATTGCATTGGTCGTTGTGGATAAATGTAAAATTCTGACAGCAGTAACTCTGTCACACCACAATGTAATGGCTACCATTACACTTACTGGCAAACTTTGGCTTCGTGTAAACACACTCCTTCAAAACTCTTTGTATAACTCTTGCTAGACCCTTAGTAGTGGCCGTTATCTTCCCTTATCTATTAACATTCTCTGCTGTTGGTCAAATGTTGTTTCTTGATCCAAGCTAAACTCCCAGGGAGCATCTCTCTCTCGGTGAGACCGATGTGTTATGTTGGTGAAGGCAAGGAGGAAGGTCGAGTGTCCCTCGGTCCTCCCATCACCTGTGAAATTTCAGAGCTAGGCCACGCTGAAAGAGGGCTTTGTGTCGCCCTGCCGAGGGTGGGGGGGGAGTGTGGGGGGATTG
>JAVLVB010000669.1:3548095-3597837 GCA_032876305.1 Orestias chungarensis | reverse complement strand
AAAGTAGTTTTTAATCCAATTCAAATGTAGTAGAGATTAATTAGTACTAAAATAAAAGGTTTTACTTTAGTCAGCATAAATTATTTATCCCCCCCATTGTGGATGAAGACCGACCAAATGAAAGTTTCTTCTGTAGAAACTGCTGTAACTTCAACATGGTTAGGGTGACATCTGCTGGAAAAAAACAAGACAGTTTCAATAAAGAAATAAAAGATTGTTGGCAACTAAATACTAACGTAGCTTAAAACAACACAACATTTAAGTCTGCAACTACCCGTAAGCCAATAATGTCTCTTTGGTCCATTTCCTACTGCCCTTTTTAACCTTCTGCCATGTTGCACGCACAGTAGAGAGGTGAAACATGAACTGATCCCACATTTACATGAAAAACTCTGGTAGTTATCAGAAGTGAAAGAGCAGCACAGAGAGTAGTCCAAGCATTTATTTTGCAAATGTTTTATAGAATGAAAAGTTTTATTATAGCTGCTGTAGTTGTTAGAGTGGGGAGGCTGGTTATAATGATCTTATTCACTGAGTCGGTATTAGCCCTGTTGCTGCCAGGTGTGGCCTGAATGAACCAGACTGTGAAATGCTCAGGTAATGTTTAATCAATCAGAGAAGTGATGAGTGATGCTGAAGTTTCTGTTCAGTGTTCTGTTAGGTCCCTTAGGCTATGAAAATAGTCAACATTTAAAAGGATTTCCATGAAATTCATTGCAGATTAATCATTATCCCATATTTAGAGGACCTTTATGCTTTAAGTTTAATTGTAAAATCAGCAAAGTTCAGGGCGACACAATCAGTGACTTTTTATTGCCACTAGGGGGCAGCAGCGCTCTGAAACGTGCCTCTGCTGGCGGAAAGGAGGAGAAGAAGAGTTCCCCGGAAGTGTGTTTATGTACAAGGAGCTCTAGGAGGCAAGTATGATACGTCTTCAATAAAAGATGCATTTCTTTGCGTCATTTGAACTATGTACTAAGCCAGAATCATTAGTTTTAGTAATTTAATCCTTTTTTTTAAACTTATTAGATAGAATGTTGAATGCGTTTATAAATTGGTTTTAGTAGCATTAGCAATGAGCTAGCTCAACCTGAGTACAGCCTTCGTGATCTTATGTTTCTTATGGACAAAAATAACTCTTTGTTTGGAATAATGTACAGCTTAATTCTTTAATTAGGCTTCATTTACTACACTCTTTTCAAGACAACACAATTCTGTATGTTTCTTACTCCTGTTTAAAGGCTTCATAGGATGTATCAGAGAAGCAGGGGAGACAGATTTGCTTAAAATTGCTGTAAAAATATATTTCTTATGTAATGCAGACAGCCGTATAATGAGAGTTCAAAGAAAACAAAGCATGAAGCTTCATGTATGAATATATAGGCAGATAAAGCTGCAGAAATGAAATAGATTTATGGGTTTAAACATTTAAAGGGAAAGGAGATGAGGAAAATGGAGAAGGAAAGAGATATATAATACAGTATTGCTCTCTAGAAGACTACTTCTAAACTTTCCTGGAGACAGAAAATAAAAAGGGAGAAATGATTGGTAAAAATAATATTTATGTATTTGTTACTGTAGTTCTGATCAGGTGATCTATCCCATTTATTTATTGTTTTGATTTTGATCCTCACACTATTAAAACAGAAATCCTCTGTTTGAATTGTAGCTTTTCATAAAGCGCAAGTTTTATTTTATTTTTTTCAAACTTTTGCCCAACAAAGAAATGGAGCACGACGACTTTTCCAAAACCAATGGCAGCAGAACGCTGCTTGTCCACCACTTACCGGCTGAGCTCAGTCAGGACGAGAAGGAGGACCTTCTGAAGTATTTTGGTGCAGAGTCAGTTCGAGTCTTTTCAAACAGGGGACGTTTGGTAAGTTTCTCTTTTTTCTTTTTTTTTAAACTACTTACTTCACTACAATGTGACTGAATGTTCTTTTTTATTTTATTTAAATACATTTTCTCCCTGTCGTAACAGAAACATGCAGCCTTTGCAACATTTAAAACCGAGAAGATGGCAGCAAAAGTGAGTGTGTTGTGCACAGATTTGGATTTATATAGATTTTTGCAAATGAAAAATGTGACTATGTTTAATGGGCTGGACATATGGGGGGGGGGCTTTCACGGTCTCGCATCTTTCTGCATTCTGATTGGCTAAACAGTCTCTCCGCTTCTTCTCTACCCGTGTGTCAATAACGGTTTAGTATGTACACGTACGTAAAACAGGTTGCCAAATTTAAGTTTGCAAATTGGTGGCATGACGGTTTATATCTTTTCGCCCAGAAGAAACAAGAGCGACAACAACTACCGATAACTAGTTGTCTTCTTCTTGCGAAAAAACACACCTGCACCGCGGCCTTTAGATGAAATAAAGGCTACAGAGCGGAGTCAGGATGCAGCGACTCAGTCAGAAGAGCAGTGAAATACACGCGTCACTATTTGGCCTATTGTACTTTGTATTTTTTTCATAATCATTTTTCAATTTCTCCCGTTCTAATCCAATGACTCGGGTAGCGGTGGGACGGTGCTGATCTCCGCAATTTGAAGCCTTGAGTTCGTATTGATATTAAAATTATTATTTTACAGTACAGTATTTATAAAAAAAAAACCTTTTATTTGTTAAATAAATGCTCGCGCCTGTAAAAAGGTTTTGTTCTTTGGTTTCAATGTATTATGGAGTATTTCATTGTATAGTAATTGTAAAAAAAAAAAGAAAGGTTTCTACTTCACGGATTTCGCCTATCATGGGTTCTGTTTGGAACGTAACCCCCGCGAAAAACGGGGGTTCACTGTACTGCACAACGACCGCTACGATGGCGAATTTCATCGTTCTGATGGTTGACCTCAGGGATGATCCAGACAAATTCAGGAATTTACTCTCCCTTATTGGTTGACTTGCCGTGTAATTTTTCCCCCCAACTTTATTAAGTTGCGCTGCAACCCTATGTGCATGTCTCTGTGTCGGATCGTGGAGTTTCCACATTGCCGATCGTCTCATTCTGTAAAGTTCTGTAGGACGTTAGTGGAGAAGGAGCGCCGTCGCCTCCCCTTTGTCGAGCCCATTGTGTGAGACACTGTATATGATGTTATTTAACTTCCCAGCTTATCTCCAACAGGCTCTCAGCCGGCTCCATCAGTTACAGATTCTGGGTCGGACCCTTATTGTGGAGTTCGCAAAAGGCCAAGACAATTTTACAACTTTAAAAGACCCCCCGGTGTTAGACGGGTACGTTTGTTCTTGTTGGTAAACCGTCTTTGCCTTCCTGTTCATTAAAGTTTTTATGCTCCCCTCTTTTTGTTGTTACTCACTACCATTGTGAGGCAGGAGGATAATATGATCATCTTATAGGTTTGGTGGTTTCTTCTGTTCTCTCACCTGCACAGTCGAGTCAAAGAAAAGCAGAAGACAGCAGAGTTGAAGCAGCCAAGTATCCCTCTCATTGAAACCGGTGTTTCTCCTCGCCTCGGGTAAGAATGGCCGCATGATGTAAAACCTCTGTTTCACAGTTAAGAGTTACTAAGTACGTAGAGCTTTGAGCACATTTTTGGGAGGTACAAAACAAGCTGAAGCATGTAAGCTGCGCAACTCTCCAAAAAAAACACCTCAGACGCTTCAGCCTGGACTCGTTGCACACGTTCCTCAGCAGTTGTCAAAGCGTTCTCAGTTTGCTCTGCAGAAACTGCCTGTAGGCGAGCCGACAGAGAACCTGGAAGAGAATCGGAGGGTTGCGTGTTTGGGAGCTGTCAGCCGCCTTGTGTCCAATTAGATAGCCGAGCTGCCACTGAGCTACTGACAGGCAGCCTATCCCGCCAGCTGACCAGACCAAGTGCTCTTCGATACTGCTCGCTATGGTGGAGCCAGACTCTCCCGTTGCTGCAACTTTTGTTTCAATCATAAGAACTTTTTTTTTGCTAAACTACAACAGTACGAGTTTTATAAGATGAAATAGACTCAACATTTATATTTAACAGTTTTTTTTTTCTTTTTTAGAGAACGTAACGCACAGACGTCGCCTTCAATACATAATCTTGTTGGTATCGTTTAGATGCACACATACTTTAGGGATGAGTAATCCAAAACCGAAAATCTGCTGGTGACTGGTAGTAGTGGAATTTTACATTTAAAGAGGAAAAGACCCTTGGTTGCATAACTAAAAACCAATGCTAAGGGGAAGAATGTGTGAAATTAGCTTATAAAATCCGACTGAAACCTCAGTTGTATGACTTCGCTTTTAATTTAAATTCCAGGATTCTTTCATAATTCTTTAAGCTCCAAACCGTTTTACCAAAATATCGGAAAAAAAACCTCCATATTCTTTGTATTTGAAAATCTGGGAAACGCGTCACAGCTGTAACAAATGCAAATGTTTTTGTATTTGAAGTGAAGCGCAGCAATTAGTCTGAAATCAGTATCAGCTGGTTGACTGCAGTCAGGACATCATTTTCTGTCTATAAATGGATAAACAACAGCATTGCATATATATTTTAAAGTCAGTTTTCTATCAGCTGCTGTTTGTAACATTTTTTTTGGTATTGTCAGATGTTTGTAATTTTTTAGACACATCCGTATAAGTTTGCTTCATAAAACTAGGATGTTTTAGTTTTAGGAGGGGGTTAGCCTTGTGATCGGCCCAAATTTACCTATCGGTTCATCTTTCGTGGAATTGTACAAGTATGAAGGCTGCACATCAAAACATATGTATCTAGTATTGATGAACTGGATCATTGCATCCCCAGAATGGCAACTAATAATCAAGGAGAAAAAACCCCGGAAATAATTCTTTGTGCTAATTTTATCTCTTCATTAGCAGCCGGGGCCGATCGTGGTTAATCGTCGACTACCTGACGGATGATTCATGATACTTGGTGTTCACGTTCCCTCTCCTCTTTTTGAACCCTTTTTTTTTTTTTAGGATGAAGTTTCATTCAAATCCCACGCTGAAGTATTTATACCCACCGCCCTCCAACAGCATCCTCACAAACATAACACATGCCCTCATCGCTGTGCCAAAGTTTTACGTCCAAGTGAGTAAACGCCGCGTCTCTGTTCTGTTATTTCACATCCAGCACTTTAACATGCAAATGCGGAGAGTCTCTGTTGCCGCATCCCTTTGCTTTGCACTGTGCGTTTTGTTTGTGCTTTGTCTTTAAAAAATGAAAAGGGAAAGTCACAAATGAACATCTAGCGTTCATATTCACCTCGTAAAATAGAAGCATGAGTCGGGCATGAGCCTGCCCAAGGTTTCTGAGCGGCGTCCAAGCTCCTAAAGATCAAACGGCAATCATTTGGCTCTAAAATCCAAATTACGGGAGCGAGTATTAATAATAAACCGTAAGTGGGAAGCATGAGTTTTGGATTTAACATTTCCCTGGGAGCCCGGCTGCTTCCCTTGTCCCCACCTAGGTGGTGCTGGTGTGCTGCAGAGACGCCCGTCTAATGCCTGGCTGCGGCGCGGGTAGATTTCTTCGGCTCCAATCCCACACCTTGATCCTCGTGTTTGAATGCAGGAGTCGGCTAATCTGTTTTGCATACGGATCCTGCGTGGCCGGCCGCCTGTTAGGGAGCAGCAGCAGTTCTTACACAACCAGCTTGTTGCTATGATTCCTCACACATGACGTTATCTCCCATGGAAACAGGTGCTTCATCTGATGAACAAGATGAATTTGCCGTGTCCGTTTGGTCCCGTGACAACAAGGCCGCCCATGGTAAGATTCTTTGTCACGGTTTGTATAAACAGTACATGTCTTATGTATGTATTGAAACCACGTTGGACAATTTTTTTAAGCCCATTCTTGTAGCTCAACGCATTCGGGGAGGAATGAAATTGATGTTTTTTCATTTTCCATGTTCTCCATCCATCTTCCCACCAGCTGTGACAAGCTTCTCTGTGGCTGCTGCAGAAAAGTTTTTCCGCAGTATAACATTGGCACCTCCATGTCTAACAGTGTGGATGGTGCGTTCAGGCTCATGTGTAGTGTTACTTCTGCTAGAAGGTTAAAAAAGTTCTGTCGAGGCTTCTGCTATTTTCTGACCCCACCTGAGCTCTGGACCCTTGCAGCTCCCACCAGAAATAATACGGACCTACTGAGCGCTTCTCTGTTTAATGCCTTCCTTGCCCAGCCTGAAAATGTAGCTGCAGGTGGTTCAGTCTTTTCAGGACTGTTGCCTCAGTTGAAACCCCTAGCAGAGCCTGTTTGGCTGCTGGTTAGCACGGCGTCTCTAAATTGCTCTAAAGTGTGCGACAGACCAGTAAACTGTCCAGGGTGTACCCCCGATTTTTGCCTCCAATCACCGCTGGAGAGAGGAACAGGCGCTAATGCAGCCTTCAATCGGAAACATAACGATACCTGGCTATTCTGCTGTGCTCGTTGTTCCCCATGATGCTGGTTGTCCACCCCAGAGCAGAGCTGTGCTTACTTTAATCAAGTTTTCTGACAGTAAAGGCCTTTCTTGACACCTGTTTTTTTTTTTTTGTCGTTTGTAAAGACGACGAATATCTCAACTTCTCACTTCGTCACTAGATCATAGCAGATTTGCCTCGATGCAAGTCGGCCGATTGACGGGCGGTGACTGCGTTGCTCAGGGAGTCAGGAGACCAAACGATGGATGATTATTTTTTTTTGCACACAACACTCAGAGAAGTGTGTCGTATGGGGTTTAATTAGTAGGCATCAGTGTGATGTGACCTGAATAAAAGCTTTTTTTATCTGCAAATAAGTTGTTTTTTAAGGTGATGCACCATCATTGCTCCACTTCAAAGTTCATGTTTGCATCATCAAGTTGAAATCGTACAGAAACAGATAGAAATCAGAGATTGTGTGAGAAAACGGTTGGGACAATTTTGCAGTGGCTCAGCAAAGTGTTTTGGAAATTCAAACTTACTTCTCTCTGACGGTAAACCGGGCGCCTTCTTGCTTTGTTTTGTCGCCGCAGTTTGAGCTCCTGCCTCCCGCTCCACGCTTTTCCATGCCTCCCCCTCCCCCCACCGACTACCCACCTTTACCGGAGGAGGAGCCGAGGCGTTCGAGCGAGGAGGAGTCAGAATACGAGAGCGGGGATGACGAGGATAAAGAGAGGTGAGGAGCCTAAAATCATTAGAGAAGATGCAAGCGTGAGCAATTTTTTAGACGAAGAATGCATGTTGTTGTTTTTTTTTTTTTTGTCTGGTTAGTGACTTTGTTCCCCCGAATTCTTGTTTTATTTGAGGATTGCACGTTTGATGGGCCTGGTCAACCAACCATGCAAGAGGCCCCTGAGACCAAAAACAGCTTTGAAAAGAAAGAAGCCCAAGATCAAGGATCTGCTCTACGCTCCAAAAACAGACTCTCAGAGGTACGGAGGAAGCACTCAACCATGTCACAGTCCTCAAACATGATTTATCCGGATACCGCATCCGTTGCTTGGTCAAAGCGCGGGGCGGAAACCCTCCAGACGATCCGTCTTTCTCCTAAAGACGGGCCCCGTGCGGCTCAGCGACTTCTCCTGGTTCCACATTCTCACACACCTGCACGCCGCCTCCCTCAAGAGCGGAGTCTGCTCCCGAGCTAAAAATACATCTCCTGTCCACATGTTTATCCGACTCTGGAACATCTCAGATAAAGCAAAACAAACACTGAAAAAACACCAAAAAAACCTGAACCAGATAAACCAACCATTCATCATCCAGTTTTTCTCTGTGGCCCCTCAGCGCTCCGGCCCTGCAGCCCTCCGACGTATTCGAGAGCCCGAACCCCGGCGGCCCGAAAAAAATCGAGTTCCACATTTCTGTGCCAGAGGTGGCGGCTGCTGTCGAAGGCCAGCCGGACGCCGATGTCAAAGGTGAGAGATTCTTTTTTTTTTGCACTTGTCAAAAACGCTAATGATAGTCCGATATTAACAAGAAAATGAAGAGTGGAGGTCGATGAAAATCAATCTCCAGAGAGAGTTTACTTTAATAACTCGCACAGGAATTCACTTCATTAAAACATCTGCGGCCTGATGGTCGGGAGTCCCTGCATTTGCCCTGAAATTAGACTCGTGAATTATTTATAGTTGTAGAGATGAGCGTGGAGCTCGAAAGGAAACAGAGCGCAAACACAAAGAGGAGGCTGCTGGGTAACGGTACAGCATCTTAAAAAAAAAAGACAAAAAATGTTTCAACCCTTGAATTATCCAGTGTAAATACAAACAAATACATGCTAAGCTTTAGCGGGTTGCAGCTAACCCCCTTCCAGTTAACGGTTATGTGTGTCTTTGACCAAAGACAGAACATTTCAGAGAAATAACTTGAAGTTTGAGTGAAAATTCTTAACCAAGTTGCTTTATAAGTGAAAAACAGATTTTGGAAGCACTTTTTCTGACAGCATTGAATAAGGTTCTCACATCCCGTAGATGGTTGCCATTACTGTCATCTATGTTTATGCATTTAGCTTCCTTCCTTCCTTCCTTCCTTCCTTCCTTCCTTCCTTCCTTCCTTCCTTCCTTCCTTCCTTCCTTCCTTCCTTCCTTCCTTCCTTCCTTCCTTCCTTCCTTCCTTCCTTCCTTCCTTCCTTCCTTCCTTCCTTCCTTCCTTCCTTCCTTCCTTCCTTCCTTCCTTCCTTCCTTCCTTCCTTCCTTCCTTCCTTCCTTTCACCTACCTACCTACCTACCTACCTACCTACCTACCTACCTACCTACCTACCTACCTACCTACCTACCTACCTACCTACCTACCTACCTACCTACCTACCTACCTACCTACCTACCTACCTACCTTCCTTCCTTCCTTCCTTCCTTCCTTCCTTCCTTCCTTCCTTCCTTCATTTCTTCTTATCTACCTAGCTAAACACCTTCATTTCTTCTTTTCTTCTTGCCTTCCTTTCTTCCTTCCTTCTTTCCTACGTAGCTACCTAAGCACCTACCTTCCTTTCTTCCTTCCTTTCTTTGTATCTTACATCGTCTCTTCAGTACTTCCTTCCTACCTTCCTACTTTCTTTCTTGCTTTTGTTCCTTCCTTCATTCCTTCAGTTCATCCATGCACCCAACCTTTCATTTGTTCATCACTTTCTTTGATCCATCATTTCTTCTTTATCTCCTTTCATTTTTTTTTTCATTCCATCATTCCTGTTCCTTGTTTACTTTCTTTCTTTAGTCCTCCTTTAACACCTCCTTCCTTCCTTTCCTTAAACCATCATGTGTGCCTTCTTTCCTCCTTTCATCAATCTTTTCTCTAGTCTTGCCCTTTTCTTCCATCTTTCCATCCTCCCTTTGGTCTATTATTCTTTCATCTACCTTCCCATGATTTCCTTCTCGTTTTCTATCCTTTCGTCCTCCCTTCCTTTAACCCTTAGTTCCCTCTTTGGTGCAAACCCTCATCCCTTTCTCTGGTGTTTCCATTAAACACTGTTCCTTATTGACTTCCTGCATCAAATCGTCAAAGATTTTCTGAAAGTAAAGTGGCCAGTTAGTGTAAGTCCAGTGTTGACGTTTCTTCGTTGCTTATTTATGCTCAAAAGTCTTGCCATAGTCAGTTCATTTCTCTGTGATCATTTCTATCAGAAACGTGTTGCCCTACAGGTTTATTCATTCAAGTTTTGACTTGTGTTGTTTATTCTTTTATATGTTTATTATTATGATTTTGTACATGTGAATGTACAAAATCATGTTTGGAAATACGTTAACTCATGAAAATCACCTAATCTGAATGTATGGTTCTCTCAATATAAAAAGCCGTTCTCTGTTAAGCCTCGGTCTAACTGGTCAAAGTCGGATTCCACCCCAGTTTAGACTGCAGTCTTGTTCTGGCTTAGATGGACTCAAATAAATACAGATATTTTATTTATTTTTTGAAGACAAACGACTAAAAGTGTCAGGTCGCATAAAGTCATCTGGGTTTTATCACGAATGACTAAAATGAAACCAAATCAATCGTTTGTCCAGACAATAAAAACAATTCAGATTACGGAATTAAATTCCTTTTAAGTATAAAACGTTAGATAATTTAACTTAATAAGAAAGCAAAATCACTCTGGTTAAACCTTAATGTGCTGATAATTAATTGGTTTAAAAGTTGCTTGGATGAACGTATTGCTATGAAAACGTTTTTAGTTGGTTAAGTCAGGCCGAGTTCGGGTTCACTTCATATTCGCCAACACGAAGAACATCCATCAGGCGGCCTCTGCATGCGTTCTCCAAGGCGCCGCTGATAAACACGTGTCAGGACGAGGAGACGCATCGATACGATTGATCTGCTGATGGATCACACCCGGGGATGAATTACTCTCTGCTCTCCACCGCAGACAATTAGCTAAACAGGTGCAGGGATTGATCTACAAGCAAAGATGGATGTTTTTTTCCCGTAAAGGAAATGTGATGTTCTGCCGTGAAGCTGGAAGAGCAGAAACGCAGCGGAGATGCTTCGGTTTTAGTGGAGGCGAGGCAGGAAGCCACCTGCCGAGGCGACGGACCCGTAACTCACTGTGACGCTTCCCAGGTCCCAAACCAGAGCATTCCTCTGAGAGCGTGTCAGCTCGTGTGCTGCGTGAGGTTTGACTTGTAAGGTCTGGGGAGAACATTGTTTACAAAGTGCCGCTTGAAGCTGGAGGCCTGGAACATTTTGTCTGTTTGCATACGACTCGTACGATTTGCCTGTTTGCTGCGCCACGTTTGAACTTAAGCAAATGGCAGGTTTAATGTGCCGAAAATCCCGAAGAGCATATTAGACGCGGGCAGACAATATACCAGACAAGTACAAGTCGAGGTCAGTGATGGGGAAAAATTAAACAGAGGTGGTCCAAACATCGTCTCTGAACTCACACTGGGTTCATATGGGTGTTAAACATATGTGAAGTGGTTAAAAATTAAAATTATTGTTTTGCTTTGGATAAAACAATCCTTTTAATACGTTATTAAAAAATAATCAAGCACATACTGACCACAGCTTCATTATAATGTCTATATTAATAAAAGATAAATTAAATATACTGGCCTTTGTAAAACAGAAATCACAAAGTTTACACCACAATTTTATATTTACAGGATGGAAACATATTTTTTACTTAACATAACATATTTTTTGTGTGGCCTGTTATGTAAAACTAATATTACCAACCGGTATTTATTTCCGTCTTGTTTGTGTTTTATGTGTTTTGCATGGTAATTATTTTTTGTCTCTAACAGTGATGGTGAAGCTATGGATCAGGGCTGCAACTACTGATTGTTCTTAAAATTGATTTTCATTAAGAAAAAGGAAAACTCAAGAGAATTGTGCCCTTCACTGCAATTTATTTAACTTT
Source organism: Orestias chungarensis (assembly GCA_032876305.1). NCBI lineage: Eukaryota > Metazoa > Chordata > Actinopteri > Cyprinodontiformes > Cyprinodontidae > Orestias > Orestias chungarensis. The sequence continues at coordinate 3,586,581 of JAVLVB010000669.1, read as the reverse complement.
GTTTAAAGGAACAAATGAGCTCAACTGTTTCAAATATTTGTTCATTTTTAGACATAAAATACAAAAATGAAGTTTAATTCCATAAAACTTATTGAATGTTCAGAATATTATCAATAATCTCAACCCTTATTATGCTCTACATTTAAATTCAAATTTTATTTGATCTTTATTGTGAATGTCCAGCAGGAGGCTGAGTTATTTTTAATAATAATCTGAACTTGTGTCTCTACCAGCATGTTTAGAACAGAGTTAGTAAGTGGTAGACATTGCTGGAGGTGAGCGTCTTGTTCCACATGTGTTCATATATTGTTTTAGTTTTTTTTCTGCACACCTGCAACTCTAAATTGGTATCAACTGAATTTATTAACAGTATTTATCATGTTTATGTTCTTATTAGCTATCGGTTATTTTACGGCGCTGGTTCTTCCTCTTCTGCTTCAACTCCGACATGTTTTCGTCTCAGATGTTCACTTGAAGAACTTTCCTACATTTTCCTGCTCCGCTATCTAAAACAAGGCTAACGATTGGCTGGTTTCTTGTTCTACTGCTCCACTGGTAGACCACAGCGTTAGGTAGCTCATGACTGCCACTTATTGACCGCAGATTTAACATATTGTGTTAAAAAAAGATGGTTACTGTAAAACTTGATTATAAAGCAAATGATCAACGAGTAAATTAGCTGTCAACAATTTAAATGACTTTAATCGATTAAATCTATTAGGTGATTCAGCCCTATTATTGATAAAAAGATGGTGGAGTGTATTAACTGAATATCGTTTATTGGCCAAAACATTAAAAATACTATTACTGGTATCCTCCAAATTCCTCAATGCTTAATAGTACATTGGTGAGCTTGTGAAAATCCGAGCTATATTTTGATAATGTATTTCAGGGTGTGGGTGTATATCTGTACTCCCCTTGATCTGTCTTTTACAATTTTCCAGACTCCGGTTGAGTTTTAGAAATGGTTTCGGGTTACTGGTGTTGGACAACGTCTGAAGATTAGAGTATTTGATTGATTGATTTGACTGATTGTGAGTTTGCGTCACGTCGATTGCGATCTTGTGGGTTCGTGTTGCAAAAATATAATAAAGTGTTATCTGTAGAAGATAAGCAATCATTGCATTCATACATCATAAAATGCAGCTCAAATCTCTTTGAACGAGCAAACCATAGGATTTTTAGTAAGTAATGATGATTGGATCAGTTCCTCTACTGTACATGTTTGGTCGCCTTTTAACAAAATGTTACACACCAAGCTTATACAGCTAAGACGTTCTTCTTTTTTTAGGATTAGAAGTGATTCCAATTTCTTGACAATATTTCAGGATTGCCACATAATCCCAAAGCGTTGATGTTCAGATAGACAAAAAGACTGAAGTCCTGAACAGAACCTGCAGATTTGCTTTTCTTATTGTTTTTGCTTCATTATCACCGCTGTGTAAAAGCCAGCCCCCCCTGAGTTCGTTCCTCACTCTCGATTATTAGCATGCATCAGCGTGCTGCTCGTACTCATGGCCACTGTCGGGTCCCCCACGTGTTATTACCAACATGACATTTGCCAAAAAGAAGGGCATGCAATCAAAATAGATGTTTCTGTTGCTGTAAAAATTATCTACGGAGACTCTGGCGGACGTTATGATCCAGAGAGGACATGTTATATCTGTGGTGAAAGGATAATGGCACTCAATGAGCTCCTCCTTTCCATCTGGCCGGGAAAGCCTTGACTGGCTTGCAAACCCGAATCCCTCAGATGACGGAGCCTCCTGGCCATTTCTAAGAATTTCTCCCACAGATAAATGCTGCCATAAATTAAAAAAAGCACAAAGACCTGTTACCTCTGTGTTTTAAAGAGATGTATCTCCATCCCACACATGATCTGTTTGATCTAATCTCTCTGGTTCGGTCCGCCTGAGTGATTAGAGAAGCGCTGCCCAGGCTCGTGGGTGGCATTGGCCTTATGAGGAGTTTCAGCGCTGTTAACCAGATGGCCGCCAACCTTGTGTTGATTTTAGAGCTTCACGCTGCCAATGCCGCTGCTCCCGTGGCGGAGCAGGAAGAGCCGAGATGTTAAACATGCTCCTCACCCCAGGCGTCTGGCTTCCCGACACTCAGGGATCACTTTTGAATCCACCTGACATGAGCTTTATTTTGAAAGGCTGAAAACTGGCATCAGCCAGGGTTTAAACTGAAGTTAAAAACTCCAGGCTTATGGGGTTGCTGTGTGTTTTTTCCTTGTTTCTGCTCCTTACGCTGGATGTTTGTTTTTAATACGTTATTTTCTTGATTAATGAACTTTATGCATGTTCACAAATACAAAAACAAACCAACACGAAGCACTGTAATGTCTACACACACTAAATACAGATACAGCCAGACTACAGAGCAAGAAAAACCATTAAAGGCAAAAGAGCAAAACAGCCATTCCTTGTGAAATCATAGCGAATATAAGAAAGATTCACTGGTTTCCAGACCCTTAAAAAACGTATCTGATTTTTGAACATGGTGAGTCACCTTTTAAGCTGGAAAAATAGATTATTGGTATTTTGTGATATCCAGATATATCAAAGATATGATTTTTACTACATTTTTTAATAGGATACTTGAGGTTATACTGCATGTTTCATTCTTAGTTCTTTATAGTCAATGTTATAAGATTTCTCTACATCTCTAGAAACCGCAAACACAACATGAATAGTGAAAACATTTTTGTATACCTTTTCTGTTGTGGGATCAACACTGCTAAATGTAGCTGGTGGTATTACAAATTAAACCTCTTTTGTAACTAGATTCTGACATAAATAAGCTTGTAAGAAACTAACAAGTAATTTATGGTTAAGCAAAGTACTCAAGCTAAGTAAATCTAAATAGTGAATTCAGCATCTTGTTTTTTTTATATATATCTAGCAGGTTTCTAAGTAGCTACGTATGTTAACAGGTACTCAATCAAATTTGTTAATGTCATAATAAAAGTAAATATCTACTTAAAAGTAAAGTGTTTAACATACAGTTGGTTAGGATAACATCTTAGAATCTGGCTGCTCCTCAAGCTAATAGCTACCAAGCTAACACTACCAAGAAAACAATTTAAAAAGCTAATAATTACTCAGCCTAATGGTGTTAAAGCTAATTACCAAACCAAACATCTAGCTAAGCTGTGGGCTCTCATAAGTAAATAACTACTCAACATTTCAGCTATCAAAACAGTTCATTTTTACTAGCTTCTCAAGCTAACAGCTGCCAAGCTGACAGTCTCTACTTAAGCCAATGGCTTTAAACCTAACAAATACTCTTGCAAACAGCCATATAACCCATCATCTATTTAAATCCAGCAATTTTCTAAACTAAAACCTACTCATACTATTTGATTTGCAAGGTAACAGCTATTTAAGCTAACCATTTAAATAGCTAACAGCTACTAAGCCTAACGGGTGTTAAAGCTAATTACCCATGCAAATAAACAACTACTTAAGCCCACAACTACATAAGCAAACAGTAATAAAAGTGTGCTACTGCTCAAGCTTACAACAGTTTAAACTAAGTAATGAACCTAACATCTGTTTAAATCCAGCAGCTAAAGCTAAAAGGTAGCTGCTATGTAAGGTAACTCCTACTTAAACAAACAATTTTGAGATCGAACAGCTCCTCAACAGTTATCAATCATACAACCTAACACCAACATTACCTGTGTGATATTAAAAGTACACAGTTACTCATCTTTACAGATGTTGAAAGTATTTAATGTAGGAATTTTTAAAAACGTTTTACCTACCTCTGCTAAGACTAACAACTTTAAAGCTAGCAGCTACTAACGATAACTGGTATTCAAACAAGGTCTACTGCTTTCTAAACGCCTAACCTAAGAGTTATCCAGGCAAACCAACTTCTTAAGTTAACAGAAATCAAAGGAAACCACTCAAACTAACGTTTTTTTTGGCATTTTAATTAAAATTCTGCTCTAAATAGCTTTTAGGTTTAATTTGAGGTTATTTCCTTTTAAACAGTGTGTTATTGATGTGGCCAAAAAGTGTGAAAATTGATGTTTGGGTAATTAGCCAGTTGTTCTAGTTGTTCTCTTTCAATTACTGTACAGTTTCTACTATAAAGGGAAAACTATTATTGTTTTTGTGAGTGTAAGATTTGTTTCAGTCCTGTAAAAATATGAAAAAAATAGACTTCCTCCTGTCCCCATATGCAGGCCTGTCACTGAGAAAGTTGGTAAACTGACAAGAAGTAAACAAAAAAAAAGTGTCTGGAGTGCATTGCAGCTGTACTGTCATCTTAAGCTCCTCCACAGCTGTCGAACCGCCATTACATCCCCACTCCTCATGTAGACCTCTATCCGCCTCCCTCTCCTCTTAAACAACAACTGTTGTTTCTGTTTGAAAATTTTTTTGATTTTTTTACGTAAAAATGTTAGATTTTACTAACCTTGAGTATTGATAATTTCCCTTTTTTTTAGTTTTGACCCTGACGTCCTGAGCTTATCATCCCGTCTGCATCGAGTGCTTCTCATCCCTTATTATGAGTAATTCCACATCTGCTCTTGGTGGCAGTCCTTAAATGCAGCTGCTGCTTTCGGACCCACTCTAATCATGACCTGCGACACCCACTGCCAGGTTTTTCTGATTCCTGAGAGGCCTGTTGTGTCCCTGAGTTGTGGCTTCTGTGCCAGCTAGTAATTTAAAGTCCATTCTGTTACACGGGAACAGAATCTTCAATCTCCTAACAGGGCTATCTAAATTTAGAGAGCAAGGGTCGGAAAGGTCGGTGGAAGGAATATTGGGTCTAAATCCCTCCTGAGCATGACTGAAATTGGGGAGGTGAGTAAAAATGAAGCCAGACCTAAAGGTCTGGAACATAAAGGACTTCTCTGAGGTTTTAAATGAAGCCGTCTGATGTTTAGAAGTTTTTTTATCAATAAAAAAAATATGTTAAAAGTTACATATACTACTCACAAAAAGTTAGGGATATTGGGATGTCGGGTTGAATTTCAGGATGAGCCCAAAATGCCTTCAAACCTTAACAGGTGAACTTAATGTGACCTTCTCTAAGCTTTTGAATGCACCTGTCCAACTGTTAAATGTTTCAGTACTTTTTGCACATGTTGCTGTTCTCTAACCAGGAGCTTAACAGCAAAAGACACAACTGGTGTTTGATCCTCGAATCGACCAATAAATGTCCTGGGTCAATTACAGCTGGTGTTTAAACAGTCGTCCTCATCAGGCTGTTCACATTGTGGCATCCTGAGACCAAGACGACACCTAACAATGGATCAACAGTACCTGGCCATTGCAATGCTTCAAACAGGACGTTCTCAGATGGACGTGGCCAATGAGCTCAGAGTGTCACAGAGTGTCATCAGCAGGTTGCAACAGAGATACTGAGAGACTGGAAGAGTTACAGAAAGGCGTACAAGTGGACGTCCTTTGGCCACATCCATGCTGATGACCGCTACATTGTGAACAATGCCCCGAGATACCGGATGATGAATGCCACTCAACTCCAGGCATGTTTAATTGAGGTGAGAGGCACCCAAGTGTCACGTCAGACCATTCAAAACCGTTAACATCAGCGTGGTCTGCGTGCTAGACCACCTGCAAGGGTACCTGACCACACCAGCAGGCACAGGCGTCATCGTCTTGCATGGGCCAGGGAGCATTTACGCTGGACGAGGGACCAGTGGGCCTCAGTGCTGTTCTCTGATGAAAGTAGATTCACGTTGAGCAGAATAGAGAATAGAGAGAAATGTAACTGTGTTTTTTTCGGGAAGTTTCCTCAATATTCTAAAAGAAATCAAAGCTTACAAATATGAGATACCCAGATACAATGCTACTGTGCATTTATCTATTAGATTAGAGGTGATGAAGGCTATAGATGTTATTTTGCGGGGTGCTGCTAAGACTGCGTTATAAATACACGTTATGGTACAGCGTTTCTTGTAGGATTTCCTATTTCAATTGTGGTTGACTCCCGGGTGCTTTTGCTACACTTTTATTCTTTATTTCTTGGGGATGTAAAAAAAATCCTAATTTCATCCTATTATAATAAATGACAATTAAAATGTGGTTCCATGTGTTCCTGTTTAAATATTCGGATACATTAAAGTCAAAGTTATATTAGTTAACTCTGTTACTCACTGACTACGACATATTGACAGTATTTTACGGACTATAAGGCGCATTTACCTTAGCCTTAAATTTTCTCAAAAATTGGGTGTGCACCTTATTTGTGCACTGACTAACAATCATTGCATTGCACAACTTTAGCAGCCAACAATGTTAGGTTTTTCAAAATAAAAGACATTGAAACGTTTATACTTGAAATTTCGAGAGCTCTCTGATGGTTAGTATAAGTGCAAATTCATACACAGACCAAATTACATGAAAACCTCAACTACACTGTAGTTAGTTTGTGAAATAACCTGTAAAATAAAACAGAAATCTTTTAGATGGTTTAATTTTGTCTGTATCCACTTGTGAACATCTGCTCATCTTCTTTACCGAAAAGTCTAGGAGAGGCAGAACAGATGTCAGGAGTGATAGTGAGTTTATCTAAACATCATTGATTTTCTCAGACATCCCCACTGAGGCCAGCATGGGTTTGTTTCCCTCATCAAATCTTCTGACAGAGGACCCGGTAAGCTTGTCAGGATTGTTAAAACTGAAATCAGAACCGTGAAAACTTGTCCGCCTACACCTCTGCAACTCAGGAAACGCTTGTTTCTGCGCACTTCAGCATGTTTTCAGAAGCTTTTAACAAGAGAGACGCTCGCTTTCCACTTGGATAAAGGACTCATCAGAGTGCCGGATCATGTGAAGAAGATCGGGGGAAGAGATGGACATGAAGTGGTGGAGGAAAAAAAAAAAAATTGGCCGCACTGGTCGCATGTGCGGCTTTAAACTCGGACACAACCAGAATGCTGCTGCTGTTGAGAGCTTGAATCTCTCTGCCCACCAAAGAAGGCCGATCTAGGTGCATGTACGCCCACTGAACCACAACAGACCCGAGAGATATCCTGTTATACAGAAAAGGAAGATGATAACAGGGGAACAGATCAATCCAACAGCATTGCGTTCAAACTTTTCCTGGAAAACGGGAGATAATCAGACACTTTGAGGAAACCCTATCGGTACTTAATGGCTAGAGGACGAAGAAAAAGCTGCAGGATCCCACATGATATAGCAAAACAACTGTGGAGGAAAGTAAACTTACTGTCTGTAATGCATGAGGAGGAACCAATGATAAAATTAAAGCAAAAAAATGGCTACTAAAAAAATGCTGTGTGATTTAACAAGCATGTTCCATTTAAAAAGATTATCATTTAATTTCGAACAGCAACACTTTACATTAAGACTCCCATTACAGATGGCTAGTTTATAGGTAAAATATAAAAATAAATTTTTGAACACATAAATCATTAATACGTTTTATTATGCATCAATTAAGAGGAAAACAGCAATCCAGATCTGTTAACTTATATATCTAATTTAGAGTTAATATATTGAACAGTTACTATCTCATCTGCAAAACAAGTATTGTTTAGTTATTACTAATATCTACAACCTAATGTAAATTTTTATTACCATTTGTAAATGCAAGGTTTTTAGCATATTTGCTAATATTTAAAATGCTGCGATAAAAGAATATTACTTGCCAGAAAATTTGTCTTAAAAAGGAGCAAAGAAGAACAGATTAGGTAAGCCGTCAGTTTTGTCTCATTTTCCCCCTTTAATTAGTTGAAAAAACACTTACTTAGAATTAATAAAGTCTTTACAGATTGAATTGGTCGCATATCAAGAAATTACTTACATTGGAGAGCCTCAATGTAAAGTGGGGCCTCTGACAAATGTGTGAAAATATTTGCTGAAAGGCCAAATTTGCACCATCCTTGAAAAAGGGAAGCACAAAATCATTCAAAGTCCAGCCATGTCTCCCACGCCTCACTTTGGACAACCCTTATCTGAAGGACTTATTCTTTGCATTGCATTTCTATGCTCTCAATACGTATTTACGTGTGTGTGACAGTGAAAGCACAGCAGAAATATAAAAACAACAAAGAGTGTTAAATTTAGCTCTACTTTGAACTTTATCGCCCCACAAGGAAAGCTCTCTGAAGATTTATGTTCAGTACACACAACAGCAGTATGGCAGCATTTAGCTGTTTGGAGGCTCATGCTAGGTGAGTCAACATTGATCTGGACGTTTGAGCCTTCAAAATAACCTGGTTTGTTAATTTAAACAGATACCAGCTTGTCAGATTTATTTGACCGCCACTATTTTATTGGCTTTTACTTGGCGAGATTGCAAATAATACACTCTAAAAAGCGCGACTGTGCTAAATTTATGTTTACAAAATAAATATTTGCTGACTTTACATAAATAAAAACGGTGTCGATTGATTTATTATGTCATTTTAATTCATCTATTGCTGTGGATACAGGAACATGTCGGTTTTATGATCAATTTTACAACAGAAAAAAACAAAACAACACAAAGACACCAAAGAAATCAGAAACTAGTTTTTATTTTAAACATCCCTGAATTCATAGACTAAAAATGACAAAACATTAAATCTTCAAAAACATGTAGCTGTAGTTTGGACATATGATTTAAAGTTTAACTAAAGCCAATAACTAAAGCAAAAGAAGCACATTTACAGAATATGTCAAAAACAGCTTAAGAAACACTAAATACTTAAAAACCTAAATTATTTCATTGAATTCAAATAAGTTTATTACATGTTGACTGTTTTTTAATTACTCAACTAAGCAATAACTGTGATTAGTTGAGACTTGCTTTACGTAGAGTACTTAAAGCGTTTATTCAATCGTCCCAAACATCGCTTCATGTCTCACAAGGAACATTCTCTGTGCTCTGATGCATTTAGATTTACCAAAGAGCGCCTCAGAGCCAATCAGCAATCATCCGATTCTCCCCTGCTTGGGGAAAAACCAATAAACCAAAACCAGAAACTCCTCCAAAAATGAATCCCCGTCGCCAAACGTCGCTGCCTCTCTCCCAACCTGTCAGAATATTCATCGTTCCTCCTCTTATGTAGACTTCTGCTGCTGGAAAGACGAGTGCTCCAAGATAAATGTCAAGGATTGTCGCTGCCGCGTGTTGTGTTTACATCCTATTCCCATCCCGCAGTTCCAGACGGTTTGTTCGTGTTGCCTGCAGGCAGGAAGGATTTCCACGTGCCCCCTTGTGACACATCCCATCTTTAAAGAGCAGCTTTGATGGCACGTTTCTTCAACAACCTCAGGCGAACTCAAGCATACCCGTGTCTGTACACATTGGATGTATAAATTGATAGTCATTTGCCATTATGATTCCTCCACGAGTCTCCTTTTTTTTTTATTGTTTACTCAAAAAAATGTGACAGGATGAGAAATTTCTTGGGAGTGAAACCTTGATGTCACATGTTTACCAGCTTCTCCTGACAGAATTTGTCTCCAAAATGCACCCAGGACTTGAAATCCATTTAGCGGTTATCGTCCTGATCTCAGAAGGAAAAGGAGGGGTTAATCGTCTGAGCGGCTGGGGACATGTGGACGGCTACTGGGGTAAATTTTCTTCTCTTAGGGAACCGAGGCGGGCTTCACAGAGAAAATCACTCAGCCGCATTGTTGGTACTAAATCAGAAAGCAACACTGCCGCCTCATCCATCTCTCTGAGCTGGCAGCGGCGCTGCTGTTACTCCAGAGACAGATTTAGAAGTGGCTGTTTATACATTCAGCTGCGGTTTCATTATCTCTGGAAGTTATCGGTCTCAGCAGAAATATCCAGGATGTCTTAATTTGCTAATTTTGATTGGGTCTGATAATATTTTGATGTGGATGAACTTTTGCCATTATTTCGAAAACGAATAAGAGTTTCTTAATTCTTAAATCCGGATTTTCTTTCAGCAACTTGATGCTTGGTTTTAGAGAATTCTATTGGTCTAAAAATACAAAATTTGTTTTCTTAATAGCAAGATTCCTTTAATCTAGTGCCTTTAAATCAAATACCCCAAAATAGTGGAGATGCATCTTAGTTTGGACACATTAAAAACATTTATTTATTTTTTGTAATTCTTGACAGATTGCGTGCCTTTGGAAATGTCTAACGAAAAATGGATCAATCAAAAGCAATCTTCCTTACCCCAGAAAAAACAACTACAAATGTGCTGACTGCTTTACAGCATACGCCACTTCCCCTATTTATTTTCAACATCATGATATGACTTTGTTTCACCAAAATTAGATTCATCACCGCATCGCTATTCAACCTTCCCTCAGACACTGGAAACAGAAATTTACTTCAATCCAACTGTAGGTGACCGGGAGATAAGGATTTTACCAAGCTATGTGCTTTTGCTCAAGTGAAATGTAGTCTTCCTTCAGGCAAAAGACTATCGCTTTTGTCCAAACTGGCCACCAAAATCGACCAAAACTGAAACTTCTTTAGTGTTGCTTTAAGTTAGTCCTTACAATTTGACCAGTGTTCCTATTGCCATCTGCAAAACTACGCCACCCCGGTCGGAATTGACCAATCAAGAGCCAGGAGAAAAGCTTTATCACCACCACTGATAATTGACGGTGAGTGCTTTACAGCGCCTGAACCTTCCTATCAACTGTTGATAAACCTTCTTTGTTTTTCTTGTAGACACACTCATTGAGGAAATTGCTGGTTCACATTTTAAAAATCTCATTTTGATCTTTAAAACCTGAGGTACATCACAAATCTTAGGTACAACAGGATTGGTCTAGTAGTGACCACACAAAACATGGTCAGGTTTCATTCACTAACACACTAGACTCGGAAAATCTCTCCAGTTCAAATGCTAGTTTATACTACTGCCTAAATTTCTGTTTGTTTTCCATTCTATGTCATCGTTGATTTCCCGTTCCCTCACCTCGCAACGGACATTTGAAAGCTCAGATTATCAAAGTTTCCACAAATGGTAATTTCAGATATTGATAATCTTCTGTAGTGGTTTATATTACTGCAGATTTGATTTAGCCTCTAACTGAAGACACTTGTTATTGGATATGCGTCTGGACTCTCTGGATTGTCTGTAATAACACTGATCTTCATCAAACCAGGCCATCTAACCTGTTAGCGAGGAAGCTAATGTTGGTGACGAAGAAAATAGATAGGTTTAACATCCTCATTCTCGCCGTCCTCTTTGATTCCATTCTAAACACATTTTGAACTCATATAGATGAGTTCAAAATGAGTTTCCTAAGATAAATCCTAGGATTTATCTTTGCAGATGAGGCAATATCTGAACTTTCTGTGATGTTAAATCTCCCGTTTCCTTTTAAACACCATCTTGTTTAATGCATAACAAAATATCTGGAAGAATGCTTCCAGCTACACAGCGTATATAACTGGAGAAAACAGTTGTCCAACAAATTAAGGGTACTTTCAGAAAACAGTTTAAAATAAAAAAAATATTAGCAATAGTAACCATGCTGCCAAGTTGAGTGGTAATTTGTTGCATTTTGAGTTCCTCAAACATTTTATCCACATTGAAACGGACCCGACATTGAGGCCAGGAACCATTTTCCTGAAAGACGATACAGACAGTGATTGCTTGACTGTCGTCTCTTTATCACGGTTAAACTTAGAAACCTCAAAATGTTCCCGCCACTTACGTTGATGGTTTCTCGGAAAGTTTCCCTGGGTGTTTTATAATCGCCACACTATTTTATCCCGCTCGTAAAAGTCAAATTAATCAAGGAGCACCGATATGAGCTACACGAGATGATTTGGACAATAACTGGTCCGTATCTTTTGAGGAAAACATGTCATCTAACTAATGTTCCCACCCTTTAAACCTTAAAGCACTGTACCCCCATTAGAAGTGTGGATATTACTCATTTTAGACTCCCGAACTGCTCTGAGAGCTTCATTCAGCGGCACGTCAGTCTCACATCTCTGATAATTGCCAAACGGGTCAAAAATGGAAAAGAGGAAGGGAAAAAATTGCTTCCTCAAAACATGGCAGATTTAATTTGTCAGCTCGGATGAAAATTGGCTTGCGAGGAAAACAAACGACGGATACAAGGGCCAACGGTAGCAATTCGTCAGGGGAAGATTGAGGAGCCGGTCTGGAGATGGCTCACATCTCCATAAATCATGCTGACAACTGACTTGAACTGCATGAGGAGGAGGTCTCCCATAAAGCCAGCCTGAAGAGGCGAAGATATAGGACGTCTCTCTCCTCCTGCCCAGAAATAGAAACGACAGCTTGATGCATTGAGGATGACCCGTAATGGCCAACTGAAACACTCTCTGCATGCTCAATTAAAGCGGTAAACTGTGAAAGATTTTTCATGCCATCAGTTATTCTTACAAACTCCTCTCGAACAAACTGCGTCTCTGATTATAAATAAATTGCTCCAAATAAGAAATAATTGGTTTTATCTTATTTAGCCTAATAAAATGGCTTCAGTTTGGTTTTGCGTCCTTATAGATTTCAGATCAAGCCCACAAAACAAAACTTTGACAGCTGGAACATCTGCTTCACAGTAGTTACAAGAAGACGGCTCCGTACTGTAAATATCACACCAATTACTGGGATTTACTCTTTGTGTTGAGCATCTGGTTGTGAGTAATTTAGAAGTGGCTTTAACTTCAGAGGATTTCTCTCTGAGGAGTAATAATAAAAGTGTTATTTTTCAATAAATATTGCTGTTGAACAGACATGTGTGTGAATGTGAGCAACATATATTCAGAATCAAACCATTTTTAATGAATCTTGTGTTTCAGCAAAGGTTTTCTAATTAAATGCGTCCACAATCTGTCTTTAGTGGCAACGCTTTAAGACTCCAAAGCGACCGGCATGCACAGAAGGAAAACGTAGATTGCGATTTTTAGGCTTTAAAACAATGAAAGCAGACCGTTTAGTCACAAAATCGTAACAGGACTGCTTGCTTTAACCATTGCTTACATCCAGATTTACCATGTCTGTCTTATTTTATTGCACAATTATGAAGCATATCCCATGTTAATGATGTAAAAGTCACAAATTTTAGCTTACAAATTTCTTAAGGGTACGGCTCACATCTACTTGAATACTCTTCCAAAGGCTTATGTCACATCTCAGTCACTCTGGTCATCAATTTGTGGTCTAGCAGTGTCTACACCACACTTAAAGACAATCCAGGCTGTTTCAAACTCTTACCCATACCTCTATCTCTGTACTTCCCTCTATCTCTTTACTGTAACCACTGACTCTGACTAGAGACTTTCCTCTAGATAGCTTATGGTCAGATTGATAATAACTGAAACATTGTGTATACTTTGTAAGTCGCTTTGGATAAAAGCGTTTTCTGCATAAACATAAACATAAAGTTGAATAAAAAGAAAAGTGACGGTTATGACTGCAGGTTTCGATGTAGTACCATGAGTTGAAGGGGCATAAATCAGATTTTATTTTGGTGGGTAGGTGAAGAGATTGGAAACTGGCTTTTTAGACTGCTGTAAAACAGTTAAATATGAGACACATCTGCCTGATGCGTAAGCATCTTTCATCAGAGGATGCAAATTATGCAAATGAATGTGAGCAATTCACCAGCCTTTACTCAAACAGACAATAAAATATTGTTTTGTTATCCGATTAGTCGACCAATCGTTTGAATAGTCGGTGCTGAGTCGACTATTAAAATAGTCTTTAGTTGATGCCCTACTTCAAAATCACTTAAATCACCTTTCTTCCCTGTTCTGGTGCTCAGTTTGAACTGCAGTAGATGGTCTTAAACCATGTCTACATGCCTAAATACATTGAGTTGCTGCCATGTGATTGGCTGATTAGTAATTTGCTTTAGAGAGCAGTTGGACAGGTGTACCTACTAAAGTGGACGGTGAGTTAGTGTTTATTTAAATATAAACCTGTATTTATTTTTTTCTTGTAAAGTTGGACTATTAAAGTTAAAAATATTGCCATTTATAAAGTTTGATTTCAGCCTTTTTAGCTTGTTGCTGAAACTTAATTTATTGTTTCATCTGTATGATTCAGATTAAAATCAGACTAGAAACACTTGTTGAAGGTTAAGTTATTAAATATCCCGTTAAAGTTATCGAGATATATCCATCCACAAAGAAAAGGATATTTCTACTATTCTACATGTTTGGTTCTAAATCAAAATATAAACAAGGATGTTTGCTTTGGGCTGGTTTATTTTTTTATAATTGTTTTATTGTACCATAAAATAAAATGTCTCTTTGCTTGAGTCCAGATTCGGAGTTAGCGAGGTCGTTTCTCTTATATCCGCTCTGTGTGTTCTTCCATTGATCCGAGTGTTTGTTTTCCTCAAACTCAAGCGGCGCTGCACCAGGTAGCATGCAGAGTACGCGCGCTTTATGCCTGGACTTCGACTCCTGCAGAGTTTTATTTATTTTTTTGTCAGTACAAGCATGAACCAAGAGCAAGATGAGAATAATTCAGTTTTACTAGAGACATCTTCCAGCTAATGTTGCAAATGTCCATTAAGTCAATAAAGCAGAGTTAACTCTGCTCATCAAGGCTCTCATCTTCCCGACGTCCGTCCTCCACCTGCGTACTTATTGTGGGTCGAACCCGGAATCATAAACGAATAACAGTCAAACAGGTATGATCTTGCATGCTTAGGTCAGATACTAAGCGCTTTACACGAGTCGTGACCTGTTGATAGGATCAGTAAATGCAGAGTAATGAAAAAAGTTGAACTTTAATGTCCAACATCGCTCCATCACAGGAAGCATTAATGTGATTACATCGAGTCGCGCCGTCTCCGTAATGCATTTCTTCCAGCGGTAAGATGGCGGCGCGCTTGAAAGAACACATTACCGGGGGGCCCGAGCGTGTTGTTCTCCGCCAGTTCCCCACAACTGTGACACCCAGCCTAACGTGTAAGCCTCTCACTCCCCCTCGCTGCTTCGCTGTCAGGGGCTCAGAAAGCTACGTCTTTGCGACTTCACCAGATGTTGATTCAAACAGCGAGCAGATGACAGACTTAGCCAGCAGCTGAAGGGAGAGAAATCCACAGTCCAACACTCAGCAGGCCTCCATCTCACGTTCTGTCTGCTTGCTTTGTTTATTTGTGTCTTGTCTATTGTCTTTCTTTCTTTCTCTGTAGGATCCCTGTGTTTTGACATGTTTTATCCCTCGCTTGTTTAACAAACTCACAAGAATCTGTGCTTCTTTTGTGTTTATATAGTGGTGATCATATAAAATGTCAGGGTTTAAAGTGTAAAATTAACAGAAAACACCCTTACAAGTAAAGCTTTTGATGCCGCATTTGATATGAGCTGTGCTGTAGAACTTTTGTAACGGGTAATTCATTTAGGCTGCTGTAATGAACATCAAATCCATCCAGGGATGCCAATTCTGTAAATCTACTTGGATTAATCTGATAAAATACAACTCAAAAACTTTGAAATGCATTTTATTGGCTCAATTTTAAAAAGGGAGGTATTATCATTGCAACCTTCTCTTCTGTATTTTTTATTTGCAAAAACCACTTGATATTTACATATATCTATTTACTCAGGATGTATTTGTTTTTAGGGGTTGAGTTCTCTGAAGACTAAATAAAAATTAAAATGTATTTGTAAAACTGGCAATCCAGTAAAAAAGTTAATAGATACATTTATTATTCACGGTCGGGAAAAATATTTTTAATTACATTTCTAATGTACATGTGGACCATAGATTAAGATCGAAAGTTGGCAACAACACAACCGATCAAGAAATTTCCAAAAGAATCTTACAAATACATTAACAGATCAAATTTTGTTACGTACAGTAGAATAGCGCAAGGAAATGTGTTCGGACCCATTCTTCCAAACTATCTATGTTTGAATCTTCAAGTTTCTGGAAAGTTCTTGTTTGACGAATTAGCGCCCCTACATACCCAAAGCGGACATTAGCTGAACCACGTAGGTGCAACTATCAGTTTTTATGAGCTTTCACACGGTATTAAATTGTTTTGTATTGAACACTGACCCCATTAAGGTTGCAACTCAAAATGGAGTCAAATTTGTTTTTGAAAAGTGTCTAACAGAATATTTTTGAAAATATAGAAGCTTGTTGGACATTCATGAGCAAACTTTTAAGATCATCATAGATTGACGCCATGGCTAAAATTGTTTGAAAGAAGAAATGTACTGTAGGTGAGTGGTATGCTCGACTATAAAGACCCAACCGTTGGCAGACGTGTGGAGTATTCAGTACGCCCCAGTATGTAGGGAATTCTGCAGTTCTTGAACATATTTTATTTGGATTTAAGCTAGCTGATTAATTTGGCCATTCTATAGCTTTTTAAGTCAAGCCTCCTGAAACTAGAACACTTCTGTCTGAATTTCAAAATCAAATACTTTACTCCCCAAACACCAGGGAATGATTTTCTTACCAGAACAGGAACATTTTTAATGCTTTTTGCCCCATGTCCACACAAAAATGTAATATTTAGATTTAAAAACTATATTCCAACGGCAATCTGGCCAAGATGCAGCAACCAGTAACACCCACAAAACTACACAGTG
This sequence comes from Orestias chungarensis, assembly GCA_032876305.1. Taxonomy (NCBI): domain Eukaryota; kingdom Metazoa; phylum Chordata; class Actinopteri; order Cyprinodontiformes; family Cyprinodontidae; genus Orestias; species Orestias chungarensis. The sequence goes on along the minus strand of JAVLVB010000669.1, from coordinate 3,570,063 downwards.
ACGGCTGCTAGTTAAGCGTTTTTTACATAAACGACTGGCACCAAATACACTGAATAATAATTCAGCTCACCAACAAAAGTAAGAGGGGAGATGATTTTTGTCCCGAACGTCACAACTGGCTCCTCGTCTGTCGTAGACCTCGACTGTCTGGCAGATTACTGAGAACTTGGCTTTAAAATGATTATTGATTTTAGACTGGGGTGGAAGGATCAGTGCGGCGGCAGCTGGCCAAAACAAAAACTACAATCCAGGTCATTCTTATCTGTCTCTGGTGCAAACGTTTAACCGGAACTCGAGGAAGAGACAGTATCAAACCTGTTTTGTTTTGTTTGACCGTCTTCCTCTTGGCTTTTGACCCTGTATAATTTGTTAATTTAGGAAGTAGACACAAAAAAACAGCCAACACAGCGACACAATGTTTGTTTTTCTGATAAGTGAAGTAACACAATCTCAAAAGAGAACCAGAGTTTAGGACAGAAACAGGGTCATACCATAAAGTCGAGGCATTTTAACTCAAAAACTCACCGAAAGAGTGAAATAAGTAGGGTCAATATCAACATATTCTATATGTATCCAGGTATCCAGAAGGGGAACAGACGGGAAAGTCGGGAAGCAAAAACGTGGTTGTGAAACAGAGAAAACAGGGAAGTTACGCTGGACTATGCTAGCTCCATGGCTTTCAATAATCTGTCACTGGTAGCCTGCTCATAAAGGCCGAAACTCAGGTAGGAGGAATGATCGCACAGGTGGAATAAATGAGTAAAAGAGCAGGGAGTGGACAAACAAAAACCAGCTAACAGTACAGAATCATGACAGCCCAGCGACATTTTAAAATTAAAACCTCCCCAGCAAATCGCCACGAAAGTGAACATGGCAAGGTGGGCTAACTGTGAGACGTAGAGATGGAAAAACTTTATGCATTAATGTTAAATGTTAAAGACGCTCTTAAAGGAGCGGGGCATGGACCTATCATACTTTAAATTTAGTTGCATTTAGTTACTTTTACATGTTTTAATATCTTACAATTAGTTTGTTTCTTTTAAATGTAAATGTTTCGTTTTTTAAAAAAAACTTTATATATAAAGTTTGTGAACTTTATAAACTCACAGTTGAACCTGAGAGGAAGAGAGGCATGAAATCGTTTTTGACGTTCAGAGCCTAGCAGATAAATGACACCGACAATTATGTGTGTTTTTTCAGGGAAGCTTCAATCATCTACTGTACCGGGTTTCCCGCTTTCAAAAGTGGCGGTGAAACTCGAGAGTTGGGAAGTCAACAAACCCTGTCGACGTGTCCGTCTACACGCCGTCTACGCCTGTGAGTACCCCAAAACTCAATTATCTCACTATTAGCTGAAATCCAACCAAGATTAGAGCTTGAAACGGTAACTGGAGGAAACCCAAAGCCAATCCAGCCCATTAAAATCTAAGCGACTTCAAGACATCAAAACTTTCATGAAGCTCTGGAACTCGTTTAAACAAATGTTCAGTTGAGAGTTCATGGAGAATACTCCGATCCTCCCCCACTGATAGAAGAAACCAATAACAAACCCTTTCCTTTTCTACATTTGCCATTCTGTCTCATCTGCTGCTGCAGACTCCGCAGCTCACAGAAAGGACACAGGTAATGTTATTTCAAAGGAAAGGATCAGGTACGTAGAGACGGGAAGGTGGGGGTGACTGAGGCTGATGTCTCTTGAACCCTGGGATCAAACGACTCATCCATGTTCGTGCGTGGATGATGATGATGGGGAAGGGGGGGAGCAGGGATGTCGGCCGCATCAAACAGCAGGAATACTGGAGTTTTTTTTTTGATGAATACGATGCCTTGTGTATTCTCGCAAGAGATTAGCAAAACAAACATTTATAGAGCGTTTGTTTTAAAAAAAGGAGCATGCAGTAGAGTTCAGAACACAATTGGTGCCCTATAAGCTAAAGAAGAAATATGTTACGTATGTACATCAGCAGGAATGAACTACTGGTTCAATTTGTCCATTTCGTTCCCTTAAACAAAAGTACTACTACTTCTAAATTTGTTTGCATTCATAAAAAGCCCAAAGCATTTAATATAAATCATCGGATTTGGTCCTAGTGGTTTTATATAAAGGTGTTTAAAATATTAAAAGCACCACGGCCGCTTTAAAGTCTGGCCCAGGCCAGATTAAAACAGTAAAAGTACTCGAGGTATAAAACTGTTGGTAAAAACCAACAGTTTTTTCGGCAGATCCAGATACTAAAGCGCCTTGTTGTGCTACCACAAGGTGGCGACCGCCAACATTAATGCCTGCGATGGTTTAAGATGCTTGAAAAGGGTTCGCTGAGGCGCTTTCACGTAAATGTACGAGTTCTGTTTGTGGTTGAGGGTTTTTTCTGGCAGCAGAACTGTTTTTGGATGGTTAGGTTGAATCGGGAATACGATTTCAGAACTCAGAGATTTAGATGAATGTGGAAATAACTAATACATTTCCAGAATTGTAGAAACGGCCGGTCTTTCTATCCTTACTTGTGTCCTTCTGTGAGTTCTTCCTTTCTCCTTGGATCCACTTTTAATATTACTGTCCTCATATCGTTGTCTCCTACCTTCATGCCATGCTTGTGTCCTCCATCTTTTTCTGTTTGGTTATTTTCTTTTTCCCCTTATTTCCTTTCGCTTTTTATTTATGTCGTTTCCTTCCTTCCTTGTTTTGTTTGGCTATATTTTCTTCTCTGTAATTTTATAATTATATTATATTATATTATAATCATCCATATTTATAATCACCCACTAACTGTATACATGTAAATAGATATTTAGATCTTGTATAGCATATTGGGCCATAGCATATCTTGTATATTGTATTCTGGGTAGATGCAAACTACATTTCGATGCTTGTACTTGTGACATTAAAGTTGTTCTATACTATTTCAATTCTTTAAATGTACTTTTAAATGAATCTGTCTGTCTCTTTTTCCTTCTTTGTGTCTGTCCTCATTTTTTATTCTTCCTTTCTTGCTCGCTTTCATAATTTTTTAATTTTTTCGCCAGGTTCCACATATATATCTTTCTCAAAAAAATATTTTGTTATTAGTGATATTAAGTGATATCAAAGTAAAGCACTGAGAAGATATTTGTTGAAAACATTTAGACGCACTTTTGCAAATTCATTTTATATATATATTTATATATACATATATGTAGTAGTTTTTCCTGTCGTTGGTTGTTTAGACTTCTTTTCTTTTTGGTCGTTGCGTATTTATGCATCTGGATGAATCCGATGGTAAATTAGATGGACTTAAACGTACAAATAAATGTTTGTTTTATTCACCACATAAAATCCCAGCAGAAATGTATCAAACTTGTAAAATAAATAAAAAAATACCGATAGTAACGAACAGCCGAACGCTCTTCCAGTTCATGAGGGGGTTGTGCAACAAGCTGTAAGCAGTGCTGGCATTTCTGCAGCTTATTAAATCGAACGTGTCGGCGCTACAGCTGCTCAATAACACATCCAGCACACAGTTGTGTTTCTGACCATCTGCTCGCCGCCGCTTTTTCTTTTAATCTTTGTTTTTGGTTTTTTTCCCCCGTCTCCACCGATTTCGCAGGAGGGCTCTCACTTGCACAAAAAATGCTCGTCATCTATAGCTGCTTTCGTAGAATTCATTTTTTTTTTCATTGCAGGAGGTCCAAAGGATGTTAATTTGTGAAAAAAAAAAAAAACTAGGTTGGAAGGAGTTTGGTAAAAAAGTACAACCAGCGTATTTATTGTTTCACTTCTTCAAATAGCGTGAGTCCTCAAGGTATGAAAGAAAAACAACAGATAGAAAGTCTTCACCCTCCTATCTTAATTCGCTTAATAATAATAATAAGGTTCGGATGGCTTATTCTCACTTCCTTGAGATTCTTTAAAAAACTCTCAGGTGGACGTGTGAGAGTGCCTCTGTGTGTGCGCAGAGCGAAGGTCTTCCCTTTCATCCCCGCATCTGTGGCCGGCTGCCACGAGCCCGTATCATCCACCACAAAGCACCTGTTTGGGCGAATTTGATAGCTGCAGATAATGGATTGGAGTTCAAAGCGGGGGTCGCGGACAGGAAACTTTTCCCGGAGGTTGTATTTCACGAGCTGATGGAAATACTCACGCGCATGTACGTAGAAACATAGAAAATGCCTCCTTCTCACAAGTCAGGAACAAAGAGTTCTTCATTCGCTGCAGTTTTTTCATATTTAGGAATCTACAGGTATGACAATATGTGGGTTGGTTGGGTGAGGAAGTCTGTAGAGAGTCTGTGGATGTTTGCTCGTTGGAACACAAATAAAAACGCCAGGTGCAGAAATATACTGTCATTACACCAAGACTACAACAATAGCTTGGTTTGCTTTTAATATCCTGGCTGCACCTGGACAGTTTCTGTTGAAGCTGCACAAAGAGATGCACCAATCAGAGCATTGGATTTCCAATCAAGACCCAGATTAATTATTTTCTTACATTTTATAGCCCCCGTTTACGTTAAAAGGCTGGAGCGACAACAGTGACGATGTGAAAACGCCGTTATTACCTGACAATCCCATTATTAACGTTATTACCTGACAATCCCAGTGCTGCGTTTGTTGCAACTCAACATTCGTGTGTGAATAATTAGCCGACAGAAGCAATAAACTCTCGAGAGTGTTCGTACGGACACATGATGATTTTAAACTTAACGTTGATAATTAAAACGCCAGATTTAGGAGAACTTTAACTTTGTGGATATATAAAAGTATTACTTCAAGTAAATGGAAAAGACTTGTTTTACGAGAATACTGCCACCATAAAAACCTCAGGTGATATTTTCCCATTTTTGTTAAATTTGTATATTGTTATATTAAGGATTCATCTCTCATGATCCAGGGAGTCACAATAAGAAACAAAAAATCTATTTCCTCTATTAATATGACGGCGTAAACCAGAACGTTTTCATTATCGGAGGAAACATTAGCTGTTGTCGTGTACATGAACACAACAAACATGACCAATATTTTCTATATTTAACCAGAAAACAGTATCATGGTAAAAGATCCTAAATCTTTTATCAGTGTTTTTCCTACTTAATATTTTTTGTTGTTGTTGAAATTGTGATCTTTTACCCTACTTCATTCTGCCTGACAAGCACTGCTTACGTGACTTATTGATCTTACAGGTCTGCTACATTTTGTCGTCGTTAAACATTTGTAGAGTTGACAAAAAAAGACTTGCTAGGAGAAAACATTATTGACATTAGCCTGTATTTTGCGAAGACAGTTATGTTTTAGAGGCTGAATAATCAGTAATGTTTCAATCAACATTTGGGTTTGCACAATTTGAGGTATCCTTAAAAAAATTTCATGAAAATGGCAAAAGTTTTAAGTAACTTTCTCAAAACAATAAAAAACAAACAAAAATAGGTATCTGCTTACTTGCCGTGTTGTTTTTAGCTTTTAATATACTAAAGGAGAAATAGAAACACATCTGTTAAACATTTATTAAACAGTCTGATGCATCTCAGTCAGCATCTTTAAAGAAACTTGTATGATAAAAGTTATAACATTTAATTTCCCTATTGCATAAATTAAGTTATTTTATATAATTTGTCTTTTTTGTTTGACTTCCCAAATAACCTTTTCTCCTTGTTTATGTTTAGTACAGCCAGTCGTAACATCAATTCACTCCAACTAAATTTTTAATTTTTTTTTCGCCGTAAAATTTACATTTTTAAGTATCACAAAGGTCAGCATTCAACATCTAATATTCAATTTTGCAAAAAAAAAAAAAAGTTTTTAAACTGGCTTTTAAGATGGTTTTTGCTTTTTTGGAAAGGGATTAACGCGCTGAAGGGGAGATGTTTGCCTAAAATTCGCATTTTGACTGGAGAAAGAAACATAGCTATTGTGCAAGCGAGATTCATTAACCTTGTATAGACGATTCAGTATTTGTGGATTTTTATGTATGGCATACTTTAGAAAATCCATCTATGATATTCTCGTCGTAGGTCTGTATCTAAAATACATTAAAGAAACTGCAGCTTTTGAAGCTGAATAATGAAGATGCAATGCTACTCAACACGCTGTTGGCCAACTGAGGAGCGCTATTTATTTTACTTGGAGGTGCACACCTAAGAGCAGAGATAAGTAAAACTACAGATGCATTTAGATAGTTGGCATTCTTTTTATGAATCCATTTTAGGGTACATTTGGTGTTTTAGCTGTTATAATAGGCGGTTAGGAGCATTTTTAAAGGAATTCTGAAGTATTTCCAGGTTTTAGCAATTCAGGCACCAAACTCCAGCAAATACCCCCGATTCCATTGTGTCAGTCTGGCCCAACTGTTAATCATTAGCGCTAAACTGAGGCTCACCAGTGGATAGTCGCATGGATGATTGACAAACTGCAGGTCTCACAGATGGAAACTGGTGTTTTCCAGTCTCACAAGCTGTCGTGTAACTCACCGAGACGCACACTCATGCATTAGTTAGTCGGATTCAACAGGTGAAATGTTTAGTATGCGTGCTATCCTCGCCATCACACCACAGTATAATCAGTGTTTTAATGCCCATCGTGGAGCCGCTAACGTTGGCGTTATGTCTCTAACTTCTGCCGTGCGAAGCGAGCTGCCATTAGCGCTGGAGCCACGTTTGGATCGAACACTTTTCCAAACACTTTTCCAAACAGTTAATTAGCTTAGCTGGCACACGCAAACATGCTACATACGGTGGAAAAGCAGCACATTAAAATGGATAGAGAGAGGGACACCATGCTGGGAGCTGCAGAGTATAGAAAGCTAACGGATGTGTGGGTCAGATTTATGGCAGCTCATCTTCTCCCGTGCTATAGGATGGGAAAAGTTAACTGGAGCACGCCAGCTCCAGACGCTATAACTCATTCCCCATCTTGCTCCATTTTATCCGGCGGAGTACCTTGGTGAGTATTTGGCTCATCTTCTTTTCTTTTGGGGGGGTTGCAATAAGGCATAATCACTTCCTGCCAGCACCAAGGTCGGCCTGTTTTTCTTATTCATTGTGATGATCATTTTGGCCTTCGCTTAAGGTTGATGAGCTGTTTATTTTTAACCTGGTCTCGGATAATGGATCAATTTGGGGAAGTTTAATTTTGAGGTAATTGCAGCTTTCGTGATCATTTTATTACTGGTATTCATCCATCCGTAGAGGTGAAGGTTTAAATGATGATCGGCGTTGCTGTTATTCTGGATGGGACCTTAGACAGAAAAAAATAAATCATACTTTGTTTAAATAAAAAAGCAAAATATAAAAACTATTTGGTTTCTCACTCACAAAGACTAGTGACCTCCACTTATGTACACAAACACATTAAGCAAGAATGTTTTTTTCCCCCAAAAAATAAATCTGCAAAAAAAAAAATATTGTTTGTTTTGCTAGAATATGTCAAGGAAAAATAAAAACCAGTCAGAAAAACTAAATTTATCAGAAAATTGGGAGTTTTCTATTTTCTTTAGATGGAAATTTTAAAATGATAAACGTCTTTCTTTGGCTAGTCGCACACTTTTGTTATTTATTATCTGCTAACAAGAAAAAAGTTTGAAATCAACGCTTGGCTGCTTAGCGGAAAACAAAACTATGACGATTTGAATTATCATAAGCATTCATGTCTGCAGGATTATTTTTCAGTTCCTCGTTGCGTGAGTTTCAAACTCACTCCACTTTCAAACTTGTATTGTTTTTAAAACACATTTACAAGAAAAACCCTATCTGCTCCATTGTAGCTCTGGTATGGCCAACCAACCACATCTAGTGGCTGTCCCACCTAAAATCAAGCACCTATTGCCATCTGACTTTTCTATTGGGCTTAAATTAAACATCTTCAAACATGTTGCATTTTGAGAACTACTCGTTTGAATAAGGAGAAATGTATTTATTAATAATTTATTGCTAGTGAATAGTTTTGTCATTCTTTGAACATCCATTGATTTGATTTGCCGGTGGAAGTGAACAACCTTTGTTATCCCGCCAGGTTGCTGATTAGGTTTATGTTTATGCATTTAGCTGATGCTTTTATCCAAAGCGACTTACAAAGTTGCTTTGGATGTTACACTTATTATCAATCTGACCATAAACTATCTAGAGAAAAAGCCCAAGTCAGAGTCAGTGGTGACAGTGAAGAGATAGAGGGATGTAGAGAGAGAGTAATACAGGGGGTATAGAGGTATGGGTAAGAGTTAGGATAGGAGATGCTCTTTGAAAAGGTGGGTCTTCAAGAGTTTCTTGAAGACAGACAGAGACGCTGTTGTTGTTGTGGAGCTTGGTAGGTCAATGTGGGTCTTTGGGTCAACACAAGAAAAACCGCCTGGATTGTCTTAAGTGGGGTGTAGACACTGCTAGACCACAAATTGATGACCAGAGTGACCGAGATGTGACATAAGCCTTTGGAAGAGCCGTACCCTTAAGAACTTTTTAAGCTAAAATCAGTGACTTTTTCATCATTAACTTGAGACATGCTTCATAATTGTGCAGTAAAAGAAGACAGACATGGTAAATCTGGATGTAAGCAATGGTTGAACCAAGCAGTCCTGTTACGATTTTGTGACCAAACGCTCGGATTGTCTTAAGCTTGGTGTAGGCACTGCTGAACCAGAATCCACTCATGACTGAAGCATTAGGGACAATTCTTCTGAAACCTTTTTAGTCTCCACAAACGAAGTGCCAACATTCAGATTTTTCTTATTGTATACATTTCTTTTGCCCTCAATTTCTTTGTCAAAAAACGTAGAATCCTCTCTTCATTATTAGCAACTATTTGTCACTTGTTTGTCGTAACATTTCATATTCCTTTGTTGTTGAAATACTGCTCAACAACTGACCTAATGTTGTTTAAATCCTTGTTTGTCTGTAAGAAAAACAGTCACCAGAGCTGCGGGCTTGAGTTTGTAACCTTCACCCTTAAAATACTTGCAAAAACCTTTTTGCCAAACAGGTTCTGGTGGGGGGTGACATTTGTAAACAGTTTCTGGCCATATATAATTAAAATAAATAAATATCTATCTAAATAATAATAATAAAAAAAGCACAATATCAATTTCATCCAATTAAAAAAGTAATTTCTATAGCAGCCAGTGTTGCTATAAATCTGACTGGTGCTTGTATGTCACTGACATGATTTGCTAACAGCTCAGTTTAGGGGCAGCATAAGCAATATTTAATAGTAACATTAAATGTGGGATTCATTGCTAATCCATGTCATTTGTCGCTCCTTTTTTAAATTTCCCAGTTTGGCCAAATAGTTTAAAAGCTGAGCAGGGAGATGCTGGAGTAGGGGATATAATTTTAGCCCATTGGGATGGACGTAATAGATGGTTTGACCTTCATCCTTCTCCCTATGCATCAATAGAGCCTCACTTTCGACTTTTATAAGATTTGAGGTCGTAGTTTAAGTTAACTTTAGATTTTTTTGTAGTTGTTAAAACCATGCATTGATAACATCAGAGTTGAGGCTACACAACATCGGGAATAATTGTCCAATCATGCAACGTCTCGACAAATGAAAGTCAAAAAACAATTTTTTTTTTTTAGATCTTTAAATATCTTCAGCAGCATTTTTAGACCTCTCTTCAATATCTTACTTTTAATTCGGCAAAATCCTGCGGTTTATTATGAGCTGTATGCATTTTATGAGCCACAGTCATCATTATCTGCAGTGTTTGCAGGTGCTTCACTAATTTCCAATCCAAGTTTTATTTCTTTTTTTCTTTTTTTATAAATCACTTTAAAACAACCCACAGTTCTCAAATGGATAATAAAAGGCAGCTCCCCAGCAGGGTTACAGGATGTTTCCACGCAACACCGTGAAGGACTACCGAGGGAGAAGGTTCAACGGTCAGATGAGCTTGATTTAAAAAAAAAAATTATATATATTTTTTTAAATCAGGGCCTTGAATCTTTGGGATTTGGAAAAAAAAAATCCTGTCAAGGTGAGGAAACATAAATATATGAATTCACATAATTAGCAAAGACGAGATGTTTGTGTCCTGCTCCGTTTGATCGATTCGTCACCTGAGAGTCCATTTCTGCTTTCGAAAAACATGAGCATAATTTCACCAACATGTTGAAACCAGACCAGCGGGTTAATTAAATAAAGATCTGCGTCCCTCTATTTGAGATCAGTTTGGGGATTTAAGCAACTTCTTCTGGCTTCATACACAGTTTTATGCTTTGCTGCAGCGTTTTTAGGCTGTAGCAGAAACCCGAGGGAACCAGCTTATTACTTGGAGCTGTATTAGTTGCGTCGGTACTGACAGCCTAAATTAGAGCTGTACCTTTATCTGTCTCAGTACATTTGTCCACAGGGGCTAAATGGATGCTTCTGTGCTTTAACTGTGCTTCCACTAAAGACATTTTACTCTCCAAAACTTAAAAAAACTATAATTAACTATAAAAACAGAGCAATTACAGAGGAGGTACTAGCGCCTCTTTATGGTAATTTCTGAACTCATTATCCATCTCAATATTAGAGCCATATCTGAATGACTCCTGTATAAAGTTCAGTCGCCACTTATTTCTTAACTTAGATTACAACTAAATATAAAGGGGTTGAAGGAACTTTAGAACTCTGTTATGATCCCTTAACGTTTTAAGATTTTAATTGTAATGAACATTGCAAGTATTCATGCTCCTTGGACTCTTTCAGGTTTTAAAAAGCTACAAGCATAAATGCATTTAAGTGATTCTTTTGGGACAGACAAACAGAAGTTGCAGATAATTATGAATCCTCCCATTAGTCAATACTTCCCAGAACCTCCTTCTGTCTACATTTAATGATCCATTTCTGATCTTTTCCCTTAAAAACATAAAAATCCTAATTGTTCCACTTCCATATGTGGCACTGAATGTCTGCAGTCTGAACGCTCATGTCGCATTTAAACTGATGTCTACATCGTTGCTCAGAGAAATGCATAACATTTTAGCCCCAGATGTGGTCAATATGGACATAAAACAATGTCTGAACCAAACACTGGAGGAGTTGTGCTTTTATTTTTCTAAGCTTTCTTCATCTTGTGACGATACAGTCGCTTCCCGTTGTTAAAAAACATGAGGATCCATCCAAAGACCGCAGGACTGATTGTTACTGCTGTAAGCATTGCGCTGCTGTGTGACGTCTATGTTCTGTCACATTTGTATAATGAAACAACAGGAAACTTCATCAGAAATTTGCCTGCCGTGTGAATGTAGCATAGGTCACCACCAGCTTTGTGCATATAAAGACTAAAATTTCTTTCAAACTTTCTTTGCTAAGTCGTCTTTGTTGAATCCGTCAGAATGGACTGGTCTGAACATTGACAGGGTCATCTAGTACCTATTTTTGGATGGAAGGATGAATGGATGATGTAGCTTGTTATTTGTGAAAGAAAAACAAAACAAAGAAAAAATCCTATCCAGTGGACATGGGCGGAGCCAAGAGAGAATGCTGGTAGTTTTGCTGTGTTGTTCAAATGTACCAAGCGGTACCGTTTCTACCAATATTACATAATATTGTACTTTTATCATGGCATTATAAGTATGAAAAACCCTTATTTTGAAATATGAGACATACCATTTTTTAATGACTAGTTAAAATTTCTTTTTTAGTCACATTTAGAACTACAATAACTCTCCCATTATAGAAGGGTTACTAATTGCTTATAAATATGTTGTAAACACTTAATTGTTTATCATGAAATATGATTAACAATTAAGGATGAGAAAAAGACAAAACTTATAGGTTTCTTGCCAAAAAGGAAGCCAAACCAGTTTACCTACATATTTAATCTACATTACTACCTCGCATGTTAGTAAGTATTTCCAAACTTAGCATACTTTAACATACCTACAAATGCTTACAAGGCAATGATAAAGTATGATACCATACGATTAAAAAGAGGTTTACAAATACTTATAGTTCATGCAAGGTTGGAAATATATTTTTAATATATCAATGGTTGAACAGATTTGGTTTTTTTCTCAGCTTTAATACATGCACTATAAACACTTACAAATTATTAATAAAGACCTTTCAGATGAAATAAAAACACTCTATAAAATTTTTTAGATATTGGTAAAGTTTGCCTTTTTTTAAAGTGGTACCTAATATGGAAAATTACTTTTGTGACGCTGTAATTTTGTAAGATTTATATATTGATATTTGTTTTTTGTGATGCTCTTTGCTAATAATTTAAACACATTTGTTTGGTTAAATCGTCTTTTTCAATGCCTTTTTTCGCACCAGCACAGAGGCAGACTGTACAGAGCAGTAACTGAATCAGTGAATAACTCTTTTCACAACACCATGTTTAATTCCCCCCTCTGCTATGTTCTGAATCACTGTGAAGGAGCAACAATGCTTGGAGAAAGATTATCTTCACAGATTGCAGTGTTTGTCTCATTTTCTGTGCAAATCGATGTCCTAATATCTCCAGTCTGCATTTAGAGGCCATAGCAAGCAGGAGTCGTTCTCTTTGAGGGCTCATTGTGGTTCAGCAAGTGTTAGGTGGTGATAATAAAACATTTTAGAAGATGAATGTTTCATCATTGTGGTTTCAGACTTTGTTAGTGTGAGATCTTTTCTTTATAAGTCTGAAATTTGGCTCAGATGGGAACACTTGAAGCACAGCCATTGTTTAATATCTCCCCTCTGTAGGCCAAAACACATAAATTCTGAACATCAACTGGTAGGCATGGTAGCGACAGTTTAATAATAAAGAACAAGCTGCAACATTTCTAATTTATCCACAGACAAAATGCTTGGTCATTTGAAAGAGTGCAAAAAACACTTTGCTAAACTAAGTTTTAAAGGCAAAGAAACCATCCAATTTAAACGAGCTGTAAGAATCTCATCAAGAAAAAGCCAGCATGAAGTCAGATGTTCATGCCACTTTCAAGACCTGGCCTCCATAGCTATTGTACCTTAACCCTAGCAGGAATAGTCAAAGTCTTATGAGTGTCCCAGGTACATTTCAAGGTAAGTTGGAAACATGAACTGGTATGCTGCTTTGAGACCAAGCCTGGTTTGGGAAGTCTATGGTAGACATTTGTCTTGTGCTGCGTTTACACCGAAAGCGTCTGGAGTGTCAAAAGAGTGAACTTTACATGCAAAACCTATGAACACATGCGTCTGAGAATGTTGGAAAGCCTCGTTGCTCATTTAGCATGTTACCATTGGAGCTTTTGGAGTGTTCGATCCGTATGGCATCCAAGGCTCAAACCCGAGTTGGGAAATCAGGCCTTTTGCCGCTTGACGCCTGAGTGTTGACCAATCAGAGAGAAGCTTCTGACAAATTTTCCAACGGGGCGGAAGATTCGGAAGTGATAACGGCGGATAAACTTAAGAAGAGACCGGAAAGGCAACCGGGAAAACTGGAAGTTGACCTCTTGACATGTGTCAAGAGCGTTTGAAGCGTCTAACTTTAAAAATGCACAAAATACATTAGACACGAGTTTCAAGCGAGGCGAACGCTAGGGGTGGAAAATCTTAACTTTCGCTGCTGGACTTGGACTGGCAACCAATCAGAGAGACCCTGCTGTTTGACGTAGTGATACATTTTCCCAGAGGGAAGAGGAGATAATGGAGGATAGACCTATTGTCGCTGTTTGTTGACCCTCGTCTAAGCTTCTTATCTGGTGGATCCAGACACGGCGCCAAGGCATGACCACAACATTCTCTGGCTTTTTTCAGTAAATAAAGTGAAACTGCTTCCTTAATTTCATCCGCCACTGTGCAAAGAAACAGTTGAACAGATCGGCAAAGTTCAATTTGAAGCATCTGACTTTACAATGGACATGCATCCAACTTGAGGCGTTGGACTCCGCAATTTTGATGAATGAAATGTGTTTGTTCTGAATCAAGCAGTAGTTTTGTAAAAAATTGCAATGAACACCTGTTAACATGTTGAGCTTGCATTTTTACTACCAAATTCAAAATGTTCTATTAGTATCCAGATTTTTATCTTTACCTTTAAATTAAATGTAAATATGACCATAAGGATTCAGGGAACGATTCACTAATGTCAATAACTATGTTCTGAGCAGCTATTGTGTAGAAATACTAGAAAGGGGTGAAACAAACATTTCATGAAGGTTTTCTGAAAGCTTTCAATATTATTTACATAATATTACACCTTCTGTTGTCGCCTCATTGCCCACAAAGTAATAGGAGAGAATCCGTATTGTTGGAAAAAGCTATGACATTTCATAAATTGCACAAAGTGCATATTGTTTTGTTTTCCTTGTGTTGAAGCAGCAACATGAGCCCTCAGGTCAGTCACTTCATCAGCAGCTGAGACAGATGACTTACAGCTCAAACAAAAGGATTTGCTCCGCTGCACAATACCAGCGAGAGAAGAACAAGTCTCATCGTGCTGCTTCTCTTGAAAGCCCCCCAAGCCTCTGCTCCATCTTTCTGACACCTATGACACGGCTCACAGGTGTTCGATCTGCTTTGTGGCGGCCAGATGAGCAGAACGGGTTTAACAAGAAGAAAAACGCTAATTGTCGGTAACTTGATACCCTCCCCTCCCCTCATCTCATGAAGAAAATCTTGGCAGGTGTACAAGCGCTAACGCCATCCCGCCGCCACTGTCGCCTGCCAGGCCTCCGCTGATTGACGCCACGTTGTTTCCCAGACCGCAACGTCGGCAGGGTGCTTGATGTTCTCCACGATTTCAAAAGGCACCTTCTGGTAGCCCATAAAGCCCCGTCAGGCTCTGAGCCCCGCAGTCATTCAATTAGGAATTTACTGGGCTATTGATTTCACCACGAGGGTGGTGTCTCACATCTTGGAAACAATAAGGCGCCCATGAAAGCCTGTACCAGTCTTTTTACCTAAAGGGCTGATGACTCCGGCATCAGTGTGGAGAGAGGCATTAAAATAGTGATGTGCAACGAAAAAAACAAAAACAAAGTCCTTCTGAATTCAGCCTTTTCACTGACCCTCGCAGTTGTTGCTTTCGCTTTATAAAATGTGCTGGCGGAAAGAAAAGGCTGAAGTTTTGTTTTTCTGTTTAAAATTAGTTGTGTTCTCGAGGCTACTCTGAGTACAGTGTTTGCTCAGCTCCTATAAAAGTAAGGCAGATTTTAAGGCAGTAAAACTAACTTCCTAACTTTCATTGCAGTGACATTAAATGCACAACATAATCTCAGGTTTTGCAAATTTGTTCATAGTACTAATTAAATGCGAGCGAAGAAACACGTACTTTTCTGTATAAGTGGATAAATTGTAAAGTTGCTTTCCAATGGGAGCAGATTGAATCATCATAAGATTGTAACAAAATGAAGTCTGCAACCAGGAGTAGAAAAAGATAAAATAAAGAATGCTAACTTCAGCAATGACTTTGAAAACTATTGATTATCCACTTTTAGTACCACTTACTGGCTAATAAAGCATCATCTTCTGAATTTAAATAGAATGTCTGATGCATAAACATGTAGTTGTTCAAGTTACTTCCGTCCATCCATCCATCCATTATCTAACCCGCTTATCCTTGTGGAGCCTATCTCCAGCTTACAGTGGGCGAGAGGTAGGGGTGTTAAGAAGTCTTACAGCTTGTTTCGTGTGTCCGTTTTGAAGAGTTTCAAGGGAGGCGGACGGTAGGGGTGGAAAATCTGAACTTTAGCCAATCAGAGAGACCCTGCTATGTGACGTAGTGGCGCATTTTCACAGAAGGAAGAGGACTGACAGCCTGTAGGGAAAATTGAGGATAGACCTATTGTCGCTGTTTGTTTACCCTGGGGTCGCCAGTCCATCACAGGGCAACCCAGAGACTTACAGGACAAACAACCACTCACACCTAAGGAAAATTTAGAGTGCCCAATCAGCCTAACAGTCATGTTTTTGGACTGTGGGAGAGAACCCACACATGCACAGGGAGAACATGCCCACTACATGCAGAAAGACCCAAGGTGGAATTCAACCCAGAGCCTTCTTGCTGCACGGCAACTGTGCTACCCACTGGGCCAGCCCTAAGTTACTTCCAAATACTTCTAATTTTGCTAAGTTGCTCAATTTAAAGCAACACTGAAATAGGTCCAATTCTGGTTGATTTTGGCGGTCCAGTGTGGACAAAAGTGGTAGTGTTTTGCCTGGAGGAAGACTGCATTTCCCATGAGCACCAGCGCATAGCATGGTAAAATCCTGATCTCCCGGTTGCCTGCAGTTGGATTGAAGTACATTTCTTTTTCTAGTGTCTGTGTGAAGGATGAACAGCGATGAGGTGATGAATCTAGTTGTGGTGAAACAATGTCAGATGATGATGTTGAAGATAAGAAACGGGGGTGATTAAATGATTTTCTTTTAAGGTGCCTTAAGAAAACATTTGTTGTAAAGTAAATACAATCTTTGCTCCAATTCTGGCATTTATCGCACACTTGCTCAAAAGTGTCACCAAAGAACCGTGTTACCAGCGTTCTTTGTTTATTTACATTTGTTAAGGCACTGTGCTCATTAATCAATATCTTATATTGCAGATATGCTCGAGTTAGCTAAAATACACTAATTTTCATTAGTAGTCCCTTTGGCAGCTGTTAAAGCTAGCCTAAAACTGGCCTGTCAGATCACTCAGGCTCTTATCAGTCCAACTGCAGCAAGTTTCCCAAAAACAGCATGTTGTTTGGCCAACAAAAGCTAATTCTAGCTAATGCTAAATATTTGGTGTATGTAGGAGAAGTTAAAATGATGATAAAACACTGTCCTTCATTTGACTCTCACACACACACAATAAATACTGCTGCTAATTAACTTGGGTAATTATTTAGGAAAGTTCGGATATATCGGTTATAACCTGAAATGATAAAGAGATTCACTCAGCAGATATTTTATTACCACTTTACAATCAGGCTGTCCTTTTAGATGGGTTATAAACATTTTATGCCTTTTTTTAAATTAATGAATCCATAAATAATTTATAAATCATTAATCAGTGTTTCCTAGTTATCAATTAGAAATTGATTAAGAGAATGAGAAAAAACGAAAAGTTTTTTTGCAAAATAACGAACCAAATCTATTCATCCATATATTTAACCTACAGTTGGTATGTTAAACTTTTTGGTAGTTTCACAAAAACGACTTTTTAGCATTTAATATTGTATAGTATGCAGAAATATTAGTTTGTTGTGGCTTATGAAAACGTTCAGTGTAATATCAGATCTGGATTTCTGGTTGGCAAGAAACCGTCAGTTTTACCTCTAGCCAATCTGAATTAATCCATATAAACACATATTTTTGAGTATTTAAGTGTCAACATTTGAATTCTTAATATATCAAAAGTCTATTTATTAGACGTTTAAAAGTGTGGCCTGATTGTCAAGTGACGCTTATGGTTTGTACTGACAGTGAGAGCTAAATTAGCAACAACAACAAAAACATGCCTTAACTGATAAAAATCAAGCTGTCAAATGGCAGCTGCAGTTTGCCGTGTGACCTGTTGACTTTCCGCTCAGATCTGTAGATTACATCTGTGGCCTGAACAGTGAACCGACCACCATCTTCTGGTTTGGATCATTTGAGCAAGTAGAGACCCAAGAATCCGGTTGAGTCGTCCAACATAGGAACTGTCTTGTGAATAAACCTCCCCCATCGTATCCATTGAGCTCATCCTCTGCAACTGCGTTAGTCACACCTTGTTGAATCTGGGACACAAAGATGTCATGTTCGATGGAAAAGGCGCACCAACGATGCTCTAGAAAGGCTGTTTGTGTTTTTAATGCCACCTAAAACCGACCTGCAAGCATAAAACTGACATATTGTCGTCCGTCTGTTGTTGCACTGTGACTATATTTGCACATTTTTAAGAAACCTGACCAACCAGAGCTGAAACTGCATTGATTGGTACTAATTCTGCCTATTGTTTTCTTAAGAAAGAAAAGTAGTGAGTTAAATTTAATTGAATGAGAAGCCAAAACATTTTATATTAGCAGTTAATAAGTCAGACAATATTCCTTAAGTTCTGCACATCCTCCCCAGATTTACTGCCTCATTTATTCCCTTTCAGCATGATTCCCAAAAGCAGCAGCAGAGCTGGCCAAGTTGCCACAACATAAATTTCCCGTAAAACACTGATTTGCATTTACAGCGACCCCATGTGGCGTCCGGGGAGCGCGGCTAATAAAAACTTCTCGCCGTCCGGTCTCCCCTCCTGGGGTGCCGGAAAGTGTCGTTTCCCCCGCAGCGCTTCGGAGAAACACAACTGTTGATGCGGAGCCAAGTTTAGCCGACGGCGGCGTAATGAAAGCGAGCAGACGGGCGACGGGAGAGAGGGAGAGATGGGGGGGGGGGGTTGGGGTTACACGGAGATGCTTAATGAATTCGGTCACAGCGGCGCACAATGAAATCTTTATCCGTAGGGGGATGAGGCAGGGGACTTGGCAGCGACCCGACGCATCACTGCGAGGGTGAAAAATAGAAATCCCAGTGTCCCCTGTTGGCTCTGTCTCGTCTCAGCTGCCTTGGTTACAGAGTTGGCTGCCAGAGGACCCCACCATACCCCAACCCCTCACCCCGGTTCTCTCCGCATCCCCTAACCCTCCATCAGTCTCAGTCCCATGTTTCTTCCTTTACGCTGCCAATCACTCCGACAACAACTAAACTGAACAAACTCTTCAACAACACGACTCCCTCGCCTCCCTTTTGCTAACTTACCTTTTCCCCAGCTCGTAAATAAATAAACAACATCTTACCTTTTAAGCCGCCCAGAACTTCTTTTTTCCCCTCCTTCCACGCCGCTTCGCTGCAGTTTGTTCACTTTTTTCTTTGTTTGTGTGTCTGATCTTGCCAGTTGTCTCTAAGAGAAAGTCAGAAAGAAAGAAAAAAGCAGATTTGGTATCTGGAGCTCTCGTCTCTCCCGGTCCGCCTGCCTCTGTGCAGCGAGACAGAGAAACGTTCAGGTGAAAAGCCAGACCCTCCTCCCTCCTTCCTCCGCTTGCAGGCGAGTGGACGAGCGAGCGAGTGAGCGAGCTCCCTCTCCGCTGCTCCATCCCTCCCGTACCCACCGCCTATGAATGCTCAGCCCCAGCTATCGTAGCTGAATTACCTCAGAAATTTGTTTTTTTCTTTTTGCTCTCCGTCTGCTGCGACCCGTCTCTCCGCGTAAGCGACCCCGCCGGGTGCCTCAGTCGACTCTCTTTAGGTAAACTGATAGTCTATTAACTTTGTCGCTCTTCAGACTTTGAAGGATTCTCACCTCGCGTCCTCAATGATTGCGCAATCTTTACACATGAGCGCACACGGCGGGGAAATTGGCTTATAAAATAATCATGGCTAAAAAGCCATGTGTAAGAATAATGAGTAAATATTTACTGGCCCGTTGCCTGGGTTAATTAATAATTAAATGGCCTTAATTAAAACCCTCTGGAGGGTTTCAGCTCAGTCTGATGTACGCTGCGCTGCTCAGGTGTCACAGAATCTTCAATCTAACGCAGCTTTTTTGGTTAATGTTTGTTTTAAAAATAAAAAAAAAGGAAAAATAATACAGAAATCAGCAGAACAGTGGATTACTAACTGAAAATTAACATTTCTGTACATACTTTTGGTTTTATGTCCCAGTCTATGTGGTCAGCATCATCTTTAAAGACCAAAGTAGCACAAATTTATGTTTATTACATAAAATGTTCATTATAATAACATTTTATTTTTATTTTCCCATTTTAGAGCAAAGTAAATTCTGTATCACAAAAGATAAAAAACAGTTTTTCTAAAAAGGAATAAGCTTTTTTTCTGTTAATATGAAACATTGTGAAAGACTGGTAGCACAGTTCAAGGCTAATTAGTTTTGGCTTATATTATATGCAGATTCTGCCTAATAGCTGACAGATAAGCTCCTTAAACAGTTTTTTTGTTTTTTTATTGCTTCCATAATTAAAAACCTATTTGTTTTTGTAAGAGCCACAGTGGAGGGGACGATGAGCTACGACTGGCTCTAGAAGTTAGGTTGCCGACCCCTGGCCTAGGCCAACACAAAATAGAAAAGATTCAATGTTTTTAATCTAATTCACAAATATTTAAAAACAACCAGAGTTAAAATGAGACTTTTGACTCCAGGCGTCCTCAGATCGGTGCTGCAAACTTTATGTCCTGGTCCAACACATCTGAGTCTAATGGCTGGATCACATCCTCGGTGCTGCTAATGACCTCCTTATTTGATTTAAATGTATAGATGTGAACCACTGGTTCAGATCACGGCCTAGTCAAAGCACAGCTGAGATTCGGCGGCAAAACCTGAAAATTGGCAAATATATAATACGTTTTTTCATGTCACTGTTTAGGCCTCGCTCACTTTTTGCAGTTGTATTCGTAATAAATTATGAGATCTATGACATTTTTCATCCAATTCTAACATTATATGATACTTCACATGAAATCCCAACAATAAGCAATAACGTTTCTGGTTTTAGTGCGACAGGTTCACATGTTGCAACGATTTCTGCAAGTTAAATGTACTGGCAGCCCAATAAGTATCCGGTAAAATGTTTTGATTTATTAATTTAATACATGCAATCAGTTTATTTCTAAAGCTTTAATTCACAATAAAATATATTATTTCAAGAAGCTTTACAAGAAAATTGTTTTAATTGAAATACATTTGTTCCAACTGATCGTAGTCAACAGGTTCATCGACTTCAGTTTGATTTTAAAATCATTGTGAGAAATGCTTACTCCAAGCAATCCCTCATACTGGGCATGCATGCAGTGACAGTAGAGAGGAAAAACTCTCCTTTAACACAAACAAACCCTCCAGCAGAACCTGAGTCGAAACCAGCAACCATCGGCCACGACTGACTTTGGTTCTAAGAAAACAGAAAACACAAACAGAAGCAGAGGAACTGATGTAGGAGTACTATCTTTATTTTATATGTTAAAAGAGTCAAAGTTAACAGTAGAGGGAAAACGTTGAGTTGCTGGCAGCATTAATGCAGCCGAGGCGTCTCAGCTAACACAGCGACAGACCAGGTGTAGCTTCCACAGGAAAGAAATCACAGAGAAAACAGAAACAGCAACTAAAGCAGATTTGAAAATAGTGGAAGAATAAAGTAAAGTATTAAAATGAGGCAAAGTGTTCAGATTCCCCATGTTACCATCAACGTTTTTTAAGTATGAACGGTTGATGGAAATGTCAAAATCTGAAATTACTTGTTAAAATGCCAGAGAGGAGATGGAAACATATTTGCAGAACATCAGAAAACATATTCTTTCACTTGCTGTTTATCATATAATGTGAGACATCAACATCTGGCAAAATTATGATTCATTTGCTCCAAACCAACAGATGGACAAAACTATATTTTTGTAATTAATTAATTTTATTTGTTGACATTTTAAACGTTGCTCAGAATTTGAATATCAATTGGAGAATTATTTATGTTTTTGGAAAGTTTTGTAGAAGGAAAAACTGGAGGAAAACAAGAAGATTAGCATCAGCTCAACCTTTACTGGAGAGAATTTTGTGAAGAAAGAAAAAGCCATTTGGAAAACTAGGATGGAGTCACCAAGCACCATAAAAGGCAATAGCTATAAACCGGAGGTCTTCAACAGGAGGTCCACGACCCCTAAGCGGTCCGTGGAGGTACTGCATAGGGGTCGCAAAAGTTTTGGTTGATTATACTTTTTTTTTTTATATATTCCCCCCCACTAATTAAAATATCTTTAAATAAACATTAACATGAATTCAACACACTGTAGTAAACAAATGAATGGAGGCAGAAGATGTCTTTCAGTCATCAATGCACAGATTCAGCAACACACAGGAGCTCTTTCAAAGTGGGCACCGTCTCATTCACAACACCTGCTCCATCAACGAGGAATCAGAATCAGAAATAGAAATACTTTAATAATCCCCGGTCGAAATTACTTTCTTCGTTACATTACTATTACTCCATATGTAATAGACATTCCATTTATTAACTATATATATATATATATATATATATATATATATATATATATATATATATATATATATATATATATATATATATATATATATA